>JANRMT010027041.1:42225315-42241412 GCA_026402145.1 Polypterus bichir lapradei | reverse complement strand
ATAGATAGATAGATAGATAGATAGATAGATAGATAGATAGATAGATACTTTATTAATCCCAAGGGGAAATTCACACACTCCAGCAGCAGCATACTGATAAAGAACAATCTTTAATTAAAGAGTGATAACAATGAAGGTATAACAGACAGACAATAACTTTTTGTATAATGTTAACGTTTACCCCCCCCGGGTGGAATTGAAGAGTCGCATAGTGTGGGGGAGGAACGATCTCCTCAGTCTGTCAGTGGAGCAGGATGGTGACAGCAGTCTGTCGCTGAAGCTGCTCCTGTGTCTGGAGATGATACTGTTCAGTGGATGCAGTGGATTCTCCATGAATGACAGGAGCCTGCTCAATGCCTGTCGCTCTGCCACGGATGTCAAACTGTCCAGCTCTGTGCCTACAATAGAGCCTACCTTTCTCACCAGTTTGTTCAGGCGTGAAGCGTCCCTCTTCTTTATGCTGCCTCCCCAGCACACCACCGCGTAGAAAAGGGCACTCGCCACAACCGTCTGATAGAACATCTGCAGCATCTTATTGCAGATGTTGAAAGACGCCAGCCTTCTAAGGAAGCATAGTCGGCTCTGTCCTTTCTTACAGAGAGCATCAGTATTGGACCACTTGTACAAATAATAGGACCACCCAGCTCATTAGAGTTTGACTGTGTAAACTGCAAATCATTCATAGCATCAATGCAGGTCAGTCCACCTGAATGACACTGACGTGTATGCCCAGTCGTATTGTGCAGTTACACATTTTGATGATGAGGAACTCCTACAGTAGGAGTGACATTGGGGTATTGGTGGTAGAAGCTACAGGTTTCTTTAATGGCTAAATGCATCATAAACTGTATGTTTGTACAAATAATGTACCGTTCTAGTAATTATAATGTGTTAAATATTTCAGATTATGCCAAATGTATGTCCCATTGATGCTAAGTACTCGTTTGTTTTAAATGATCCATATATAACGTTCACAAACAAATTCATTCTATTCAAACTGGGCAATTCAAAGGAAACTTTTTTATTTGAATAATGCCCTTAAGATTTAATTATGCAATGCACAAATTCAGAAATGTACTACAGACTACCATGCAGCCTCAGTCACTTATGTCATTTGCGACAGATGTCCAGGGACCTTGCCCCACCAGGATGCCGGACGTACAGAAATACCGGAAGGAAGACACTGTTCTCCCTGGGCCACAAGGGGGCAGTGATGGGTTGTACAGGGGCCACTGAGATGGGGGCTCCATCCCTATGCTCCACAGTGGCCACTGCCAGGGGGTGCCTGGATAGGCTTTTTATTTATTTTGTGGTTTTATAATTTGTTTTTGCACACTGTCACTTCTTGACTAACATTTTTTTTTTTTACTTTCTCATGGATGTTTTTTTCTTCTTTGCCTTTTCTCTCTCTCCGGCTGAACAATATGTCATGTGAATTTCATCATGTGACCACCAAAAGACATAGCAAATGTAAACAGCATGTATGTGGCCACGCAATGATCAATGCAAAATGGCAGCAAGTGACTATCACAAGAAAAACAAATGTAAATCTCAAAAAATACAAAACTCATAGCAAAATGTGCAAACATAAAATTAATAAAAACATGTTCTAGGAGTTCATAATCTCAGATTATAACAGACATCGACAACAAAGACAGGAAATGTGTTGAAATGCAATACCTGATCAGATGTTACAGCAGAGCCAGTAGCACTACACCTGTTGCTTAGCTGGATGTAAAGTGTCTTAAAAACCAGACATTTTTTGTGTGGATTTCCACTGTGCCTGAGGACATCTCACAACAGTGGAAGTCCGTAAAGTTTCTAATGAATCAAATTACTCTTAATTGTTGAATCGCATGCCCCATCTCAGGAGACATGTGCGAAGCTGTTCATTTGTCAAATGTTTTGGGTTGGGGGCCACTTTTGACTTGATATTTTGGTGTTAATCGAGAATTGATGAAAAAACTGGCATACATAGTCAGACTCCTTAACATTATTTGTGGTGTCACATTTCGGATATTCAAGTTGAATGGAGAAAATTTCAGCTCTGGATTAGAATCTCTGAGAATTCCCTTAAGGGTATTTTTTTTCTTTAGTGGAACATACTGTATAAAAAGTTTGCATCATTTCTTCAGATTCAGTTTTCCATTCTTTAGTGTTTAGGATTAATACCGTAGTCAGGGTTCAAGAAAACAACAGTATATGGTCTTACACGCATAGCCACTTTGAAAATGTCTCTGCGCTGCACAAGACATCAGTCTGTTTCCAATAAAGGTAAACACTTTGCCTATCAAGTTAAGCATCATCTACTTGTTGTACCCCTATTAAATTACCACTGCCTTCTCACCGGCCCATGTCAGACTGTTCATCACATCGGTCATATTACATACCAGCTTGCCTTATCTTGTTCATTCCACCATGTCCTTTGGCTGAAACCTGTGGTGTTGTGTTCTCTCTTATCTCCTGTGCCTCCTGTTGGCCTGGTTTACAGAAATCCATAACATGTTTCTTTGCCTGTTATATTTGTGTCACATTCTGACTTCCATTCATGCTTTGCTGCCAAGCAATGATGGGTAGCATGTGAGCTTTGACCATGGCTTTAAAGGGAGGTATGCTGGTGACATTTTTGAAGCTGTGAAGTTTTGTGATGGTTATTTGTTCAGGTTTTATGTACACCAGAACTTTGATTTCATGGTCAAACGTTTACTTTTTGCTTCACTTTTTCAAAACTACAGTAATTTTTATTTATTTAGTCAATAACAATGACTACAACTTTAAATAGAAAAACAAAACCCAAAATATTACATCAATATATAACTGTCCTGGAATGCATAAAGAAATAATCCAGGACCGGGGTGTCCCAATACACACTGATGCTCATATGAATCGTTCCTATTGGATATTTCTGTGGAAGCCTAGCAGTGTTTTCAAGTTTTCATTCCTAAAATGCCTCAAGATTTTGTCATCTTTCAGGCCAGTCCATTTAACAAACTAATATTTACTTTATGAAATATTTTAAACTCTTAAAACACTTGACTGAAAAATATTTTTCTTCACACAAAAAGTTTTCTTCATACAGAGAACCATAGACACCTGGAATAAGTTACCCAGTAGTGTGTTAGACACTAAAATTTTAGGGACCTTTAAAACTTGACTTGAGAGATTTTTTGGATGAATGGCCTGTTCTCATTTAAATCTTTCTAATTTTATTTCAAGTGTATCCCGTCTCATGATTTGATATATACTAGGCTGACCCACCTTTTAAGACAAGCTCCACCAAAGGAAGCTGCAGTCTTGTTCTTGTGGCATCTGTTATGTTAACAAGTCTGCATTTGAGATAGTTAGGTATATAGATAGAACTTTATTTGTCCCCAGAGGGAAATTTGGCATTTTACAGAAACTCTTTAAATAAATAAATACATAAATAGGTGAATAAATAAGTAAATGAATAAACATGCACACCGATTTGTCTGAACACACACTGGAATGTCTATAAAGCAAGAAAATTTGAAAAGAAAGAAAAACTTCTGCCATGGCTGTCACAATCCCAGTGAGGCATTATACAGGCATATTGCTGTTAGTATAAAGGAGCCCCCCATTGTGTTCCTTGACGCACTTCTGCTGAATAATTTGTTAGCTGAAAGCCCTCAGTGTTGGTGTGTCTAAGAGAGGATGTGCTGCATTGTTTGTAATGACGCTCAGTTTTGTTTTAATCCTCTCATTTGCTACTACCTGTGTTCCTAATGTTTTATGCTCTTTCTTCAGATAAATGTATTAAATTTCAACAATGACAGTGAAGGGTAGTGCTAATGAAAGTGGTTTTCCACGTGTTCCGAAGCAAAAACACTTTATGATGAGCTTAGTTGATTTTCGACACACAAAATAATGTGTTTATGGTAGTGGGTAGTAAAATTATGTAGTAAATAGGGTGTGCCAGAACCTAACCCAATTTTTCCCATAGTATTTCCCATAGTGTCCACATTTTCCATTTCTGCATAGTTTTTCAGGGACATATCCCCTGTGCTTAATGAGAATTACCGTATTTACGCATGTACCACGTGCAAATTTTTTGCGAAAAATTAGCATTAAAGAATCAGGTGCACGTCATACACGAGGAAATGTAATTCTGTAATGTTTACTTCTTCTGCTCATGCTCTCGTGCTCCCACGCTCTTGTTTTTGAATCAGTTTGGCATCGTCATTCAGCATGGATAGTAGCAAAAGATAAGAAATCGGGCAGCAGGTCGCAAGTACGGTTTTCCAGAGTCATGTGTTTGAGATTGGCGACGGTTGAAAGATCAGCTTTCGTCATGCAACAAAAACAGAAGAGCATGTCACGGAAAACGTGCCCTAAACGCTTCCTATACAATCACAACGCGCGTCGTACACGGGGCAAAACGATTTTCGCAATTTTCTTTGTAAAAGTTAGGGTGCGCATCTTACACGAGTAAAAGTAACTGTATATACTCTATAAAAATAGTAAAAAAAATTCTTATCTCCATTAGTGAAAATAAAAGGGCATTCCCTTCAAAATATTAAACAAATAGTTTTTTTATTATTTTCGAATGGGCAAAGCATGCCACAAAAGCATCAGTTAAACTTGCCAAGGGTGGCCCATTAAATAGTCGAATATAAGCGAGAAAAGGTGGCACATGTCAGGGCAGAGCTCAAACTGAAGCATACAGTATATAGGCAGGGACGATCCATGAAGCAAGGCTTTTACAGAAGGCACTGAGCTCAGCATGTGCACTAGATGTACCAGAGGGGATAGATAGCTGTTTCTCTATAGTGTACAGACACCATTAGGAAGGCTAATAGTATGTTAGGTTATATATTTTTGAGATAAGCCAAGACACAGAGGGAGTGCAAAGAAATGTCAGAATGAACAAAACAAGTGCCTGAGGATGCAAAACAGAAAATAAGAGCCAACTTAAAGAATATAGCCTTCTCAGCTTTGATAGATCAGAGGCTCCGTAGAGTGAGATGCCTCCTTCTGGAGACGTCTGGGTCTTACAGGGCTCTGACAGGGAGGGGTGGAGTCAGTTGTCCCTTCTCGACACTATGGATGGGAGAAGAGATGATACTATTAGAAGCAGCATCGCCCCTCTCCCTTGTGGTGTATTAAAAACCTCAGATGATCCTGGAAGGTGATCCTCTTGTAGCAGTGAAGCGCAGCTAAGATTCACACCATCAATGTGACGGTGATTTATTTATTTTAGTGGAGGAGATCCCAGGGACAACCCCATCCTTGGATCGATCCACCCACACTCGCTACAGAGACCAAACAAAGCACACTGGGAACAGTAAACAATAAAGAATATAATGAAATTAAATTAATTAAATGCAAACAATAATACCACCCCTTTGGCAATATTACATTTAACATATAAACACAAACACCACACAGCAAAGTCCATGGAAAAACCAAACTGGATGAAATGGGAGGTGACGAGATTAAGTCCAGCGATCTGTATGTAGAAAGGGAAGGAAAAACACCGTCCTACCGGTAGTTGCTGAAAGAATGAAGACGGATGGATGGTTCAGGAGTGCTCCTTTTCTTGCGGGAAAGCCAATGAATCCAAACACAGTCCTCAGTATACAGGTAGAAAGATGATCCAGACCCCAACAAACAAATACATTCCAGGACACAATGAAGTATGGCAGAATTAACAGCAGGCAGTCCGACAGATAAATGCAACACATAACGTACAACGACAAAAACAACTTTTCCTTCTTTTGGCCACCTGTCCTCCTTTTAACCTCATTTGACTACCTTTGACCCCAACAGTCCCTAAAGGGACTGCTGGGAGATGCAGTTTTATTTCATAGTAGCACTGCTACACTCTGATATAGACAAAAATACAGGTTAGCTGGATTGATGGTTGTAAATTGGCCCTAGTGGTGTGTGCGTTTGTTTGAGTCTGTTCTCCTGTGATGAACTGGTGCTCTGCGCAGGACATTGTTTCTTACTTGCACCCTGTTCTTGCTGAGATGGGCTATAGCCCCCAGCAACCCTGGTCAGGATTAAGTGGGTTTAGAAAATGGTATGGTATGGTTTACTTATACTGAGTCAAGGGAGGGTATGCTTGAACTATATAACACCCTGGTGAAGCCTCACCAGGAATACTGTGTGCAGCTTTGCTCCCCATATTACAAAACAGAAGATAGCAGTGCTATAGAAAGTCCAGAGAAGTCCACTAAGAGGTATGTGGAAAGACTGAAGGAACTGAACCTTTTTAGTTTAAGCAAAAAGATATTTAGAATGAATGAACTGTTTAAAATTATAAAAGGAATTAGTACAATGGACCCCAGCTGTTACTCTTCAACAAATGACATTGATGAGAATTAAGGGTAAATTTCCCACAAACGTTGCAAGATTTTCAACACACAAAGAACCATAGGAAAATGGAGTAATGTTTACCAAGTGATATGGTACTGGTAGAATGTTAAAAAACTTTAGTTCTCATCTCCAGGTTATTTTGAAGAAATGAATTGCAAGCTTGTTGGGCTGATTGGCCTGTTCTTATCAAAATATTTCTAATTTTTATTGACAGAGAAAGAGAGAGGGAGACAAGTGATGTGAGAACAAATGAGAAATGTTACACCTGGTTTTAGAAGGCAGGGAAACTCACACGTGGTAAAGATTCCTGACTCTCTTTATGGAGACAGTGAGGCCTTTGAGAGATGGGGAGATGCAGAAATGTTAGAAAGGTTCCAAGTTAAGAGCATACAGGACACGTTCCCAGGATTTGAGAGGGCCCTGAGAGCTTTAGGATAAGATAGGGCAACAGAGTGATAGAGAATATCCTAGAAGGGTCTGTGAACACGGAAGACATTCCAGTTATGTGATAGAGGTAAGTCCTGGCTGGGGTTTTAAGGTGGCTCCCAAACAAAGTCAAGTTGATTTTTGAATGTGCAGATAATTTAGTGTAAATCCCAGGTACAATAGGTAGTGGAGCCACAGGAAGAAAATGGGGGTTGAGTCAAAGAAAAGTTCTCTCGTTGGTTCTTGGCCACCGGGTTTCCAGTCCAAGAACCATTGGGCTGTCAGGCTTTTAATCCTGATCATTATTTTTTATTTTCTGATATCCCTTGCCTTGCATGTCTTATTATATAAATAAAATCATTTTAATTTCTGTCATCTTCCTTGCCATTATATTATACATTATATCATATTACATGACTTTAAGTTGTAAATCATGTTACATTTAATGGCTACGGTTGCTGGATCTCGTTGCCTTGCACATGTCAAATTACATGACTAGGAATTGCAGAAAATGACAGATTGCTTGACTTATGATGACATAGTCATCATAAGCACAACTTATGATGCACAACTTCACATTTTCTCATTATAGGAAGATCCCATCATTTTGACAGCCAATCAACATGCTACAGGTGGATGAGCAAATATATTTCAGGCATGGTGAGCCACACAAACTCAGCCCATCTTTTTCCATTTTCCATTCTGTTGTGGTACAGGAAACCTGAGACATTGGACAAGCAAGTATCTCGTCTGTTTGGATGATCCAAAACACTGTTCTTTTTTCCGTGTGGCTATATTGTACATACTTACTTTTGGCTGTACACTCATTTGTTGTCAACTCTCTCAAACACAAGAGCCAATCCCTACAGCTATCACAAAAGTTGTTTGATTTTGTTGTTGTTAGTTTTAGAGTAGATTACGCATATCACACTACACAACTGGTGGTCAATAGGACAGGCACCACAACTTTCCTCAGCTCAACAAGTTTATATAATTGAAGGTTGCAAATAAAATCACTACAGAAGTTGTGTAGTGTGACAGTAGTATTTATACTTTGGCAACTCTCATTTGTCACAGTGGTAGTGAGTTTGGGGGTGTGTGAGTACACCCATGTCTCATCTAGGATTTCTTCATGCCCTGCCACCTGATGCTGCCAAATTGATTAGATTTGGATTAAGCAGGTTTAGAAAACATGTGGATATGCTTCTATCATCCACAAAACATCATGTACTGTATACATAAATATGGATTATTCTTGTTTCTGAGTTTTCAGAAGAGGGCTTTTGTTTTCTATAAGTATTGACTTATTGAGATGTTGGTAACTGGATTTGTCTGTTTTTCTCTGCCAATCGATAGAAAGAGAATGTGCAAGCAACCCATTTACCAAGAAACCTTACACTTGAGATGCTTAACAGAGCAGGACAGCCTATAGGTGAACAGAACAGTCCTGTTTGACTGCTTTGAAGGAGACGGCAAAATGAAAGGGGCAGATGTTCAGTTCCGGTGTAGGATTTGGTGCCTTTAAGCCAACTTTCAAATTTAACAGATACCAGCTTTCAGTAGAAGGTCGCCATATCCATAGCTTAATTTTCTTGTGTCACCCTTTGTTCCTGTACTATGCTGCTATTGTTTACACTGTGCAGATCCCTGAGAAACGTGGCACTTCCAACAGGTTACTTTTGACCTGTTATTGTGGATTTATATATAACCAAGTTCAATAAAGATTTGGTTCTGAAGTAACATTCTTGTTACATTTACTATCTTGAAGCAATCAAAACATCAATGTTTTTAATGAGAATAAAATGAGCAAACAAGAACAATTACACAAAAATGGAAACAGTATGGAGAGGGAAGTTGTGCTCAAGTGAATGGTTAACTGATTCCTCTTTCACAATAAAATAGGCGTGGTGGTGTATGGGAGATTGACGTCATCATCGGGGGACCAGAGGGAAGAAGGGAACCCGGACGTGCCGTTCTGCTTTCACTCCGGGCTGGTTTATGGCGGCGTCGCTTCATCTTTTCTATGAGACAAGAGAGAGAAAGGGTAGTACGCTGCCTTCGTCCCCTGGCCGGCTGTTCGGCGATGCGCGTCGGATCCGTCAACTGCTCCCGATGCGCTCGTGCGTGACACGACCCCCCCCCCCTCAGCCCAGAACCCTCGGGTCAGGCAGACCGGACCGAGAGGATAAGTGACCGTGAAGTTGTAAGGCTGCAAGTCCAAAAACCACCGCGTGACCCGGGGATTCGACTCCTGATGCAGAGCCATCCGCTGGACAGCGGCATGGTCTGTTATCAAGGTGAACTCCCAGCCCAGGAGGTAGTACCGCAGATACGTCACCGCCCACTTGATGGCCAGGGCCTCCCGCTCGACTGTAGCATATCTGGTCTCCCGGTCCAGCAGTTTCCGGCTCAGGTACATGACACGGTGCTCGACACCATCGATACTCTGGCTCAACACGGCGCCAAGGCCTGTGTCCGAAGCATCGGTCTGGAGGAGAAAGGGACGAGAAAAGTCAGGTGTTCTCAAAACAGGTGCCGAGCTAAGGGCTGTTTTCAAGTCACTGAATGCTCGTTACGCTTCGCTATTCCACACCACATGAAAAGGGGCCCGCTTCTTTGTCAACTCCGTCAAGGGCGCTGCCCTCTCGGAAAAACGAGGCACAAACCAACAATAATACCCCGCTAATCCCAGGAAGGCCTGCACCTGCTTCTTGACCACCGGCCATTCCAGGATGTCTTTCACCTTTGTACACTGAGGTTTTCACCAGCCCTCCTCCTACCAGATAACCTAAGTACTTGGCCTCGCTCAATCCAAAGTAACATTTCCGGGGGTTGATGCGGAGGCCGGTTTTCGCTAGCATCAGGAGGACGGCATAAACCTGCAAGACATGCTCCTCCCAGGTGCCGGAAAAGATGATCACGTCATCCAGGTAGGCGGCACAATAGGACCGGTGGGGCCATAACACTCTGTCTACGAGACGCTGGAAGGTCGCTGGCGCCCCATGCAGTCCGAATGGGAGGACCTTGTATTGCCAGTGTCCACTAGGGGTACTAAAGGCTGTTTTCTCCTTTGCGGATGCCGTTAAGGGAATTTGCCAGTACCCTTTGGTCATGTCTAGGGTAGTTAGAAAGCAAGCCGCCCCCAGCCTTTCGAGCAGCTGATCAATCCGGGGCATGGGGTAGGCATCGAACTTGGAGACCTGATTGAGGCGCCTGAAGTCGTTACAGAATCTCCAGGAACCGTCCGGCTTAGACACGAGGACGATCGGACTGCACCAGGGGCTATGGCTTTCCTCGATGATGTCCAGATCCAACATACGTTGTACCTCTAGCTCCACCTCCGCACGTTTCGCTTCCGGGAGGCGATAGGGTCATTCCCTGACTACCACCCCCAGGTCGGTCGCTATGTCATGCCGAATCAGCGCAGTCCACCCTGGTGCCTCACTGACCACTTCCGGGACTGACCGGATCACTCCCAGGAGCTCCTGTCGCTGGTGAGGATTCAAATTGGGGCCGAGGTAAGATCATTGTTTTCTGAGAAAAGGGAGAGGGTCGGACCTGGGTGGGACGGTTCTTCCCTGTCCCTCCAGGGTTTCAACAGGTTCACGTGGTAGAGCTTTTCGCTCGGACGACGATTCGGCTGAAGCACCAAATAGTCCACGAACCCTTTCCTCTCTTTAACCTCGTATGGACCTTGCCAATCGGCCAACAGTTTGGAGTGGGAAGTGGACACGAGTACCATGACCCAGTCCCCCGGCTGAAACTCCCGTAGGGATGAGTTTCTGTTATAGTTTCAGGCCTGCGCTGCTTGAGCCCTGGACATGTGTTCTTTTAACAAGGGCCTAATTTTCACGTAACTGCGTGATATGTTCTAGGATATTAGTGGAGGGAAGCGCCTCTTCTTCCCAGCCTTCTTTTAGTACATCCAAAATACCCCGGGGTTGGCGTCTGTATAGGAGCTCAAAAGGGGAAAACCCGGTGGAAGCTTGAGGCACCTCCCGATAAGCAAAAAAGCACCAAGGGTAAAAGTTGGTCCCAGTTCCGACCGTCCGCGCTAACTACCTTGCGGAGCATCTGTTTCAGGGTCTGATTGAAACACTCCACCAACCAATCAGTCTGGGAGTGGTAAACAGACGTCCTGAGATGCTTGATGCTGAGCAACTTGGCAACCTCCCTGAACGTATTCAAAGTAAAGGGGGTACCTTGGTCTGTGAGGACCTCTTTAGGTATTCCCACTCGGGCAAAGAGGGCTATGAGTTCCCGTGCGATGTTCTTCGAATTGGCAGCTCGCAGGAAAACCGCTTCAGGGTATCGAGTTGCATAATCGACCATCACTAGAATATATTTGTGGCCACGTGCTGAAGGTTCCTGGGGTCCCACTAGATCAATCCCAATCTGTTCAAAGGGCACGTCAATGAGGGGAATCGGGACGAGAGGAGCACGGTAACTTCTGGAAATCTGACGCAACTGGCAGACCGGGCAGGACTGACAGAAGCGTCTGACCTCCTTGTTAATCCCAGGCCAATAAAACCGGAACTTTAGTCTCTCCAGTGTCTTTTCGACCCCGAGGTGGCCGCCTAAGTGGTGGGCATGTGCTAGTTCACACACTTGCCGCCGGTAGGTCCGTGGGACTAGCAACAACTTGCGTACCTCACCTTGATGTTCCGCAACTCGATACAACAATTCGTTCTCTAGTACAAAGTGGGGTCCCTTTGGAGTGGAATCAGCCAACGAAAAGTCGTCCGCGGATACTATCGCATTCCGGGCAAACTTCAGGGAATTGTAATTCCACTGTTCTCTCTTAAATGAAGCCGGCGTGAAGCGGAATTGATACTCCGCGCTGGCTAGGGGGTCGGGAGACGCCTCTTCTCGTGACGGTCCTTTCTATGGTTGTGTTTCTGGATTAGGGTCCGCCCACGAGGACGCTGGCTCCACTTCATCAATAGTTGCCGAGGTGCCCGGCGTGGGAGCAGCTGGGAGGGGACCTTGTACCTCTATTAACAGACCCAATTTGGTTTCCGGAGTGGCGACTGTCCCACCGCGTTTACTTTCCGACCAGTCATGTCCCAATATAACCAGAAAGGGGGGTTCTGGCAACACTGCAACAAACATTTTCTTAGGTTCCCCTTTCCAGGTTATGTATCAATATGCGGACCTATATGATCTGGTCTTCCCATGAATACAAGTGACCTTGGAGTTCGGGTCGGCCCACTGTCGCGGTAAAACATAACGGTGAGCAACAATGGTAATGTTACTCCCGGAATCAAACAATGCCAGCACCGAATGCCCATTAATTAACACCACTCCCATATTTTTAACCACCAGGGGATTAGACAGTGCACAGTACCTCTCACACTGAGTCCAGCTGCAGTCCATCGGCTCTTGATTCAGGGGACAGGAGCTGACGATGTGCCCCATATCACCACACTTGAAACAGCGCGGCATGGAGGGACCTCTGTCGTGTGGTTTAGCTGGAGCCTCTAGACCGCGGCAGGTGGCCTCTGGCATGGCCACTCGTCCCTGTCGGGCCCCGTGAGCCGGCTTCTCCGCCTCTCTGAGTCAGTTCACCGCCAGCTGGCACTCGAGTACCTCTAGAAGGCCGTCCATATTTTTAAATGGATGTCTCCGAACCTTTCATGCATATGTTACGTAGGCACGTACCTTTTATCTTCGGCAATCTCATTCTCTAACCAGGCCTCAGGAGCTAACCAGCGTAACACTGTCTACCACCCCTTTTGTTATTCCAGCACATTGTTGACATCCGTGAGTAACAACAACGTACTAAACTGGAAGGTGGTCTACGCATGCGTGGAATTCGCGGACAAACAAAGATCAAGATGTAAATGAAGATCTCTTTAGTTAATTTAAAGCACAACAATTTGTTTAGTTTGAATGTCTGTGTTTTGAGGTGTGACTGGAGTACTACAGTCTTCAGTAGTATAAGCCTGGAGGAGATTCTTAATGCAATGCCTATGTTTTAGCTGTCTCTCTACTGCCATCTAGTGCTTCTTCTTCTAATTCATTTGTGGACAAACAAAGATCAAGATCCAAATGAAGATTATATATAGAGATTCTTTGCCTCCATACCAAAGATTAAATCTGAAAATAGAAGGTAACCTACAAAACTCAGGTTGGTTAACCAGAAGGAGACAAAGAGTCAAATAAGAGGAGAATGTTGCACACAGAGGGAGATCATCAGTGGAGTCCCTCAGGGGTCTGTCCTGGGGCAGATATCTTTTCTGATTTATATTATAGGGCCAGATTTATATTATAGATTTTAATATAGTTGGTAAATTTGTGAAATTCATAGATGATACTTAAACTGGGAGATTCACAGACACTGAGGAGGCAATAAAACCAATTCAAGAACACCTGGAAAATCTTCAGAACTGGATGACCACTTAGAAACTGCAGTTTAACATAGATGAATGCAAATGTGGGCAAAAGGAACATCAATTCTAAACACAAGTTGGGAGACACTGTCCTAAAGGAAGCAACCTCTGAAAAGAATTTCTGGGTTTATGGTGACACCTTTCTATCATCTAAGCAGTGTGCCATAGCAATTAAAAAAGTAAATAAAATGTTAGGTTATATCATAAAAACTATTGAATATAAATCAAGGGACATTCAGATTATAGAATGCACTAGTGAGATTGCATTTGAAGTATTTTGTGCAGTTCTGGTCACCACACTACAAGAAAGACACAGCAGCAGCACTTGACATTGAACAGAGGCGAGCAACCAAGTGCATCCCAGACCTTAATGATATGTCCTACTCTGACAGACTCAGAGAATTAAACTTGTTTAATCTCGAGCAGAGGAGACTGCATGGGGACCTAATCCATGTATTTAAAATTCTGAAAGAAATGATAAAGTAGATCCATCATAATCATTTTAACTAATAGTGAATCATGTGCTTGAGGATATTAGTGGAAATTAAAGGGTAGTGCATTTAAGCCAGGAAACACTTCCTTATTCAGAGTTGTGGGAGTCTTGAACGAACTACCAAGACAGGTAGCTGAAACCGTCACAACTTTTAAGATCTATCTGGACGAGATACTTAGCTGTTAGCTAAACAAATGAGCTTGTTGGGCTGAATGGTCTCCTCTCATTTGTCACATTTTTATGTTCTTATGTAGTGAAAAATTAACATTTCATCTATAGTGGAAGAAACACCTGACAATGTCACTGCATTGGAACCACAGCACAATCTGGTGACATGGGGAGGTGTTGAAGGTGTTGATGACTGGAGGCAGAGGGATATTTCAGAATGACTTGCTCTGGTTAAATGTTGAAGATGACTTGTAATCAGGGTGTCATCTTCACATGAGAGCCCCCACTCACCTACTGTGGGATTCCTCATGATGCTTAGAGAGTAGCTCCATGTGCTGAATGTCATAATATTTATCTTCACGTCCACTGTATACCGTGTAACACTTTCCATCACTGACTACACTGTACTGTATGTAGTAAAAATGATGTCTCAGTGAGCACAGTACCGTGTTTTATCCTCATCATGTAAAGATAAAACTGATCAACAGAATGAGATACAAAGTTTGGAGCTTATTTACCAATGCATCAAGCAATTGAGCCAAGCCAACTTGGTATGAAGCTCAGACTAACTTGTTGACTCACATAGCACTTTTTTCTAAGTTCTGTGCTTACAATAAGGCTGTTTACCAAGCAGTCTCCAAAAAAGGAAAGAATAATGTGTCTGTCAAAAAAGAAAAAAAAGAGAAATAAAGTGAGTGCAAATAGTTCAATCAGGGCTGCTGCCAGGTTGATGCAGCTGTTGATTATCCTCCTCAAGATGAAGCCAAAATCATGAGTCATTAAAAGAAAATGTACATTTTTTATCAAAGAAAACTCTGGCTTTAAACACAGCTTCTCATGCGCCTTCAACAAATATGATGTTAAATATTATGCATTTTAACTTATAATTAATTGATTTATTTATTTGGCTTGCCTTATCAATGAAAGTACACTATCTGGACCTGTAAAATTCTAGGTTAACAGAAGTTTAGTAAAAGGTAAAACACATCTTTAATCATATAGGCAGAATGAGAGAAGGAAAAAGAAAATAGTGCCGAAGATGCTGCTGTGCAGTTTGTATTCTCACCGGGGTGCCTCTCAAACAGACAGAGGGAATAAGTCACAGAAGGGGATACTGAATCTGCAATATATTCTAATGTATTTTTGATTGCACTCTTCACTGATTACAGGCAAAGAGCACATGCACAAATCCACAGCTACAACGTGCTACCAGAAAATCGCTAGACCTCACAATATTTACATATGCCAGAGACAAGAATAAACTGATCAGGAAGCCTAACTATGTTACAGGACGGAGCCTGGACTTACTGGAGACAGCATCGGAAAAGGAGATGATGGAAAAATTACAGGTCATCCTGACTGTTGCTTTTTATTCTCTCTGTGTTGTGTTATTCCATCAATGGCTCATTCTGCCAACTCTGTAATTAATGGTTTTTCTGGGGCTCTTTCTGCCAACAGCCACCAGACTATATAATGCCTTATCCAGGCATGCCTATGTTTATCATAGCTACTTATAACAGACATACAATATTTACATGGGAACAGCATTTCTCTAGGGATACTAAGCTTTAAGTGTACTCCATGTATATTGTATTCTGCTTCTTGCACTTGGGCAGTGGTTTATCATTTTGTGTGTTCTGCTTTTCACTACATCTGTGTGCATTTGAGGTTTGCTTTAGGGATCATTTATCTATCTATTATAGAGTACTGTTCCTTTCTATCATCTATCTATTGTAAGAAAACACTATATAGCACCCAACCCGACACAGATTGGACAAGGGAGGCACGGGTAAAATAAACAACTTTTATTTTGTTCAGCTTGAGGGCACATCTTCCCCGTAATCCCTCCAGCCACAACATAGTCCCAAGCACAGTAATCAGCACCAAAAACACACCCTTCTCTCACCACCACTCCTCCTCAGCAAGCTTTGTCCACCTCCTCCCAACTCTGGCTGCTGAGTGGTGGTCACTGGCTCCCTTTTATCAGGCACCCGGAAGGCGAAACCAGTGCCCAAAAGGGGCCAGCCACTCCTATTGCAGCACCCCCTGGGGGCACCTGTGAAACCCCACAGAGCTGCACAGAACTCCAACCCCCATGAAGCTTTGGGGGAGTCCAAGGCACCGCTGCAACCCAGGGAGGCTGCCATCTAGCGTCCAGGGGGAGATACTGGGCTTTCCACCCTTGTCCCCCTTGCAGATGTGGTGAAGGGGCGTCCCGGCCATCCGTCACATTATCTATCTATCTATCTATCTATCTATCTATCTATCTATCTATCTAT
>JANRMT010027041.1:42191698-42225305 GCA_026402145.1 Polypterus bichir lapradei | reverse complement strand
TATCTATCTATCTATCTATCTATCTATCTATCTATCTATCTATCTATCTGTCTATCATCAAGTCCATAAGTATTTGGACAGTGTGGCAGACGAATGGAGACCTTGCCCCACCAGGACACCTGGAACAAGGAAGGACTGGGAGAGGGGCAATATATTCCCCTGGACGTAAGAGGGCAGCCCCGCAGGATTCCATCAGGAACCTGTGGGGTTCTCACACCAGGAGGTGTCTGGATGGTTCCCAAGCCATGGACTGCAGCACTTCCGCCACACCAGGAAGTGCTGCCGGAACAGGAACCAGATACGCCCGGAGTGCTTAAAGGGGCAAGGGCAGCACTTCAGGAAGTGCTGCCGGAAGATCATTGAGGAGCACCTGGAGCACATCCAGGTGTGCCATAAAAGGGGCTGTCTCACTCCATTCGGGGAGCTGGAGTCGGGTGGAATAGGACGGAGCTTGCAAGAAGTGGAGTAGAGGCGACAGAAGAAACAAAAGGACTGTGAGCATTGTGGCCAATTGTCAGTCAGTCATTGTCCAACCTGTTATATCCTAACACAGGGCCACAGGGGTCTGCTGGAACCAATCCCAGCCAGCACAGGGTGCAAGGCAGGAACAAATTGCAGGAAGGGTGCCAGCTCACCAGATAGCACATGCACACACACACCAAGTACACACTAGGGACAATTTAGGATCACCAATGCACCTAACCTGCATGTCTTTGGACTGTGGGAGGAAACTGGAGCACCCGGAGGAAACCCACAGGGAGAACATGCAAACCCCAAGCAGGGAGGACCCGGGAAGTGAACCCAGGTCTCCTTACTGTGAGGCAGCAGCGCTACTACTGCGCCACCGTGCCACCCATGGCTAATTGTGTACTGTGGTATTATGTTGAGGAATAAAGCGTGTGTAGTTTGTACATCTGGTGTCTCAGTGTCTGTCTGTGTCCAGGGCATCTTTCGCAACAGTAATACAATTTTCATCATTTGAAATAACGCAATCATTATGTGATTGAAGTGTAGACTTTCAGCTTTAATTTAAGGGGTTCACCAAAAATACTGTATGAGCTATGTAGGAATGTCAGCCATTTTTCTGCATAATCCTCCCACAACCCCCATTTCCAGGGGTTCACAAGTATTTGGACATTTGACTGAGAAGCTGTTCCATAGCCAGGTGGGAGCAGTTCCCTCATTATTTCATTATCTATTAAGCAGGTAAAAGGTCTGGAATTGATTCCAAGTGTGATTGTAAGATGTATCTATTTGTTTTATTGAGTGTTCTTCATATGCATGCACAACGCTTGCACACATTCACATACATGTCTGTTTTCAGTATGTGCTCACACATGTGCCTCTACAGTATTGTTCACATGTTTACAGTCATGTGCACATAGACAGATACTTAATAAAAGAATGCATATACAGTTTCTTTGATCACAGTTGTACACACATTTACTCATACTGCCTCTTTTATTATCTCCATCTACCTGCCCCAAGCACTGCTTAATCAGGTAAAACTGTTGAAAAAAGGTAGGAAAGACAAACAAATTGTGATTGCATTCACTACACTTTTGGCACGTAGACTTATTCTCATAAACTGGAAGAACCCAAACTCTCCTCTTTTAAGTCAGTGGGAAACCGATGTGTTATACTATTTGAAGTTGGAAAAAATCAAATACTCAGTTAGAGGATCCGTACAGACTTTTTTCAAAACATGGCAGGATCTAATCAGTAATATTTTAAAATAAGTTCATAAGGCACAGAGAATTTATTAATTTAGGTATGTTTACAAGCCTTAAATTTAACGCCGTTTGGCTTGCTCTCTCTCTCAGGGGTGGGGATCGATCTGTTCGTAATTTTTCTCTTTGTAAAAACTTGATTGCTTTGTATGGATTGTAATAAAATTAATAAAAAGAAAAAAGGTAGGCTGGCACCAGTAGATCATGTGTGTACAGTGAACAGAAAAGCAGGCAAAGTAGAGGCATTCAAGGAGTGACTACATGAATGTATCAGCAAATAGCAATTTCAAAGTTATTTTGAGACTTAGTCTTGTATGGTCGTGCAAAATATGAGAACTGATCCCAAGAAATGTTTGCGGTGCCACCCGGGTCCTCCTTTTAATTGTCAACATAATTTTTGAATAGAAACGGTGCACAATGCCGCATCTAATAAGCGTAACTCAAAAATAATGAGCTGCTAAGGCAATCAGGTCTGGTTTGGAGCTTCATCGCTCTTCAGCATCAGTCTAGAACCAGACACCACCTTCTGTGAGCGCCTCGGATTTATAGTCCTCTGACTGGAAGCAGCGAGTTATTTGCCATACACAAGGCTGACAAAAGCCAGGAACAAGAGAGTGAATTCATCCTTACGGGAATGTTCCCAATTCAACCAAACCTTTGGGGATGAGATAGCATGAGATATTTGGAATAGCGGTCTACCACCAGTTAAGATACAAGTATGGGTTGCAGTGGAGTCCATATCGACCAGCAACCCTGTGCCCACTTTCAACATCTTATTAAGCCCAAATTTCAATAAACTCTGACTTTTGTGGGTGACCAGCTCACAATAAGGTTTATAAAGGATTAATGTGATGACATTTTAATGCCATTCAGGTATGCACATGTGTTCCTGCAATATAAGTTACTTATGTGTTGACACTTCCTGTGCCAACTGCTTGTATTACTGTGTGTTGGCATTGTCATTTGAGTACTGCACGATTTATTTGTGGACTTTGACACCCTTAACAGACAGTTATTTTTTTTTGGAGCTCCTACATTTTTGCTTCTGCTTGTGCGGTCTGAAAGTGTGACAGATTGTCTATCAGATATGAGAGGCACTCTATGGTATTGGTGGGTGTTTGACTGCTTGAGCTGTTTCTGTGATCTTCTGTACCCTGGCCAGAAACATTCAGTCTTTCCAATTGCTGTTAAGTTTGTGTGGCAGCAGGATCACATGCTCAGACATCACTCTTTGCCTGCTTGTGTGTGTGTGTGTGTGTGTGTGCGTTTGTGTTTTTTCCACAACTTAAACATTCTCTCCAGACCTCATCTAGGTGCCAACGGCACTCACGGCAGCAGTGTGAAGAGTTATATTTATGTCGGCAAGGAGATCAGAATAAAAGGCGATAAAAGTTACAGTGGGAAAAGATGTTAGTAAAATTAGCACTGAAGGAAAAAAATAATCTGCTAGTTATCTTGCATAGCAACCAGAGGGATTTTTTTAACAGTTTTGTCATTTTTTTTTTAATTTTACTGATGATGACAAGGATCCTCACACCACCCCCACCCCTTTGCCCTGAGCTAAATATATTTCACTTCAGCAGTTGCTAAAAAGCCTGCAGTAAGTTTCGTAATGCATGACACGTGTCCTGCGTGTAGGTCAAAGGTCTCATCCAAATGTCCCGCTGCCACAACGCATTCATTTTGCATTTGGTGCCTTTCATTAATTGGAAATCTATTCACTTGGCTTCGGCAGCTGAAAGTTATTGACTATCTGTCAGGGCGGTGAGCAGATTGCCCCGGGTGAGGTGGAGCAAGGAGAGGGCTTCCAGTCTTTCACCGCTCACAAAATGGGGCACTGGTGGGAGAGGAAGGGGGGGGCTTGTTTATCTGGCATGGGCCAGACAGGTGAAGATCACATGTGTACACTGCAGGGGCTTGGGACAAATCCATGTAGCTACATTCAAAAGATATGTTAACATAACAGTGTCGGTCCTGCTTAATCCCATACAGGATCATGAAGGGCTGGAGCCTCTCCCAGTAGCATCAGGTGTTTGAAGAATTTCTGTTTAACAACTTAAAATGCCTTTATTACAACTGGTTCCTGCTCTGGTAAAAACAGGTTAGGCAATGGGTGGTTGGATATTTTATTGCACCTTTATTTTTTAAAGCTTCAACAAGAAGCATTTTCCAAAGCTAAGAAGATTATGATATGCAGTGACACAAAACTAACAAGGCAGATTACAAGAAAGTTCAAACCTAAGAAAATCCCTAGAAGCTGATAGAATGAAAGCTGCAGATCAGTGGGAAAAATGAGCCCCCATTAAACTGGTCAGCATTGTCACCACAAGAAGCTTTAATGTTCCTTATGTAGCTGACATTTTATACTCCAGATACAGTGGAGTAGGCATCCTCATGCAACTTTAGTTTTGAACACACTGAATGCCCAGGAAAGAGATTCTAGAGGTGGCTTTTGGGTGCGGGCATCAGGTTGATGGCACAATATCTATTTATTTTTCCCAGTAGGTTTTGTGTTTTTTTTTCACTAAAGACAGACAAGACTTACTCGATGTGTTTACTGACTTTTTCACAATTATCCGCCTACTTTAGAAAAATTCACAGCACTGATTGTCCTTTTGTGATTTCGTTATTGAGGCTGGTGGGGGAATGAACTTGGACAAAGATGCCAGTTATCCGTGGGTGTGCATGGCAGGACATGAAAGAGGAAGCCACTGCTCCCCAAATAACTTTCCCCCACACCTGAAGGTTGCCAAATTCTATTTTGATACCCCACAACATTATTGGGGAGATTGTTTTGTGGACAGGTGAAACTAAGGTTGAATTTATTTGTAAAGAATGAGCCTAAGTATGTATTGGGGTGAAGAAGACACCACATAACAATATGAAAACATCATCCCAATGAAGAAGCACAGTGGTGATTTGGGGACGCTTTGCTGCCTGGGAGCCTAGACAGCTTGTCATCAGTGAGGGGCAAATTCAATCCCAAATTTATCAGGCATCCTACAGGACTTTTTACCAGCTGAAGCTCAGTAGAAGTTGAGGGATACAGCAGGACAATGACCCCAAACATCAAAGTAAATCTACTACAGAATGGCTGCAAAAATAAAATCCTCCTTTTGGAGTGTCCAGCTCAGAGTCAGACCTGAACCCGATTGTGATGCTGTGGTGTGTCCTCAAGAGAGCTGTTCACCAAGCATCTTACGAATGTGGCTGAGCTGAAACTGCTCTGTAAGAAAGAATCGTCCAAAATTCCTCCTGTACGTGGTGCAGATCTGATCTGCAACTACTGGAAGCACTTTTTGAGGTTATGAAACCAGTTTTTGAATCCAAGCATTCACTTACTTTTCCTATGTACTTTAGCACATTATGAATATTTGATGGGCGTGTTCAATAAAGACCTGAAAGATTATAATTATTTGTGCATTATTGGCTTAAGCATATTGTGTTTCACTACATCTGTTTCTTCAATGAAGATCAGATTACACTTTATGACCAATTAATGCAGAAAAAACGATAATTCCAAAGGGTTCACATACTTTTTCTTGCCACTGTCTGTTGCCTAGCAACATTAACTTGGTAGCAGTCACATGATGTGAGGGTGGAGCAAATAAAAGTGCATTTCCAGAATCCTTTAGTCAAGGCCCTGGCATTTTTGGATTTTCTGTCAGGTTTTTGGATTGTGCTCCTTTTTTTTGGATACTTTTGTCTGTGTTTGATAGGGTGTCTGTGGATCACCTTTCACCAGTTCTTAGACTTTTCTTTTATATTTTGTGATATTGGAATCTGTTATTATAGCCTTCTGTCTGCTAATTTATGACCTTCCACCACTCGGTTGACAATGGCTTTAAATAAAACACATCTTTGTGCCCGCTTGCCATGTCTTCTGTTTTGACTGCTTGTTTAAATCTTTCCCACAGGCTGGGTTCTTAGTGCTGGCTGTGTACCTTGCATTCCTGGTGCTTGGCTGTTCTAGTACAAGTGCTAAGGGGACATGCTGAGTATTCTCGTCTCTATGGGCATGCCAGGTTGGCATATGCCTGACAATGCCTAAGCAGTTTCAGTTTAAAATCTTATTATCCTAATATGTGAATGGATATGGTGTAAGTTGCATTACCTTAAACTAATTACTGTTATGTAAGTAACATTGCTCTTTGTGTTACCCAGGAGTGGAGGCTCTTTTTTCTTTGATTCCATGATACTGGATTATAAGAGTTGTGACTGCCCTTGTGTTTGGCTCACCACATGGGAAAAACCAATAGAAATAGGACAGAGAACAAGATCTCCTTAACCCATGCTCTACATTTTGTGGCATAAGAGAACCTCCAGGGTGTCATTCCAACCCTGTATGATCACTAAATGAAGGAAGAAGACTGCTTTAATATGTCAAAAGAGAAAGACAAGCGGAAGGCTAGGTAGCATGTTTATTTCACACTGGAACAAAAGAGGGACACCACTCTGATAAATAAGGAAGAAGCTCCTATTGGTCACCAAGGACTGAGGAAAAATAGTTTGCTTATGCAAGTACACTGTCTCTGATAACAGGGGAAGGAGACCACCCTCCTGGATAACTGGGGAAAAAGAAATCACAGTGACTTTAATTTTCTATGTTGATTGAAAATTTGTATTTTTCCTAATGAGAAACACATATCACTAAAATATTATCAATGTCTGAACTTGAGAACATTGTGAAGGAGTTCATATTATGGCTATTAGAGGAGCCCCATCATTGACAGTTGCCTAACTGTCAGTAAACACTAAATTTAATCTTAGTAGTATTGCTGTTAACTCATAACTTGTCTGTTCCTATAAGGAATGGAAGGAGTTTCACTCTAATTTTGCAAGGCTATACTTTTAACTCTTGCTTTCTCACAGATTAGTGACATTTTGAAACCAACTGGTGCAGTGCTGCCTCATAGCTGATGCAGTCTGCCTTCAAATCCCTTGGTCAGCTACTGGCAAATGGTAGTTTGAAAACTTTTCTGAGCCTGAATGAATTTTTTTTTAACAGATACTGTGGTTTTAATTTCATATCCCACGTGATGTCTATGGTAGTGAATTAAAACAATTTTGATGAGAAAAAGCCATTTCAGCTAACAAAGTTTGGCAATTCTAGTCACCTAATTTCTCCAAAATAACATCAAGGTGATTTTTGAATCAAATCAAATCAAAACAGGGTGTCTGGGCTTTCCCTTAAAGATAGGATGAGAAGCTTGGTCATCCGGGAGGAGCTCAGAGTAGAGCCACTGGTCCTCCGCATCGAGAGGAGTCAGATGAGGTGGCTCGGGCATCTGATCAGGACGCCTCCTGGACGCATCCCTGGTGAGGTGTTCCAGGCACGTCTAACCGGGAGGAGGCCCCGGGGAAGACCCAGGACACGCTGGACGGACTATGCCTCTCGGCTGGCCTGGGAATGCCTCTGGATTCCCCCGGAAGAGCTAGTAGAAGTGGCCGGGAAAAGGGAAGTCTGGGCACCTCTGCTTAAGCTGCTGCCCCCGCGACCCAATCTCGGATAAGCGGAAGAGGATGGATGGATGGATGATTTTTGAAGATCCCTAATGTGTAACATCTACAGCCACACTATTTTATAACTAGTGATGAGCAAAATGATGTTCATGAAATTGAATATGCTGAAAACGTTTTGTTAAACATCAACATTCATGGCATATATTTTCATTTTATCTGCAACCTTTCTTCCATATATCCAAAAGCATGAGAAAATGTATTCTGGTGCTTATCATGGAGAAGGGGAGCAAAGCTAGAGAGCACTTACTACGTGCAGCTACTTCAGAGGTTTACGTCTGCTTTTAAAATTCCTTAGCCTAAGTGTGTGATCACTGTAAAGTCTTAGAAGGATCATGGCTTGGATCAGCTTAAAGAGTTGTGGAAGGTGAGTGCAGATGCTGTGACTCAAATAAGCAGTTTCAAGGTGGACCTGGCACCACTGAATTGTACAAACAGGTGGTGTACTAGGCAGCCGAGAGCACATGGAGCTGCTTGGATGGAGCCATGAAAAATTGAGACTGTGTTGGAGGGCAGCCAAAGAAGATGTACAGTGATCCAGTTGCAGGATCACCCTTAGGGAGCAATTTCCCTTGATTTTCATTACAAGAACAAAAAAAACAACTAATTTTAGTGAGTTTTGTATTTTTCAATTGCACTATTACGTTTTAGAGACAATTTCAAGAAAGTATAAGTGAAACGAAATTTGCCTGCTTTTTGCATCACTATTTGTAACTCATTGCATGCGTCTATAGTTCTTTGTTTGAAGAAAATTGTTTGTGAAAAATTTACCCTCAACAAATTTCACTTTGTATCCTTGTATTCTTTTTGAAGAACATATTTTAAAATAACAGTTTGGATCCACCATACTAATTCCCTTCATAAATTTGAATACTTTAATTGGTTGGTAGGTCAACTGATTGTGTGTGTTTAAGATGGCACCATGTCTATGGATGGTTCCTGTCTTCTACCAGATGTTGTTGGTACAGTGTTACGTCTCTCAGACCCTGAATTACATAATGTAGCGTTAGATGGGTGGATATACTGTATGTTTGTGCACTTGTACTGATCAGAACTAGCAACATATTCACTGCCATTAGCAAGATAAAAGACCAGTTTCACTCTAAATTCCCTGACTTAATTGCTGGAGGGTTGATTTATTTTTGTCTTTGAATGCTTCTGTTTTTCTCAATAAACTGCACAAAGGTATTGATAGAGTATTCCTACGACTATCAAAACTATGACACGGGCTGACTACATTGCTGGCAGTTACATTTTAAATGGCACGATAGCATCTAAAGCTGATGCATGTACAATGTGTATACTAGCAACACCTGCAGCATATCAATGCATTTACTATGACTGCACTAAGTGACATCACTGGTTTGCAAACAACAGGAGAACATGAAAAGGACAAATGAAACATGAAAATTAAAAACAAACATTACCCAAAATCCTACCAAATATAAGAAACAGATGTTTTGATAGAAAAAGTTGGCTTCTGAAAGCACTGAGGGAAATTTTGTTCCTATATTAAGAGGAAGACCAGATTGGATGCTGTAGCGATGTCTTTCCTTACCCAGCTAATAGCAAAGTGCAGGCAAAGCCTGAAGGGAACAATGGCTGTCCATACAGACTGCTTATGAAAAACACAAGGAGAAGGAGTTAATTTGTTGGACACTATGCAAGACTTTCCAGGCAACTTCAATCACTGGGAAAAATCATAGCTCATTCCATGATGGTGGTCCAGCATGGAGCAGAGGAGCTATAAGGCTGTAGGTGTTCACTTCTTATCACTGTAAATGAGCATATCTGGAGTTGAAGATAATTCTATCTTCTGATATTTGCATTTTTTGAGCCTGTCTAGAAAACATTTCATAAATAAAAATCACTGCCAGGTTAACAGTTAAAATGATTTCACAGGAATGAGTCTGTGGTTCAAAAAGCAACAAGAGAACTCCAGAGCCTGAGATTATCTACCTCCTGTTCACGGCTGTTTAGAATCCCTACCCCCACCACCCCCCAACTGAGGCCATAGTTGCTCATGTGCAGTGTGTGCACTGCTCCTCCAATTAATTATGTATGTTGAGCAGTTAAATTTTAATAACTAAATACTATGTTTTCCTTCAGCAGAATGCAGAAAATTCATTTAAAAATATGTCTGCCCGCTAGAGCCGCACAGCTTCATTAGTAATTCAAGAACGCGGGTGCCTGAGCTGCCAATCTAGATATTTTCAGAATTCTTCATTGGATCTTTTAGTAGCAACACAAAGGAAGCCTAGAGATTTGAAGTATGTGAGAAACCATAAGAGGAGTCATAATTTCAGTGGGACGAGAAAGGTAATTCAGACTGAAAAGAATTTTTGAGTGGGTGCTTCTAAGTCACATCTCAAAAGTCTGTATGAAGCTGCATGAATGTAATGCAATCCATTGATCCATTTTGAAACCTGCTTCATCTCTTTCAGAGTTGTGGGCGGCCATAACCTTTTTCGAAGCAAACCCTGGATGCGATGCCACTCTATTTCAGGGTACTCTCTTGCGCACGGCCAAACTCACCCCAGGCAAATTACAGAGCACAAATTAACCAATTTATTGTACATAGTTCTTCTCTGATTACTTGATGAGTGTGCTTATATCAAATTATGCATAATAATTAACTAGGCAATATTAACATTTACTGTAAAGAGGTGCCAGGTCAGGACTGATCCTGCATCCAATGATGCCAAAGGTGCTATATCAACTTGACCCTGGTATTAAAATGGGCAGCTCTACCACAGAAACCAGAAACAGTAATAGAAAAAAAATCATAAAGGATTTACCACAAGGAGATTGCAGTATGGACCCTGGAAGTATCTACTTCCAAGTAAATTTAAATTAGGAGAAGGATAATGGAGCAAGCGTAGTAAGCATTGGTGATAAGGAAGATCTTTTTAGAGGTAAAGATTTTCTCCCTGTTGCCTGTTTGGGTACTCCTGTTCCAAAGAGTTTTTCCCAGGATGCTTTTGTCAGCCAGTAAATGTTTATGAATTAACGAGGTGGTTGCAATCACTGTATACTTCAGGGAAACACATTTATTTTTCTCAATAAAATTCTTGCATAGTATGTATTCCCTACCCTTTACGTAGCACAGAGTTTGTCAATGTAGTCCTTCTCTCAGGTTACAGATCTCATTTTATGTCCTTTTTTAATACACTGTAAATTCATTTGGCTACTATGCCAGAAACAGCATAGTAGAGAGCACTTTTATTTTCCCATGCCCCCCCTCCCCATACACACTGTTGCCATCATTTATGCCATCCGCAGGCCAACAGCAAGCTTCAGGAAAGCTAATATCCGTTTTTATAAGCGCTCAAGGGCTCTCCTTGTATTTCATTAGTGCGTGGCTCTGGCGTTCTCATTTCTGTTTTGCGTCTGCATTAGCTCAGCACAATAAATCACAAATCAATCTATTCTGTAGGTATTCCCCCTTTGTCAGATGCAATTATTATGCTGCAGAATCATGCACTAGCAGTTCATCTCTGAGGACGCTCAAGTTCAGAAGCATCCATTCCTGTGTAGACAGCGGGGGACTCATCTGAGTGTCTGCCTACTTTGCTGAAGTACTTCTTAGGATCCATGTAATATCCCATAGGTTCTAAGACAAAGAAGGGTCGATCACACCATTTTGAGAGAATGCATACCACGCTAAAGCTATGTGGATGTCTTACTTGACAAATCCAACCATGAGGTTTGGACCCCACTGGACATCACACATATGCACACACTGGCACCCAATGCTTACTCCCTGTTCAACTCCAGTCTGGAGGTCTCTTCCACAGAATAAACATGCAAGAGCTTCACATAGCAAGAAGAGCTATTGTGCTGGCAGCCATTTTTTTGTAAATGTAATGCATAGAGATGGTCATAACAGCAGAGTTTCATTTCGTATTCAGTTTCAGGAAATCCATCCATCCATCCATTATCCAACCCGCTATATCCTAACACGGGGTCATGGGGGTCTGCTGGAGCCAATCCCAGCCAACACAGGGCACAATGCAGAAAACAAACCCTGGACAGGGCGCCAGCCCATCGCAGGGCACACACTAGGGACAATTTAGGATCGCCAATGCATGTCTTTGGACTGTGGGAGGAACCCGGAGCGCCCAGAGGAAACATGCAAACTCCACGCAGGGAGGACCCGGGAATCGAACCCAGGTCTCCTAATTACAAGGCAGCAGCGCTACCACTGCCCCACCATACTGCCCGTTTCAGAAAATTGACCCTAAAATTTGCTTTGCATATGATTACACAACTGTGAAATACAAAACTCACTACAACAACATTTTGTGGCACCTTCACATTTCTTAGGGTGAAACGTGAGAAGTATTGTTACATAAGTGTTATTCTGATGCCGAAACTGCTCTCTTTTTCATTGGCTAACTCTCCAGCATTGCGCTGAAGTTCCACAGCTCCTCCACGCAATATCATTGCATTACCTGCCTGCATATTCACAACACCACTCATTTAGAGGCAGATAACACTAGGGTTTAAACCATCTGTGCTTAGTTCCCTTAACTCAATAAGTCGATAGCTAGCAGCCACATACCCAGGCCAATGGATTTTAACAGCGGCAAAGTGCTTTCAGGCATTTACTCTGCAGCTCTACACCCCCCCCCCCTTCCACACTCTGCATCATATTAAACTATTCCTGGCTTTTGCAAATAGAGAAAAAGGCTGCAGATCAGATGAAGATATATGTGCTAATGTCATGGATTTAACTTGTGGTGAAACACAGTTTGTTTCACAATATTTTTTTATGAAAACTAGAAAATCAGTTTTGCGTGAATTAACGATTAACAATAAATCAATAACTCAGTAAAAGAAATTAAGCATTTCGCTAAAGTTGCCAACAGTGAAACCTTACACTGTTGGATGTTTAAGATGTGTATATATTGTGACTGTGTAGACAGACCACAAATTGCCACAAAGGAGTACTGGGGCAACATCTGGGCAACCCTGTTAATGTTTGGAGCAAAGAGTAAAAGCGCAATATAAATACTGGCTGTAGCAGTCCAAAAACAAAACATTCTCTGGTCTGTAGTGAAGTACTCCATAACTGTGGAGCTCCTTCTGCTGTGACATTTTTGTCATAATCAATCATCACCATACAGCTATTATCTGGTTTAATGTCACCCAGCGGGAAGAGATGGAACCTGCTCTGGGCAGCTTCTCAAAACTGTGGGTCAAAGAGAAGATACAGTTAGCAACAGCACCCCCTGACATCTCAGAGTGGTATCGCTTACCTTAGCACAGCCTGAAAGATGAGCCCTAGGCAGGGATTTATGCCTATGTTGATCACATTCTGAAGTTAACGCTTACATCGTAAAGGAGTATTTCATTCAAAAATTATTTTTTTAATATGTTACCCAGTGTACTTTGTAGTGTTGGTCAAAAAAAAAAAATGTAACCTCATGTTTTCATGCAGAATGGAGAGAAAGAAGATTATGAGATAAAAGAGCTCAATGGTGGCCAGTGCTGTACAATGGCAAACTATATGAAAAATGTCCATGGAAAGAAAAAAAAATCTCATGTTACTTGTATTACATGTTTGTTATGCTCAAAATATGCAAACTGAATCCTTTAAACAGGAAACCCAAAGCCTCATGGGTATCTCACTTAAAGACCCACCTCTACCCATCTTCTGCTGATAACCATTTAAAAAGTCTCTCCCATGAGTCTTTGGGTTTCCTGTTTATGGATTTGGGTTTCCTGTTTATGTATGGGCTGATAAATTCTTCCTCTCCATTCTGTATGAAAACATGACATTAAGCATTTTTTGGCCACCACTACAAACTAACTGGGATGAGTAATATTTAAAAAATATAATTTTTGGGAAGTGTATTCCTTTAACATTCAGGATCGTAGATTATGATATGTTTTTCTAAAATATGATTTCAACACAGCATAGTACTCATGATTAACAGTCTGTTTAAACAAGTGGTTTTAAAAATTCAAATGTGTTATTTTTCAACTTTCAACAAGAAATTCTTTAACTGTGTTCATTTTACCATTAAGAAATCAGTCCCCTATATGGCAGTCCCAACACATGAGACAGGAGGGGAGAGATTGAGAGACGTTAGGAGCACACGCTGATATAGCGCATTGCCACTTGTACCATATGACAAACTAACTCAGGATCCAGATTAGGACCTGAGGGTAGCCATGAAATGGGTGACACCTCAGCACCACACTAGTTCAGATGGAATGGAACAGTGTGAGTCATTTTTATGGTGGCTGGAGTTCCAATTCTCCCACCAACCCCTGCTGGTTGGAGGGCCTACATGCAGGGCTGGATGAAGATTAACGTCATACCCAGGACGAAGCGATTGGAGGTTAAAGGTCTTGCTCAAGGGCCCAACGAACCTTCCAATTACCTGTGCAGATCCCTAGCCTTAGAGCCACCACTCTGCCATGAGACAGGAGCAGACATATAATTCACTAGGGGCACAAAACCCAGGTTGTGTGAAGGTTTCAAACAGGGTGACGTTAATTAAAATATTTTTACACATTTGAGGGCCAGAGTTTTCAGAAGTGTAACCTACCCTATCAATTACTATTCAGCATTTTGAAAAAAAATGGCAGGTTGAGATATGAATCTCAAGCACTACTAACTAGGCACCACTTACAAACTGATTCCATATATCTATTGCACTGGTCAGATAAAAAAAAATCTGAAAAGATGTTTCCAAATTTTGCTAATCTCTTCTGAAAGGAGTTCAGTGACAGAAGAACATTCCGTGTAAGGTGCGTTCCATGTGTTACAAACAGTACTGTCTTGGATACCTATGGCTCTCAAATCCCATGACAAGAAAAAATTAAGAATGAATGAAAGGGTGGATCACAGAAAAACAAGTTAGTAATGTGGCCAATCAATTCATCAATCAACCACTTCATCATCATTTTTGTTATATGCCAACTCCAAAGAGATCACATTTCTTTAAATTAACTAAGACTATAAATGAACATACATTAGACATGTAGACTACAAAAATAAGCCATTTAAATACCTAAGGTCACTAATGGTACTGAGGGTCAAAAGATCTTTCTTCTGTTTACTTCTGTGGTCCTTTGTACACAGGTAGAGATGATTTGCAGTATATTCCAGTTGCTAACCAGATTCAGACTTCTACAAAGAAGCATACGTCTAAACTCTTTCTATGTTATTGCCACTAGAACACCAACATGTACACAAGGCCTAATTGATTATTATTTGACAAACCCTAAGATTTTATAGCTCAGCATGCAAAATTGCAGTTCTATCAAATGCTGACCACCACACTCCTAGACCCGAGATTTATTGTTATCATTTGTCGGATTTTGGACTTTTCTATCTGACAAATTTCAGGTTTGTGTATTGAGCCCCTGTTCCACTCCTCGCTTCTTTGTCTGACTAAACATCATAGACTTGATCCACTAATAATCATGGAATGCTTATACAGAATAAATTTGCCACCCTATGCATTGAAGCCAGCACAGCAATCTCTCCTTTAATGCCAGCAAAACTCAGATTGTGGACTTCAGGAAGAAGGACACAGACCACACATTATATTTACATAGGTAGTGATATTGTGGTCCTACCGTGGTTCTTGAGTTGCTGAGGTAAGGTCCAAGGGTCAGATTCTTAAAACTTGCACACGCACAAAAAGAGACTTGAAATGTGCATATGCAGTTTTCCACACAAACATCAAGATTTATTAAAAAAAAAAACTTGATAGGAGAATGTGCATATATTTACAATAACTTTGAACCATCTGTATGCAACATTTTGAAGACACTGGCGAAATAATGACACCCTTAATCAAGTAGAGAAATACAGTGGGACCAGCTAAATTAATAAATAATTCATATCACTGAGCCATTATTATAATTTGCATTGACATTACAAATAAATTACACCTCAAAAGTGATGAGAATGACATACAGACTTTACGTCTGTACTTTACGTCAGACTTTATTTCAGTTCCCTTTTAAGAGGGTCAATGCTGTGTATTTACAGTGAAGAATTTTTTGGGGTTTTTTTTGTCAGGTTATATTATCTACCTGTTGTCACTTTCCAGGGAACTGGCAAACAGGTGAGAAATACCTTAGCCAAGCTTCACTCCATCATGCCCGCTGTGCTGGAAGCCTTTGAACAACCAGTGAGGTGCAACATCCATTTTCTTTTGGTGTGGGTGTACATAAATGTTATGCCAAAATAAAAAGGCAATGTACAGCAGTGTCCAGTTCCAGTTCTCCTAATGTAATTGGAGCAATTTACTGCACTTGTATAGTAATAATGGCATCTAGTGAGAATGAAGCCCTTTCTTTTTCTTTTTTTTTTTGATAAAATGAATAAGGAATAAAGTAAACTGACTGATTTTGGGCTATGTAAGCACAAAAAGAACTCCCCCCCTCACCCACCCACCAGTGCAAACCCACCCAACCTCACCCTACCTGAGATGGCTAAGTAAACAGAAACACAAAAAGAGAAAAAAAAAAGAAATTAACAGGTAAACACACACACACTCAACACGCGGCAGTGCATGACGAAGTAAGAGGAAAAAACAATTGAGGAAAGGTGGACAAGAGAAACTGCCTCATGGAGCAACTTCTGACCAGCTCTTTAATAACTGAACACATGAAGCCAGTTGTAGATTGCAGAGCCAGAAGAGTTTTTGATTCAGGTTGTAGAAAGTTCAAGAAGAGTAAGATTGTAAAATGAAGACTTCCAGATTACAGGATAGACAAAGGAGGGGATTTCCAATGGGAGGCTAAAAGCAACTTAGCTTCCATAGTTGCAATCATTAAAATTCTCCACTGGGAGAGAGAAAGGGAAAGTGAGAGAGAGAGAGAAAGAGAGAAGAAAAGTCAAGGAGGAGAAGAACTTGAGGGGACAAAGGAATGTGGAAAGAAAGAATCGTACAGTGGGATTCCGCCACATAGACCCAGAGATGCATAGCCAAAGGACAATCCCAGAACATAAGAAGAAAAGTGCCAGGGACTTTAACAGGTCAAAGGTGACATAGGGGATCTAATTCTAGTCTCATTAGATAATGTCTCTGGGGAGTAGGGTACAGTCTATGGACAAATTTAAATTGTGTTTGCAGATAATTAGGATTTTTAGAGCAATTTTTGTTATTTAGAAGGATGGTTTGTAGCACAATGCAAAGGATGGGGAAAAGTCTGTTAGGCAATTGGAAATGATTGGGAGAGTTTTGAATGAAGCTTTGTGGAGGAGGAAATACAGACCAGATACTGGTTTGGACTTAAGAGAAAGAGATGAAGCAAATGAGTACAGTGGATGAATTGTAACAGATGGGGACTCCACATGTTCAGAGTACAGACCTCAGCTGCAAATAGATAAAGTAGGAAGTCAAATAAATAGGATGCCTAAATCAAAGAGAAAGGAATGCTTCCACCCCTGGCTCATTAACTCTTTCAGGGCTGATGTCAACTTTTGTCAAAATTCAGGAGTAGAGGAAGATCATCAGCTGTAAACCGCAATAAAATTTGCCCTTACATTTTAGTTTGACTCTCTGTGCTAGGAGGAAAGTTACATAGCTTTGTTGATTTAATCTCGATTCCCTATGTGTGCGTGAGAAGCGAAGAGCAAACAACCTCTAAAATGGCACCGACATCTGGTGAGAGGCCAAATCGAATGTACAAAGCAAAATGCTCCATGGACGTTTTACGTAATTTTGTTGAATAGGACTCTGACTTGTCAGACTCCGAGTTTGATGCAAGTGATCTGGAGATGGAGATCAAAAACAAAAGTGAGGTACCAGCATCATCTAATCAGTCCCCAGGTGATCGTGTTGCTGAACACTTTCGTGTCACTGATGTGCCTACAGCAGTGTTTGCCTAGGAGGACCATCACTTATGATGACAAGAGGTACAAACCAGATTGCATCACACTGCAACCGTCACCGCCACCCACCTACTGTGCGAAGACAGGCAGGCAGCTGCCCACCATGTATTCTTGCTGACCATTGGGGTGCCCCCAATGCAGCCACTGCTGCCAGAGATGCTGAATATGCGCCAACAGCAGCCACAGCACGTAGCAACTGACGTTTTATGTTGACTTATGTGTGAAACCATTGCTTTGTGTGCTTTTCAGAAAACTCATTTCTTTGGAAAAAATATTCAGCCCTCAAAGAGTTAAATTAGGGCAGAATTACAAAATAAAAAAGTTTGGAGGTGCCATCTTGGCAGAAGACAAGTCAATTTTTCAATACTCTTGCATGACTGAAGGGATCAAGCTGTTTTTGTTCACTGTAAGCAGTTACATTTCATTAAAGCACAAGTCATCTATGACGCCAAGATGAGACTGACAAATGTTATGTCAGTTTGCCTGAGTCAACTTGTGATGCATTTATTTATTCTGAGGAAAATTACCTTTGCAGGACACTTAGGGCTCATTTATACTTCACGCTCAGAATGCGTACGCGCCCGCATCATGGCTGCCACGCGTTCCCAGCGTTCATTTCATGCGTCCTCTGAGCAGGTCCTCAGAAATTAACGCGACGCGTGTGCGAGTTGCAGTACCAGCAAAAAGTTGGGGGGCGCAGTGTGCTAAAAGTTGGAATGTGACGTCAGAGTCTCTGTTTACTATCTACATGTGACAGAAAGCCTCTATGCAGATCCTACGGGGATTGATGTGCGTGCTTCGCTGTTTGATGAATGGTTCGATGTGGTGAAGCAAAATGCCGACATACAGATGCATTCGTGGTGCTTTTATATTCAGGTGTCGCATATTCCCTAACATAATAACACGATGCATTTTAAAAGTCTCACATAACATCTTTGTGCCGTCTTTTTTTTTTTTTTTCTTGCAACTTCACAACAGCATTATAATGTATAGCACTGTATTTGAGCCACTGAGAAAAAAATAAAGGACACGGTGAAAACGTGTATTTTGTGATTAAAGTGGACATTTCAGCTTTAATCTCGAATTGTCCACTTTAACCTCGTAGTTTACTTTATCATTAAAGCAGACAGTCGTAAACGTCATTCCAGTTTTTAATCGCTGCGAGCTTCTTGGACCTGACAGCTGCGGCAAGCAGCAATAGATCACCACACAGAACACAATAAATGTATGATATTCCAACTCTCTGCACATTTAGAATCTTTAGATTCATACTTGATATCACTTTCATGATGAAATGCATTAAAGTGTGTATGTTACATTTTACATATAATTTCATTTAAATAATGAATACTGTTAATAATTACACACATGGGGGTGTCACGTTGGTGGAGCGATAGCACTGCTGTCTCGCAGGGAGTTATGTTGCTGGTATTTCTTGCTTGTATTCCACACGATGCTCCGGTTTCCTTCCAAAGATATGCAGATTTGGGGATTTGGTGCTGCTAAAATGATGCCAGTGTATGTGTGTGCTTGTATTCACCTTGCGATGAGCTGAGACCTCGTCCAGGGATTGTTTCTAAGTCATGCCCAATGCTTGCTGGAATGGACACATCCCTGGATTTATGGATTTAATCAATAAACATCCTTTTCAGAGATATTGCGGTAAGGTGATATCGGAATTTAATAGGTGTTTTAGGCAATTCACAACACAGAGAAGCCGAACATGTTCTCACCGTGATAATATCTCGCACTGCCACCTGGTGGATTCCTCCAGATTTACGTAAAGTACACACGCAAGTATAAACTCTACAACGCTTCCGTAGCAGGAGCGTCCTCTGCAGCATGCGTTGCGTCGCGTGAAGTATAACTCCGGCCTAAGGCACTGTACATGGTGGCAGTTCCTTCATATGGCCTGTACTATTCATCGTAAGAGCAAGCATATCATTACATATCCTAGGTAATAGCAGCTACCCACACAGACACTGGAGCCTTATGTCTTTCACACATGACACTCCTGAAATCAGAGGAGAGTGGCTATAATATCGCACATGACACTCCTGAGTACAGGAATCTGTGGCAGGATGCATCAGGTGGGAGGCTGCCCTACCAACCACTGAACATCTGCAGCATTGTAACTCCATATGTATGACGTCGATTAGAATTGAGGCACTTTCACATACCCAAACTTACAAGATGATTGTGAGTTATAAAGGTAAATTATGTACAAATTTCTGTATGCCAAGTTTTATAAAGTGGATTTTTTTTGCATACACATTTTCCAGTTTTTTAGGTTTATTCTTATTTTCATGCTTGAAATCAGACAAACTTTTATAAATAAGATCCCAGGCCCAGAAGGCCCAGAAATGGATTAAGTGGACTTAAGAATATATTGTATTACAACAATTAAGCACAAAATGGTTTGACTAGGAAACCAGGGGAAGAGTGGGTGATTTATGGTGGTGCTGCTTCCTTTCTGTGCTTGGACACCGCTAGGATACCTAACTGAAATAGATTATGTGTGTTCTTTGTATGTTCAACTCATGTTCATTCAAGTATGCCTTTTCTTTACAAACCTCATCTGCCCCTGAGAATGGAAAAATATACAGTATGTCACACACGTGCGATTGGAAGGCAGCTAAAGAGCCTGAATGATAGAAATTCCATGTCAGACCAGAGGGTGGTGAGGTGCACTAATTGTCTCTCTCAATCCCTTGTAGACCATCCACGGGAAATCCCGCAAGGTTCCAGCCCCACTGATGATGTCACGTTTCTGGTGGCACTGATGACGTCACTTCCGGTTCCCGGCATATAAAGCCAAAATTTTAGCAGCTACCTAAATCAGTTCTGTTTTCGACTTGTGTCTGTGAACATCTCTTATTCATTTAAACCGTTTTGCAGCCAAGGCACAATATACAGGTGGCTGCCCCAAACCTTCTTGATAACTTCATATCGTTTTAGTGACAAGTATTATTAGGATAATTGAAGATCTAAATTGTCCTTGATTGTATATGGAGTGTTTACTATGTTGCCCCCACAAATGTAAGATTCAGACCACCTGAAATGGATTGGTGGACTAAGTTTAACACCATAACATACTGATGTATTATTTTTAACTCTGCTATTAAAGTTTCTGGGAATTGCATAGGCCCTGGGCACCGTGTTCATTGTGTCAAGTGGAAAATCAAGCCCCCCCACCTAATTGCGTCAAAGAGCACAAAGTCAGGGGACATTCAGGGCAGAAGAAGCCTAAGGAGAAAGAGCAGGCAGTCCAACAATTATCTCTTAGCCTCACCGCCTTGCAAGCTGAGGCACTTTTTTTGACTTGGCAGGCTGCATTTCACATTATTGTTGTTATGCATATGGTTGCCCTTTTGAGGCAACACCACCAGTATCATCTCTCTACAAAGAAAAGATGTACTGTCTCCTGAATAATTGGGATGCTCACCACGTATAAAATCAGTTTGTCAGGCCGTGTTTCATCATCTGAATCTTAATGCCAAAGTTGCGGGTGTTGCTGATTGATTTCTGCAGTACTCTCCCTTTCCTTCCTTTAGCCTTCAAAAACAACACAAGTGAGAGACCTCGTCCTTTAGTCTCTTAATACAAATGCAGGCACATGGTTGTGTTTTGTTCCAGTGGATGCCTCATATAAGAGCAGAAGATTTTAGTTCCTCTACAGTAGGTGCATGCTAAAACTGAACCAGTAAATCAAAACTCTACTACAAAAGAAGTCAAGAAAGATGTTCTAGCAAAGGAAATGGAATATAAGAAGAAGCCTCAGACATTAGTAGGTGCTTGTCAATCCTTTGCTACTGTATGTGTCCACTCCAAGCTTTTATATTAATAAATTAATAATAAAAATGGAGAAGCAGGCTCTCAAATCTTTTTGCCGTTGTGAATAAAGACAAGAATGGTTTGGGGTTGTGAGCCCCGTATACTGTAACGAAAATAAGGTCTTTTTCTTTCCAGACAAAATGCATGAAAAAAATACCAGACCATATGGAGGGTTGGAGGGACATTTTTAAAGGGAGGGACCGGAAATCAGGCGTGATGGTTGCTGGGTAGGCGTGGTGATGTATGGGAGATTGACGTCATCATAGGGGGACCAGAGGGAAGAAGGGAACCCGGAAGTGTCGTTCTGTTTTCACTCCGGGCTGGTTTATGGTGGCGTCGCTTCGTCCTTTCTATGAAATAAGAGAGAGAGAGGTTAGTACGCTGCCTTTGTCCCGCGACCGGCTGTTCCGCAGTGCACGTCGGGTCCTTCGACTGCTCCCGATGCACTCGTGCATGACACCGTATAGAGGTTGATGATCTCTGTTGGGCTGGAGGGCATGTTCTTGTCAAACCTTTATTTATAAGAAAAGAATGGGCTTGACCAGAAAGGGCGAATCAGTCCAGTCTGTCTTGTAAATTGGCCTAATGTTTCTAAGATATCATCAAATGGACTCTAAACTGAAGACAGGAAACCCTTGTAGTTTGTGTGCAAGGATTTAAAGTATTCAGCCATTTCAGGGACATTGGATTTGTATGATATCACATACCATCTACTGAGGCACCAGTTGTACTGGCCTCACATGACAGACATACATTAAGAGGTATGATTGGGAAGAGCAGTCGAATCTGAAATGGCATTGGATTCTTCAGCTACTCATAGATTTGTAACAGTAAGCATCACATTTCGTCATTCTGTGGTCCCTACTGGGAGCAGGTGGGAGCAAGAAGATCTTGCTGTTATTGGTTCAAGATAGGCAGTCATGAAATAATATGTTCTCTTTAAATGATAAATAACAGTCAAAACAGGGGCATACATTTCTGCTCCTTGGTAGATTGTGGTGTACACTAAGACATACTGTAAGTGCATCAGAGCTGCCTGAATGAACTGACAGTAGTGTTGCAAAGAAGAGATTCTTAGGCAAAAAGGAGAACACAGTGATGAGGAAGGTGGGAATCTCAGATATAACTAGTGCACAGAATTAAAGTGTCTGAAGGAAGGATTTTATTTGTAGGTTTGGGTACTTAAATCGAGGCTAGTAGGTTGTAGGAATGAGGACCTTTAGCCCTAGGCTTGGGCACAGTGGTGGATTCTGGATAAGAAAGGTTTCAGCTGTAGAGGGATCCAGAGGAGTAACACTAGAAATAAGGGAATCAATGGCTTAGACGTAGACATCATGTCTGTGTGTGCCAGAGCTGACCACCAATGAGTGCTTATTTGGAAGTAACAATGCACTCAGGAAAGAAGGAAGGTAGGCGTTTTGGACTGTGGAAACAGAACAAAGACCTGTCTCTTCACTGTCTCGTATTTGTCTTAATATGGCTGAACTATCCACTCCTGGAAATCCTATGTACAGCTACCAGCACTGTCAGGCGGCCATCTATTTGCTGTCAGAATGTGACATGCTGGCGATACTTTGAAACATGAAATTGTGGGTAAAAAACTTCATGGAGTTGTATATAATTTATTATCTCCTGTGATGTCTAGCTCTATAATTGGACATCTTCAAGCCAATGAGATCCAGCAATTGTGGTCATTAAGTTTGACTTACCTTCTGGTAGTAATTACCATATCAGATCATTGATTAAATAACCAAAGCACTCTCTTTGCACCTTTGGCATCTCTTTATCCCCACAAATTGAGCCCTTTCCCAGCACTCCTTGTATCCTTAACTCTTTCAGGGCTGATGTGGACTTTTGTCGAAATTCAGGGGTAGAGGATGGTAATCCACTGTAAGCAGTGAAAAAACTCACTGTTACATTTTAGTTCGACTCTCTCTGCCGGAGGGAAAGTTAACTTTGACCTCAACTCCCTGTGTGCGCAGGAGTAGCAAAGAGCAACCAACCTCTAAAATGGCATCAACATCTGGTGAGAGACCAACAAGAATGCACAAAGCAAAATACTTTGGGTACTTAATGGACGACATTCTGCGTATTATTACTGAATCGGACTTGGACTTCTCAGACTCCATTTTGATGCAATACTAAGTGAGGTACCAGCATCATCTGATTGGTCCCCAGCTAACCATGGTGCTCAACACGTTCGTGTTGCTGATGTACCCCCCAGCAACGTTCACCTGGGAGGACCACCACTTACGATGACAAGAGGCACAAACTAGATTCTGTTGCACTGCCACCGCTGCCCACTCACTACGTGAAAAGAGCCAGGCAACCGGCATGCTGCGTATTCCTGCCGGCCATCGAGCCGACCCCGTGCAGCCCTGAGACGCCGAATAAGCACAGACAGCAGCCACAGCAACAGACGTTTTATGTTGATTTCTGGTAAAGCCTTTGCTTTTTGTGCTTTTCAGAATACTGAGTTTTTTTGGACAAAATATTCAGCCTTCAAAGAGTTACAGTAAGCTCAACAAGATACTGGCTGGATGGGGTTTCAAGTCTACAGTGAAACTCTGTGAACTGTTTCTGGAGTTTTGGGCAACATATAAAAAGCCTTGAAGATATGAGTGAACAGCCCCCTACAGTAGCCTCAAGTGCTCCTGCAATTTCAGACTACGAGCACAATAAAAATTTTATTGTGAACTCCAGGTAGGAGTCTAACCTTAAAGTGATGTAAATCCATACTGCCCTGTATCAACCCACAGAACGCTTAGCATTTTAAGAGGAGTTCCCAATTCTGCTACCATTGTCATTCTTGGGCTTGGTAAGGTCTCTTGTTTCTGTGGCAGGGCTTCTGGTAATAAATAGTGTTGCTGCAGGGTGAACTCCGTTTTAGGTGTTGGTAAACAATAATTTTGTTGTTGGGCCAGGGTTGACGGTAATAGGCGATAAAAATTGTAGGAGTGGTTGGTTTTAGAAATATGGATAGATGGACTGATGGGATCTAGAAAGGCAAGTGAACACACATAATGGTATGTTCAGTGGATTTTTTGCTTCATTTATAAAGATACGTTCTGAGAAGAAGTGGTTGACAAGGGTCTTCATCTTAACAACTGCCCTGAAAATGGTAACCTCAGAAAGCTGGCATTATCAGCAATCTGACAATCCAGAAACATTCTAGACCTCTATAAAATGAAAGTTGACAACATGAGTATTCTTGTGCTCATCTCTCTGACTGCTGCTTAATAAAACGAGTGAGTGATAGGTGACCTCTGCTCGACTTCCTGAGCAATACAAGTATATCTCCAGGGCACTTTGCCTAATATTGCCAGTGTGTATCTGCTGTGCACCGCAGAAGAATTTTACCAGCCTGCTGCGCCGCAGCTGCCACTGTTTATGTAGCGCTATTGATGAATAATTCATTCAAGAATTGGTTTCTCTTTTCTTGCTACTGCAGTGGCAGATTAGATTTAATTTTACACAGTGGACCTTTGTGCTTTACTTAACCAGCCTTAATTCTTACATTTTTCTTCTTCTTGCCTTTTGTTCTCTACAGTGTTCCATTTTTTTACCCCTTTTTAACAAATTCACCCTAATTATGGAATTATCCTCCAGCAGTGAATATCAGAGAAGAAAATATTCAAATGTTGTCTATAACATTTCCTACATGGAATCATTGCAAGTCAGTAATTGTTGGCAACACCTGTTAACGAGTCCATGGGGAGGTGCCTGGCATGTTGAAATCACCCACAGCCTTACAAGACACACTAGGCATTCAGCTTTGTAATGGTAGGCTGATGGATTTTCTTGAACGAGTGAGATTTTGTAAATCTAGACTCCACCACCAATGTGCAAAAAAATCTCAAGTAAATTGTGGAGTATTGTTAGCACTCCTGGGCTTACTAAACACTGAAATCCTATTTTGGAATATACAGTTAATTAGCTATGGAAAATGCTACCTCTGATGATATGCCTATCTTAAACAGATGAATCACAACATACTGGATATACAAAAAGGAAGCCTTGCCACTTTGTACTTCTGACCAGCATCACACGGAACGGTCAGTTTTCATGACACATGACTGCTGCTGCTCTAATCTGTCCTCTATGAACAGATCTGGATTGCCCCTGCACACTCCTATTGAATTCTGGGATTTGAAATCCTCTCATTAGCACTGCTACAACTTACTTCCATTAATGGGCTTGTTTATTGTACAACAAAAAACAGCAAGACCATACCCTAAGAGAATAAACAAGACTGATATTTTCACCTTCCTATATTCACAGGCTAACAACAAAATAACACATGTAAAGAACAAGACAAGGCCCCCCTCACACTGCTCAGAATATGGACAATGTCAGCACTACTGCGTTAGCAACTGGTGTCATGTTCATCACCACTGAGGTGATACCCTAAGCAGGCAAGCTCTGACTGGGGCACCAATTTATTTGTTTCCTATGAAAATCTCCTCCAGCCTTTTTTGATTCCTCCTGATTTAAAGAATGTGGTTTGAATTCTGGTTTGTTAAGTGTGACTTGATTATGCTTAATGTTATCTTCTTTGTTGTAAACGTTAGTCTTAATCTTATGGAATGTTATTTTCTTAAAAACAAAATTGATTAAAAAAAAAAAAAAGAGAATGTGAATTGGCTGCTACTAGTAACGCCTGGCGTTATCCAGGCTTTGAAGACCCACAGACTATTTTGCCTTACAATCCTGCTTGTGAAGAGCTTTCTGAACTCTGCTGCAGTACTTTTTCACAGATTCAGTAATGTTCTAACACAAAGTTTTTGATTTTTTAGTTTTAGGGACCTACCCCCACAATTTTAATTTTCAGGTTTTCAGGTCATCCATGAGATTCTTTGGAAGTCCCCGACTCTCTGCAGTCTCACATCTTGTCATTCACCCCTACCATTCTGGCGTGGTTTCATGTGTAATGCCATATGGCTTTGTGGTGTTCCTCTCTAAAATCAGAGCACTTTGAAGGAATAATCGAGGTGAATTCTTCTTTTAGAGATTTTTACATCTCTCATTTACAGACCTTCTTGCCTTCTTACATTTAGTGCACATCATCTCTCCTGAGTGTGCCTTTCACTGTTTCCTTTACCTGTAGCAGCTGGTGCCTGTTCGAGCGGTAAGGGGTGTGAGGCAGTTTTCCAGAATGCTGCAGGGTCCACAAGCCACTCTATATGTACACACATGGACATTTCTCCTAGCAAGTTAAAAGTATGTTTTAGATTATAGAATGAAACTGGTGTCTCTGAAGTAAAAGCACAAGAAGGAAAAGTTTAACCCCCAAAGAATGATGTTTAGCCTGGTATTGGTTCAACCATAGAAGAGATGCCAGTTCATCAGTGAACATGCTCACCCATATACAGTGTGGAGCCGACCCGGACACAGACAGGTGGACATGTTGTTTTTCACCACCACACGTATTTTATTTACAACTATTTACAACAATTATAAATGGTCACTCAGACCCAGTTCGTGCACAATACCCCAAACACTCAGTCCTGGCCACGAATGCCTCTTCTTCGAGCCGCCTCCACACCTCTCTCTCTCGTGCCTCGTCCTGCTTCCACCTGACTCCAGCCTCGAATGAAGGGAGACGGCCCCTTTTATCCTCTCCCAGATGAGCTCCAGGTGGCTCCCGGCATTCCCTCGTTGGCCACGCCCCAGCGTGGCGGAAGTGCCGGCTGTTCTCCCGGCAGCTCTCCGGGCGCCCTTTTAATTCTTCCCTCCAGCACTTCCTGGTGTGGAGGAAGTGCTGAGGTAACAGGTCCCCAAGGCATTGGGGCGCCTCCTGGCGGTGACCACGGGCCCCTACAGGGTAGGGCTTCCATGCACTCAACCCGTGGCCCCCAAAGCAACCAGGAAGGCAGCCCCCACGTGATCCAGGGTGGGCGCAGACCCACATCCGGTGCCTCACGGCGTCCCGGCCGGGTCACTGCCCCTGGCATCCCTGACAACAGATACAGCAAATAGATAGACAGATGGATGTTTGTTTGATTTGTGGGATTCATGGTGGTGCAGTGGATAGGACTGACCTCACAGTACGTCTGTCCCGGGCTATCACGTTAATTGAGTTTTAAGCTTCACCTGGAGTTTCTGATAGAATTCTGTTTTCTTTCAACAGTCTACTAACATTCTGAAGAATTTAAAATGTGAACAATTGTGTCAAATGTGTCATGTCTCCCACATACTTGCGAAAGTACTGTACTATGAAACAGACAGTGAATGCAATACTAAAAGATACATCAGATGATCCTGTATATACAGTACAAGAAACATGCAGTTATTGATGCAAGTGGCTATTGAGTAGCTATATTGCCTCTAGATGAAAATTGTATCTGAGTCTAAGGTTTCAACTCATAATGGCTCGGGACCAAGTGTCTGGTCAAGATGGTTGACATCTTTAAGGCAGGGCTTCCTAAAGTAGTGTGTGATATATATGTCCTGGGTAGAAGGCAGTTATATACTGGTGACCTTCTGATTTAAATTTGACCACCTTCTGGAAACAGAAATATCCAGAACTGGGAGTATAGATTTCCCTGAGGACAACTACAGGTATAGAGGTTTGACAAAATAAAAATTCAGCTCTTTGTGAATTGTTAAGTAGTGTGCTTTGTATAACAGTCCAGGCCCTTCTATTTCTTGACAATCTTAAAAACGAATTGGGGCACACAGATGTATGCTTTAAAGCTGCAGGATCACATTGTGAAGAAATTATAAAAAGAGGCAGCAGCTACAGGATGCCAACTAAACCTTTATGAGAAATGTCTGCCTACTGGCAGGGGAGAGCATTTCAAGAGCGGTTGTCTCTGGTGAAACAAAAAAGCATTAAACGTATCAGTTGAATTTCAAAAAGCTGAAGACTTGCTCAGCCTAGACATCATAGATGCACACAAGAAGCACAAAAGATGCAACTGATTGGTATACTGTAAAAAAAGTAGCTAAGATAGAAGAGATTTCAGACTGTTTGTGTGACCTGTGCTTTGCATGTGGGAATCTGTTATATTTGGGTTATATTTGTAGTTTTAATACCAGTTCCATATATTTATATGATGTAAAAACTATCTATCTATTGATTGATGTCAGCGTTTATATATTTCAGGTCAATCTCTTTTTTCCATCTATGGTATTTATTAATTTCCTATATTTAGCAGACATCTTTACATGAGAGCTTATACATAATTAATGACATGTGCCTGAGAAAGCAGAAGAAACAAACAAGCTTTTTAAAAACAAAACATCTCTAACTGCTTCACAAGTATTCATCTATAAGACATTTCTCCTTCTCCCTCACTCTCTCTCACTCTCTTCCGTGTCCTCTTCATCTATCTATCTATCTACCCAGCGTACAAATTACACTCCTGAGAAGTCAACCATTACAGACTACCAGCTTAAATGTACTATCTATCTATCTATCTATCTATCTATCTATCTATCTATCTATCTATCTATCTATCTAGAAGTAATAATGAAGTAATAATGGCTGTGGGGAGGCACGGTGGCGTGGTGGGTATTGCTGCTGCCTCGCAGTTAGAAGACCAGGGTTCACTTCCCAGGTCCTACCTGCGTGGAGTTTGCATGTTCTTTCCGTGTCTGCGTGGGTTTCCTCCGGCTGCTCCGGTTTCCTCCCTAAGTCCAAAGACATGCAGGTTAGGTGAATTGGCAATTCTAAATTGTCCCTATTTTGTGCTTGGTGTGTGGGTGTGTGTGTGCGTGTGTGCACCCTGCCCATGGTTTGCTCCCTGCCTTGCACCCTGTGTTGGCTGAGATTGGCTCCAGCAGACCCCCTGTGACCCTGTAGTTAGGATATAGTGGGTTGGATAATGGATGGATGGATAATGGCTGTGACAAGGAATAAGGAACTTGGGTGTTTTGGACTTTGCAAACAGAAGACATGTTTGACTGTCTGATGTCTCATATTTAATGTACCACAAAAAAAGGCCGCGATTACATCAGAACTTGCTGTACCTGAAACACTTTTCTACAGCACTGGTCAAGCTTGCCATACTCTGGAAATGTGAAGCTGTGCTAAAAAGTTGTCATGCAGTCATATCATTTGTCATGCTCTGTGATTTGTAGTCTTGCAATCTAATCCTTGGGTGACAAGATCAGCAACTGCAACAAGTCATCAAATGTGACATCGTCTCCTACTAGAAGTCATGTAATGTGACATCAGATTAACAAAGCACAGATATAAAAATGTTCATTTCTGCTTTAGAGTAGTGCTATTGATTTCAAGATTGTGATTTGTGTGCATGACGTATTATCTATGGTGCACAAATGTTATGGCCTTTATGATGTGATAGGCAGTATAGGGCCTTCTCTCTAGAGTCGCTGTGTGGATAAGCAGTGTTAACATGTGTGAAACATATGGACTTTCCTTCTCTATGTCCTGTATTGGCCACAGGAGAATCTAACCACCTTACATAAAGCAAAAATCAGTATGGTGTAAAGTAATGCCAGCTATCATTGCAAACCCTCCATTTACTGCTTAATCAGAATTTATTGTTGAAGTGATTCCAAGCTATCTGTCCATCCATCCATTATCCAACCCACTATATCCTATGTACAGGGTCACGGGTATCTGCTGGAGCCAATCCCTGCCTGGAACACAGGGAGCAAGGCAGGAAACAAACCCCAGGCAGGGCGCCAAGCACACACACTAGGGACAATTTAGAATCACCATTGCACCTAAACTGCATGTCTTTGGACTGTGGGAGGAAACCGGAGCACTCGGAGGAAACCCATGCAGACACGGGGAGAACATGTAAACTCCACACAGGGAGATCCCGGGAAGCGAAACACTGCGCCACCGTGCCGCCCACCAAGCTATCTAGATGATTGAAAAACACAAGTTAGGGGTTGGATACAACAAAATATCTAAGTCAATTAATATCTCTTTTAGTCCATTTAAATCAATCCTTAAGAGATGGAAAGGGTAAGGAAGGGCTGTAAATTTGCCTAGAGCAAACCGTTCCCAAAAACTGAGCGATCGAGCAAGAAGAAGACTAGTAAGAGAGGCCTATGAGAGAAGTATGAGGACTTTGAAAGGGTCTACAAGCTATAGTGGGTGAGAGTGGAGAGACTGTGCAGACAACAACTGTTGCCAGGGTGCTTCACCAGTCACAACTTTATGGGAAAGTCTCAAAGAGAAAACCACTTATGACACTTGGCTAGCTTTTGCCAGAAGTTACATGAGAGGCTGTAAAGTCAGCTATGAACAAGGTTCTATGGTCTGTTGAGACCAAACCTGAGCAAAAATGTTTGACCATCAGACTAAATGTTTGAATGCCATGTTTGGTGTCAACCAAACACTGCACATTATAAAAAACACACCATTACCACTGTGAAACTTGGTGGGAATGGTGCCATGTGCTATTCAAGGTTTGGGATGGTGGAGGATAAAATTGATGCAGAAAAATACATGGAATTACAAGAGCAAAACCTGATGCAGTCTGCAAGAAACTTACACTGTGGAAGAAGCCTTCTTTTTTAGCAAGACAAGGAACCATAGTAGATCTTTTTTCACTTTGACATTAAAGAGTCTTCTTCTGTTGATGAGTGTCAAAAAAGCCCAATTAAGTCCACTGTGATTCAATGTTATATAATAATAAAATATGAAAACTTCCAAGAGGGTGAATACTTTTTGTAGGCTCTGTGATAGATAGATAGATAGATAGATAGATAGATAGATAGATAGATAGATAGATAGATAGATAGATAGATGATTTGATGCAAAAAGTACACAGCTGTTTTCTTAGTACATTTAAGCTGGTAGTCTGAAACGGTTCACTTCTTAGGAGTGTAATTTGTAAGCTGTATTTCATTTCCCTTACAGCTGTCTTTTTTACGCCCTTTGAATCTGTTAAAGATATTTAATTATAGCTTATCATCAGTTGCAAAGTTTATGTCATCCCTTTCTCGAAACATTTGAATCATCTGTTCAGGTAATATTCCTGTTAATTGGTTTTTATTCCACTCCTGAGCCAACTCGTCATATTGAAGCTGCTTGCTGGCTCCGTTCTGCCACTCTCTGTCTATTTTCAATTATTTCTGTTATATTTTCTTTTGTGAGAAGAAAAAAAAACAGATCTTGGCACCAAAGGAGAGCAAGAAACTAAAACAGAGGGGTAGGAAAAACACATGAGAAAGGCTGGGGTGTCAGAAGAAGCCCTGTTGCATAGCCAGTGGTTAGGCTATGAATGTTCAAAAAATCAACACAGGGTCACTGTGGAGTGCCTTTAAGCTCTATAGGTCCCAAAATGAATCATTTCTTGTTTGGCAGGGTGAAATCAGAAGCAGGGCTTGAGGTGTGGTAAAGGTTCTTCATCCTGATCTTTGCCTTTCACATCTAGGGCATGTGTAGCAGCTAAATCCTTCTCCTCTGTACCCTTAAAACCAGTCACCCTGTAAAAGACAAGTAAGCCCACATATGTGACAAAACATTTATCCTTAAAGCAGATCAGCTCTCATTTAAAATGAAGGGTGTAGACTGTGAGGTAGGATTATTAACTGTTACAAGCTTACAATCAGAATCACACAAAGTCCAGATGTATTAAATATACAAATCAGCGAGCACCAATGGGCATCCATCAACTTCAAGAACAATAGGAAAGACACTAATGTATACTAAAAAGGGTTTATTTGTTTCATTAAACTAACAGAAAAAGAATTTAAAAATATGTTGGAGTAGGAAAAGAAACTTTTGAATAAATGAATAGCTGCTGCCTTCCTGTAGCAGTTGTTGAACATGTTAAAGGCAGTTTGAAAGGACCCTGAATTATTATGAGGAATTGATCAAGAGAAGAAAGGCAGTGTGTGAAGGGCTTGTAAAAAATCATAATCAACGATCAGCATGACTCCAGAAAAATCAATGGACAGATATGACTGTCAAAAATCAAAAGGAGTAGGCCAACTTAAAGTCAAATAGCAGAAACAAGGTAAAAAAAGCAAAAGGAGCTAGCCCTATATTTGGATTTTTTCCTCCTAACTAACTACTTTCCAGATGTTTATTTGATCCACATAAGGATACTGGATAAACTGGGAGTTGGCATGCCAAACCTTAATGACATCACAAACCGTGTCACTTCTGCTCATGTGACAGTGACAAGACCTGGCATCCAAAGCAACATGGTAGCCCCCAGGAGCACAAAATAGCATCTAAAAAAGAAAAGAAAATACCTTAACATTGAATTAAATAAAATTATCTATGTGTAATCCTAAAAATTGTCAGGTGTCCATGGAGTCAGGATCTAATCAAGTAATCCATAAGTAAAGCTATTGTCATCATATTTTATGCAGCGTTCTCTCTTCTTCTGCATGAGTCTTGATAAAGAATTACTCCAGTCCATATGATTCTATACAAAGTGTCAATTGTAATATCATATATACACTCTCTGAGCAAATTATTAGAAACACATATGAAATCATCTAATCGGCCAATCATGCAGCAGCAGCACAATGCAGATACAGGTTGGGAGCTTCACTTAATATTCCCCAGTGATTTTGACTGTAGCATGACAGTGCCAGACAGGCTGGTTTGAGTATTTCTGTAATTCTTGATCTTGAGGAATTTCACAAATCAGCCTGTAGAGTTTACTGAGAATTAGGGCTGCAACGATTAGTCGGCGTAATCAACAATGTCGACTACAAAAAATTGTCAATGCTGATTTTTTATTGTCGACGCATCATAAACAGAACCTTCAATAGAGACTCCAGTCACAAAGAACCACATTGGTTTTTGTAACTGCAATGCACTACATGAATGTCTGGAGGCAGTTTCGTTTGTTTTTGTTAGTCAAGACTGCACACAGTCCTACCAACGAAGAAGAACGTCTTAGGAGAAGAAGAATGTAGAGGAAAATAAACGTGGTTGCAATAGCGAGTCGGATAGACGAGGGGGAAGGAGATGGAAAAAAATTGAGAAAGAAACTTTCTAAAATGTGAGAGCACTTCACTGAAAAAGAAAAAAAGTTGAATGCAGATTATGCAAAGCGGAGCTTTCTTTTCATGGCAGCACCACCGCGATGCATGAGCATCTGAAACGCAAGCATCCTGGAGCTGTGATGCCATCGTCTCTTGAGAGGTAAGTCTTAGTGAGTAAAGTTAGTGTCACGTGTTAATGTTGATGTTTGTACTATAATGTGTATATCAAGGTTTCGACAATAATAGTTAACCCTTAAACCGACACCTACTTGGGGGTTAATGCACCCCTTGACACCAAATACTTTTTAGCTGCACTTTTCAAGTAAATGTCACAATTCACAAAGAAAAAGTGAAATTTTAATGGAACACATTTTTTTTCATGCAAAGAGCATCACAATTACTGCAACATTGATCATTTTACACACTGCAAATGAACTGTAAAAACTATGGCAACAATCTATTACTGTATGTTCAAGGTGCAACTGAAGCTGAAATTCAGTAAATCACTGAGCCAACTGCGCTAGAACTGGCTGCATACAAACACACAGAGGTAAACGCTGATGATTGCAGGCTCGTCTAGTACAGTGGCTGAATCCCAGAGACAGTGGTGCTGCAGTTCTTCCGGGGCTGGCAGTGCTCATGAGCTGGCTGCTCAACGAATGTATGGCACTGACTGATCAGCTCCGGCGTGCTGGCAAATTGCTCTGTGAAGCAAATATAGCTGGTT
>JANRMT010027041.1:42170405-42191688 GCA_026402145.1 Polypterus bichir lapradei | reverse complement strand
TGATGATTAAAACATCTTTCTCTGTCTGAAAAATCATTCTTGTGTATTCCTGCTACCTCTACTCCCTCTGAGCTGGGAACATTGTCTCAAAGAAGAGAGCCAGCCTCACACCAGAGCATGTAGAAATGCTCACGTTCCTGCACTGCAATCAGGAATATATGAACTGAATCTTTTATAAACTGTACATTATTTTTTATTTTATTTGAATTGAAGCTTTATTTAAACTTTTGGACTTTAAGACACACCAGTGGCCATTTTTGGTTAAGTTAAATGCACTTTTTTTGTTTAAAGACTATGTGCACTTTATTTTGTATTGTTTAATGTATTTCTTTTTAATTGTGATGGTCACACTAATATAAAACATCTGATTATTTTCAAATTCATATGTTTCACTGGTTGTTATTTTAATTTTTATTATTATTAATTTTAATCATGTTAATGCTGAGTCATCAGAGTGACATTCACAGGTGGACAGACGTGAGCAGATGAGGTAAGACATGCACTGGAGCCCAGAACAGGATGTGCAACCACAGGTTGCAGGCATCAAAATAGTCAGCCATGAAATAATCGTGACTAATCAACTAATCAAAAAATAAATTGAACGATTAGTCGACTACCAAAATAATCATTAGTTGCAGCCATACTGAGAATGATGTGAAAAGCAAAAAACATCCAGTGATTGGTAGTTCTGCGAATGGAAATTCCTTGTTGATGAGAAAACTGAGGACAATAGCCAGACTGGTTCGAGCTTGCAGAAAAGGCTATGGTAACTCAGATAGCCACTCTATACACCTGTGGGGAGCAGAAAAGCAACTTTGAGTGCATAATACTTCAAACCTTGAGGTGGATGGGGTACAGCAACATGTTAGGTTCCACTTTTGCCAGCCAAGAATAGAAAGCTGAGGCTGCAGTGGACACAGGCTCACCGAAACTGGACAGTTGAAGACTGGAGAAATGTAGCATAGTCTGATGAATCTCGATTTGTGCTGAATCTATGCACCCAACCTGCTTTTTCTACAGTCCAGGTTCATTTTGGTGGTGTAAAAGAGTGGGGAATGTTTTCTTGGCACACTTTGGGAATTTTAATACCAATCAATCATCATCTGAATGCCATGACCTATTTGAGTATTGACGCATCCCTTCTTGGCCACAATTTATTTTATTTTCTAATGGCTATTTCCCACATGATAAACTATCATATAATAAATCAAAAGTTGTCTCAAACTTGTTTCATAAACATGACAATTAGTTCTATGTTCTTCAGTGGCCTTCCCAGAGTGTGGCAATATGTAGTGTCACAGGTGGCTGGGGGTGGAGCCCAGCAGGGACGCCCGAGGGGACCGGAGGAGGGCTGGTGCCTCCTCCCGACCACGAGGGGGTGACCGCCCTGGTTTTGTTGGTGGCCTCGGGTAGGGGGCTTGGTAGCCCAGCCCTGTAGGGGCCCGTGGCCACCGCCAGGCGGCACCCCGGTGCCTGAAGAACCCTGGAGCCCAGCACTTCCGCCACACCAGGAAGTGCTGGGGGGAAGAAGACAGGGGACACCCGGAGGGCTTCCGGGTGCACAGCCGGCACTTCCGCCACACGGGGGCGTGTCCGCGGAGGAATGCCGGGAAGCAGCTGGAGCCCATCCGGGGTGTGATAAAAGGGGCCGCCTCCCAACAGTCAAGAGCAGAAGTTGGGTGGAAGAGGACGGAGCTGGAGAGAGGACTGGAGGCGGCCAGAAGAAAGGCAACAGAGACTGTGAGGCCCGGACTTTGGGGAATTGGTGCTGGAGGCACTGGGTTGTGCTCTAACTTGTACATATTGTAAATATAATAAATGGGTGTGTTGGGTGAGAAACAGTTGTCCGCCTGTCTGTGTCCGGGTCCCGTTCCACAGTGGCGTAGTTGGCAGGATGCTCCACCTGGGTCAAGGTGGGGACCTGCATTCATGGTAAAGTCTGTGAAGGGCCCGGCACAACAGGGGAACTCACCCACTTGCCGCAGGGGCGGCGTGCACCCAACCCCGCAGCAACGGAGTGTATCATGGACCGTTGGCGGTCCATTGGTGGACTTTGTGTTTCAGGGGCGGCTCACCGACGCGGGGCCCAGAAAGGTGGCTGCCGAGAAGGAGAAGCTGTGGCTGCGGAAGCCACAGCAGCAGCGGAGCTGCCCGGAGAGACGCTCTCCTGTGAGAGAGGAGAGCGAGATGTCCGACCAGAAGTCCCTCCTTGAAACAGACACGGGATTGGACAGCGTGTCCTGTTCTCTCGCCAATGATTGGTCGAAGGCGAGAGCAGGGAATGTCCATCCCGTGCACCAAAGAAACCCAAGTGGGCCGCAGGGAAAGGCCCATAGAGAGCAGTTGGTAAGTGGAACTACCCCCAAGATAAGCCCACCACCGGCTGCTTCTCTCTCCTTGGCGGCGATTTTGCAGGACTTACAAGAAAAACTGTGCCTTGTGCTGTCGCCGCCGGCCGAGCGATGTGCCCTCCGGGCGGAGACGCTGGAGTCAGGAGGGATGGCAGTGGCGTCGGATCGAGAGCCGCAGGCGAGAGAAGATCGGCGCGCTGCGGGAGCTCCTGGACAAAGAGGCACAGCGGGGAAGGTAAGTGAGACTGACCCCGTGAAGCTCCGGACGCCAGCGGGGATGGGTCTGCCCTCTTATAATGGGCAGATCCGAACCGCCACGGTGTCCCAAAGTAAGCGGAGGAAGCGGCTTGGGGAGGCCAGTTCCTCCAACATGGGAGGACATGCTGCTGGGTGCGCACGTCCCGCGAAGGGCCTTCCTCTGCGGATGCAGAGGAGAAACCCGCAGCTTGGGAGGTGGACATGAAGCCTGATCCCACTAGTGGTTCCATGGTGGGAACTGCAGACTGCTCGAGAGGCTGAAGGAGGGAGCATAAGGGTGCCAATCGGAGCGGAGAGCGTTGGCCCAGCTGAGAGGACGAGCCGAGGGGCTGCGTCAGGACAACGTCCCCGTCCCTTGTTTTTCTGTTTGGTTTGCAGGTTCAGGTCCTAGGCTGCAATGTGTCGGCTTTCCGCCGAGGCGTTCACGTCCTCACAGAATGGTCCGCTGGTCCCTGGAGGTCTCAGCTAGCGGGGGAGTACTGTCACAGGTGGCTGGGTGCGGTCGGCAATCAGCCGCCTATTTAAGGAGCCGCCGCCCTGCAATCAAGGCTGGAGTCGGGTGAGGAGGAAGACGAGGTCGGTGCAGAGGAGGCGAGGAGAGGCCCAAGTGATTTGTGTGTGGAGAAAGTGGCTATTGAGAGCCTGGACTTTGGGGAGACTGGGGGTTTGGTGGCGGTGCACATAGACTTTGTATATAATAGTAACTGTAAATAAACGTGTGGTGATGGCTAAAACGGTGTCTGCCTGTGTGTGCTGCCGGGTCGTTCTATTTCACAGTAGTATGTGGATTAGACATACAAGAAAGAATTTTTACAGTACACACAACAGTATGAATGCTAAATGAAGGCACACACCACATATCAATTACTCAACCTGTGCATCCGTACTGACATTTCCAGGTTGCTACTCCTTTGATAAGAAACACAATTAAAAGGTTCTGCTCTACTACTATCCATTCAGTTGTGTCCGACTCTTGTATACTCTGTAGGCCAGTTCTCGATGTTCATTCCCGTTATCTTCTCGATTATCATGCAACTGTAAGAAGCCGTGGAAAACAGGGAAGCATGGTGAGGATTGGTCTACGGTGTATCCAAGGGTCACATATGACTGAATGGATAGTAGTAGAGTAGAATCTTTTATTTATGTTTTGTACATAATAGCACACAGCAGGGCTGGAATTCTACCACAGCCTGTGGCATAATAACTTCTACACTGCTTGCTTTCTCCCTTGGTTAGCAGCATACCTAGCTCTGCATAATGCACTGCATGCATTCCATCAACCTTCTGCTAGCCATACAAGTGGGAGCTCATCTGTCTCTCTCTCTCTCTCTCTCTCTCTCTCTCTCTCTCTCTCTCTCTCCCCTTTAGAAGGTAATAACCCTTGACATTTAATTGGTCTCTGACCTTTGGTCTCAGCTACATTTGTTTCACTCTAACATCCTGACTTTGGAGCCAAGATGTTTATTCACTTTAATAATGTCAGATATTTTACATTAAGGATACCTCTGATGATAAGATACTTTGCCCAACAGTGTCCCTCATCCTCCAACACTAGTTGCCAGTGTGGTTCTCTCTCCCTTAGGAAGTGTTTCTTGAGCCCGCCCTTTGCCGTCTGTCATCTTGGTGGTATCTGTACCCCTAGCTATCTCTTGCCAGCTGGTCATCTTCACTTAATATCCTTGATAATCACAGCGAAGGTTTTGTAAAACACAAAAGAGAAAGAGTGCAAACAATATTGAGATGCAAATAAATTCAAATATTCAGTACTTGTATTCCCAGAACACCCAGAGACCACACACCGTACAATATATTGTGCAATTACAGAAATGATATTCTGCTCATAAAACAAAATGTATTACTGTCCCTTTGTTTGTGAATCCATTTTTAAATTTGATTCTAATGAGATGCAATGTGCAGCTTTATATTTGGCTCAGGCATATTGAAATTTCTTTGTTTATTCTTCCAGGTTCTAGTCTGTCTTCCTGTGCTCATATTGAGTTTAATTAGATTAAACCTGACACTTTTTATACATTTTTTTTATTTCTGAATAATGATATGGGTGACTTGGATGATCTGGCTGGTCCTCTTTAGCATAGCAACTGTTATTTTCCAAAATATGTTGTATCCACTGGTTTTTCTTCATATCCACTGGTTCACAGGCAACAGAAGATGCAATTGAACCCCTGGGAGAAGGAGGACCACTTTGATATTTTCTCAAATTCTTCTTAAAAACAGCTTATTCTTTTATGTATCAAAGTTAGTGATGATAAAAACACTTGTTAAGCTCAAGCTTTTGACTCAAAGATATTGTGTATAAGATTTCACAAACTATTCCTTTTCATTACTCTTGATGTATTCACTTTGAGTGAATAGTAGAGGGCTAATATGAATAGGAGGGAGCACTCTTGTAGCAATCAGCCCACCCAGAATAACACCAGGACGGCAAAAAATATAAAAAAAAGTGAATAATTTAAAAAAGGGATGAATATGGGGAGCATACCAAGTATAAAACAACAAGATAAAACAGTAAACCATTAGATTCTCTAAGTCCACCAACACAGGTTAGAGTTCCTGTCTGCTAGATGGGAAGCCTTGCTGTATAAATAGTGATAGGCAAATTTTGATTCTCATATAGTTTTGTGAAACTGGCACTAAAAATTCATTGCACAGGCTAATTTGCAGTTATGAAAAGTAAAACTCAATAAAGAGTTTTTTGGGGATTTAAAATTTTTTTGGGTTTGGAAGATAAGGAAAATTACTTTGTAAAGCCTTGTTCACAATTCTGTCTTAGCTGTGTGATATTTTATATGGTGTACCACGAGGATCTGTTCTGGGTCTGCTGCTTTTTCAATCTACATGCTTCCACTAGGTCAGATTATCTCAAAGCACAAGGTGAGCTACCACAGCTATGCAGATGACAGACAGCTTTATTTATCAATAGTGCCTGATAACCCTGATGCCCTTGGCTCACTGATCCTGTGTCTTAATTGAATTTCTGAATGGATGAGTAGAAACTTTCTCAAACTAAATAAGGAGAAAACATAAATCTTAGTTATTGGCAAAAATTGACATACTGATGGTATTAGAAATAAACTTGATCCCTTAGGTTTAAAAGTCAAGTCAGAGTTAAAGACTTAGGGGTAAACTATTGACTCTGACCTAACTTTAAATCACATATTAATCAGATAACTAGGACTGCCTTTTTAACTTAAGGAATGTAGCCAAAGTTAGACCTCTCTTTTTAAAAAAAAAAAAAATTTGTTCATGGGTTTTGTTTTCAGTTGACTAGATTACTGTAATGCACTCCTAAAAACGATATAATTCGGTTAGTTAGAGAAGAATACAGCTACCAGAATCTTAACTAGAAAGAGAAAATCTGAGCACATCTCATCAGTTTTAGCATCATTACATTGGTTACCTGGGTCATTTAGAATTGACTTTAAAATACTATTAATGGTTTACAAAGCCTTAAATAATCTCGTCATGTCCTATATTTTAGAATGTTTGTAACCCAACACTCCAAGTCGTAACCTCCAATCTTCAAATAAAGGTCTGCTTAAAATTCCAAGAACCAACCTGAAAAGAAGTGGTGAGGAGGCATTTTTCTGTTTTGCACTTAATCTTTGGGATACTTTACCAATTGAAATTCATCAGGCTAACACTGTAGAATAATTTAAAAAAACTTCTAAAAACCAAAATGGCTTTTTCATAGCTACATTTGTAGACCTATTAATCTATATGAGCACTGAAATATCATTTTCCTCTGGGTTCTGCAATTCTGTACTAATCTGTACTATTCTCTGCTGTCTTCTCCATTTCTCCTGTTGTGGTGATCTGCGCCACCACCACCTGATCAAGGTACCATGCTGCCCCCTGCATTTATGGATTGAATGGCGGGTATCCCAGATGCCCAGATGACCATCATTGTCTATTTCTTTCATGTGAAGCCTGTAAACCATGATGACTGATTTAGACCATCTGTTAGGTAGAATGCCCGGCCTAACTGGATGGTTTTTTTTTTGTTGTTGTTGTTTTTCCTCCTCTCCTGTCCATGCCTTTTCTTGATTGCATACTGTACAATATTATTTTCTAAACATTTGTTTATGTTTTATATTAACTTCCTTTTATTTCATTTGATAAGGCTCTTTGAGCTGCATTGTTTGTATGAAAACGTGCTATATGAATAAATGTTGTTGTATGACTGATGTAATCCATTCTACATCAACAGAATCATTTCTGTTTATATCTTTCATTCACATTACCATGTAGGAGTACAGTACACTTTTTAAATATGTGACATAATGCATATTTTCCATACGAAGATACACTAAAACGCACCATTGTGCGCATTACTATGGTTTCTCTTCGTCTCTTGGCAGAGCATCACCAGAGACAATCCTCACCACCTGGTGATGTCTATGAATTACAGACTTCAACTAGTCATTGCAAGCAAGGGATATGCAATAAAGTACTAAATATGACTGCTTTAATATACCTACCACTCCTTTGTCCTAAACATTATGGTACCCTGAAATGGGGGACTATGTAGAAAAAGTGTACATAGTGTGACTGAAATATGTGCAAATGTCCTTAAATTAAAGTCTGTAATGTGCACTTTAATCGTGTCTGAATTGTTTTGATTTATAATTTAAACTGTGGAGCAGAGGAATAAATCAAGGAAAAACTTGTCTTTGTTCCAAACATTATGGAGGGCACTGCATGTTTCACAGTATGTAGTGCAGATCAGGTACAGACAGGGACAACCCCCTGTGTAAATAACGCTGATCCCTTACAGCACAGGATCTGTGGGTGTAAGTTAGTGACAATGGTAGGAACTCGGGAAATGAAGAGAGAGGTAATGGGCTCGGAGTATTATGGACTTTTAAATCAGGGAAGCACAGAAGTAAACACTGCGGCCTCACACCTCAGGTCACAACAATCAGTTTAGCATAGTCAGCAGATACTTCTCTAGACACTAAAGACCACCACCATTATAATCAGCTCAAAAATAGTTCTGTTTTTCCTTTCTCATTGACTTTAATACATTTTGATGAATGTGCCATAATTTCTGAACTTTTCCATGTTTTCACCAACCTTGAATTCAGAAGAGTTTACTCATCACTACCTACTACAGAAGCAAGCCATGTCACCAAAGCAGTTCTTCTGTTTCCTTACTAATTCAAGGAGGACTGTGTTCTGCCCTCTGTTTTCCCAGTTGTTTTTGCCCACTGGGTTATCCAGTACAGTGATAGGACCCCTTCTTCTACAATGTCTTTCTTTTCTAGTGTGTTAGCGTATCTTTTCCTCAATCCTCCGTTGTTTGTTCTTGACAATACTCTAATTCTGTTTCCCACTAGGCTGTCACACTTGTCTTCCAGATGTCTATTTAAACTTGGGTACACTCTTAGGGAGGACATGTTAATAACTCCATAAATGTTGGGAACAGGCTAGGAACAGAATTTAAATTCTTAAAATAATGAGGCAATACTAACCAATACCATCATTCCTCATTCACTGAAGGTGAAGATTATCTGTCTTTTCCTGCATTTTTTTCTTCTTCTATTTTTTCTCATTTTAAGCCATTCACACACAGGCTCACTCCTTTGACTTGATCAGTTTCTGTTTTGCTGTAATGTTAGCAAATGTTCCTTGCATAATGAAATGTACTCCCTGACCTCTCAATTTTCTTTGATTTCAATCCTGAGTTAAATCTACATTTTGTGTCTATAGCACATGATCTCATTTTGTTTCTCATTTCATTACTGGCATGCGTCTATTTCCTTTTGGTCTAGACTCTGACTAAACTACATCACTCAAATGGCTCACCTTCATACTGTGACCCTCTTTTTGGTACTAAATATGTTATTGATTTTAAAGAAAACTGGGAAAAAGAAAATAAGAAAAGTAACAAACATTAAAAAGGGTGGAAAACAAAGTCCCCAACAATTACACTCCACCCTGAGAAGACAGATAAACAGCCATCTAAGAAAAAGTTGTGCTGATGCCACCGTCTCTTGCATATCCTGATTAAAGCAAAATAAATGGTTCTTAATGAGCATGACTTCTTTTTCAAGAGATGATACATTGGATAGTGAGGAAATATTAACGTGAGCAACTGAAAGAAATAAATCATAAAATGTATTCCTTCCTTAAATCTACTTCTTAGTAAAAGATGAGAGAACAGTGAAAAATCCAGAAGAAGAAAAAGCTGTGGAGGACAGGGAATAGCAACATCTACGGAGGACCAGAAAGACATGATGTGAGTCCGGAATAAATACATATGAAAATTGATCTGGGGTTCTTAAGAGAACATAAATTACAAATAGCGTCAGGAGCTGAACTCATTAATACCATTTCATGAAGGTCCTGTAAGTTCTATGAAGAATTTAATATTAAATAAACTGATGATTGGAATAATCAGAAAAATTTAAACCAAATCCCAGCTCAAGGCTTTAGGTGCAAGATCTAAATTATAGACAGAAAGAGGTTTCCATGCCTGTGTCATGAAAGCACGGATTGGATTTAAAAAAAATTAAAAAAGGATGAGACATGAGAAGACAGAGTTGCTGCATGTTTTAAGGACCAACTATTGCTGAAGGCCAAAAAAAGAAGTTGAGGGAGAAACAGAATTTAGAGCAATGGTTGTAGAATGAAAGAAGTCCTGACTCTCCAAAAAGATCACAGAGTGCACCGATTCCTTGAGCGGACAGGCACAGAAAGGACATGGGTACTTACCAATACTGAAGCTGTTATTATAAACCACAATACTCCATTTCTGCACAAAACCCAAGCATGCCCAACTTTACAAAATACTTAAAACATGGAGGAAATAATAGACCTTAGTTTTTTGGTGCTAGACTTATCATGCAGACTAAAAAAAATATTCAGAAGGTGAAGTGGCAAGAGTAGATTAGATTCAATGAAAAGTCAGTTGAGGATTGAAGGGTGGAGGGAGCCAATAGGAATGAGGACACAGAACAAAAGGCCTAATGACAAAGTCTGAAATTCGTGAAGGATACACCCTCATCCATTCTAGTTACAGTGAGGACCAGATACTTTATCTGTGTATTCAACAAAAAGAATGACATCTGAAATTGAATTTCACAGCAAAAAGGTATGGAGGTAGGTGATAGCACTGTGTTCACATATCTTTGTCGCAGCAGTATATTCATCTTAATTGAAGAATAAATGAGATTGAAACAAAAGGGCAAGATTGATCCATTAAGAGAGTGATTGTTTGAGCTTATCCAAAACATGGCGATAATTTAACGCAGTGATATTTTTAAGACCTAAGGTAACTAACTTGCCTGAGGTTATAGTAATACCAAGGTATCTGAAGAACCTTACATTGGGATGGGAAATGATAAGATAATGGTTCACTGGAGAAAGATGGGTACACTTAATCTACTTTATTTTATAGCTAGAGAGGTCCTCATATGTATGAAACAAGTTTAAAACATGAGGTAAATCATTTAAGACATTCCCAGGTAATGGAAGAATACCATCGGCATAAGCAAACATTTCATAAGATGTACTGTACCTTTAACAGTTACATTAGCAGCAAAGTGAGATCAAATATGCCAGTCTTAATCTGGATGAATGAGTTTGTGTATACACTTTGAAGATGAGAAGCCATAACTTTGTCCAATAATTTAGCAATAGAGTTCATCAGTGAAAGTGGCCTATAACTGGAAAATCTTTTAGATCCCTGCCAAGTTTAAGCAACAAGGAAGGAATGGCAGAGTTTATATTTGAATGAAGATGAAAAAAGGTGATGTAATGGCAACAAGAGCTGTGCCCATAAGGTTGAAAGCAATTCTGGCTAATCAGAATCCACAGTGTTACCTTTAGTGCGAGAGGATAAAGCCTGCTTAATTTGTTCTGAAGTAAGGAATGCTTCTTTGACTTCAACAGGAGGGGGTGGATTTAGCAGAAAACAGTAAAACTCAGCAAAGCAGTCATTGAATTTAGACAGGCTGTTAAAAAGACTGTCTGATGCAGTCTTGTTGGAAGAAACGGAGGAGAATGCATCACATTTATGTAGCCTTAAAGCTAATAATTTACTTGGCTTGGGTTCTAATTAATAATATTTAGCACAAGTATGATGAATTTGAAGTTTGGCTTTCTTTAACAGAGCTCAGACCTAACCTTTGATATATGCAGAATTGAAATTGATGGTTGGATATTGAAGGATGCCCTGCAGTTGTCTGGCACCCTGCCCAGAGTTTGTTTCCTGCCTTGTGCCCTGTGATGGCTGGGATTGGCTCCAGCAGACCCCCGTGATCCTGTAGTTAGGATAAAACGGGTTGGATAATGGATGGATGGATATTGAAGGAGTCTGCTTAAATTGTACTCAAGGTTAAATATAACTTTATTGGCAGCAGAAACTATGGGGAAAAGCCTTATACAACCCATAATAGACATCCATAAAAAGGCAGGGTGGAATACCAAATTTACATTGATTTCAATAAATGCATTCAGTCTTAAAGAAATGTGTTCAATGAATGATGTGCTTTGTAACAGGGAGGTAATAAAGTGCCAGTGTGCAGGCCTGGAAGACAGAAGTGGAAAGTAGACAGTCTATGATCGGACAAGGAATTTGATAGTAAGGATGTAGTAAAACAATGACAAGCCAAGGATTTGGAGATAAACAAGTAATTCTAGGAGAGGTTTTGTGATATACAGAAAAAAAGAAAATTCTTTTGTGGATGGGTTAAAAAGTCTAAATGAATGAACTTGACTTAGATCGGAAACAAACTTGGCCAGAGCAATAAAGGCAGGTAGAGTACTTTAACTGAACAGAGGAGGGGATTTATCCAATATGGGTTAATAAAGGAATTTGCATCAGTAGTAATACTAATAAGTTTAAAGCCATCCAATGCTAAAATATTGCTAACCATATCCAAAAAGAAAGTTTTCCTGCAGGTGCCAATCATAAATTGAGCAGCCAACGAGTTTCCTTCTACCTAGCATAGTCAGAGCAGAGCAGAACCTTCCTTCATTGTCACCTCCAAAGACAAGAATCTTAAGCAGCAACAAGATATTGTCTAGAGGCGGCGTGCTGTGCCTCTTTAGAAATGAAATGCATTTCTTGGAAAAGCACAACAGTCCACTTTATTAACAGATCATTAACTCTCAAACTCTTCAGAGGAGCAGACAGTGACCTCACATTACACAAAATAACATTACGTAACATTAGTTATTGAAGCAATAAAAGGGGAAGAATATAAAAGATGTAGAAGAATGAACGTTGAATGCGGACCCACTAAAAGTGTAGAGTGTTGAGCAGTGTGATGACAAAATACCCTTCAAATTCCAGTACAAACTCAATAAACAGCAATAACAACAATCACTCTGGCCTAAAACAGACCCAGGTAAAACACAGGAAAAAGAAAACTACATTGCTGTAAACTTAATCCCACACCCTATCACAGCTCCTCTTCAAAAAAACAAGAAAATCCAGAAATGAACTCCTCTTACCAAATCATTTAAATACAAAACAGCTTAAAGGAAACAAATAACACTACAGGTCATTTACCAAACAAAACCCAACCTTGATAACTCTATTAACAAACATCTCTTCAGAACACAAGAAACAGCCACAGAGAACAAGCATTGGTGGAGTGACATATGAATCACCTTCAAAGCCATCTTGGGATCAGTGAAGAGACAGTTCAGGCGTGCGTGTATTAGCTAAACTCTGATTGTATATAAAAGGAAGGCTTCAATGTCTTCGGCTTTTTTCAAGATTTGACACACCTTATGGGCCAACGTTGTCTTGGCACTATACTGTACTTAGGGAAAAGTGAATTTTGCGTTCTTCTACGGTGATAGACTTTGCATTATGAGCTTCTTGAAGAATAATCTCCAAGTCAAATATCTGATGAGTAGTGTTAGTGTTCTGCTCGTAAACTCAATGAACCTTCATGACATCAGATTTGAAATTGATGAGTCTAGGGAACCAGAGTGGCCATTGTGATTTGAGAAATTCAGCATATTACCCTTCTTGGCATTTGATGGAATACCAAGGATTCTAAGATTAGACCTCCTGATTCTTTCTTCTGTTCGATTCATTTCAACCACAAAGCAGACATTCCCTAGTGGAAGGTGGATATATCCATGTTGTATTATTCAAGCTGGCTTTGAAAGAAGATGTAGCATTTAAAAAGTATGTTCTGTTTTTAAATCCAAAAACTCCTCTGAATAACTGCATTTGAAGAAGCTTAGTGTATATAGTCTTTGCTCTTGAACAAAATTTTTGAGTTCAGTAGTTATCAAAGATGACTGTGTCAAGATCCACTGTCAGGATGCTGTCATGCCTGGCCAAAGAGGTTCCTTTGCTAGACTAAGAGTTACTAATTCAGGAGTAAATCTTCCACCCGAGGACAGTATTACAAGAGGGCTTTGTTAATATCAATACAGGGACAGGTAAATTAATGGTTAAGGCTGCAGAAGAAGAGATGAACAATGGAAAGTAGCTAATGTGCAGCCATTCCCCAGTGAGTGTCATGTGACATCCTCAGTCATTATGCTAAATAATCTTTTGAGTCTGTCCTTTTTGAGTTCACTGCTGCATTTCAGTCTGTTGACCACAATATCTTACAACATGAACTGAACCAAACCTACTACTCCCAGAAATATATATAATAGTATAACAGCATTTCTATATCCAAATAGAGTTACTTTTGTCAGTAGGTCAGCGTTTCTCAACCTTTAAGTATTTGCGACCCGTGTTTTCATAACAGTTTTAATCGTGCCCCCCCCAACATTTTTTTGAAATGTAGATGTATATTTTATTATACCTATTTAACGTTTATCGACATTTATCTAACTCTATATTTGTTGTTCTAGTATCAGAATGTAGTTTAAGTTATTTTTTTTTTGGTTTCAACAGATTTTTTTTCATATTTTTGATTTTTGTTTTCACATCTTCACCCCCCCACCCCCCTTTTGTTACTTCGCACTCCCTAGGGGGGCCCGTCCCACAGGTTGAGAACCACTGCAGTAGCTCCAAGGTATACCTTAATGCTGGTAGTTCATTGTATGACAATGTCAATTTATTTATATCGCACATTTAAAGCAACATAGGAATGCTGTGGCCAAAGTGCTTTACAATAAAAAAAAGAAAAAACATACACTTAACATAAATAACATAAATAGAAATAAAATAAATGAACATAATAAAATAAATAATAAATAGAAGTAATATTATATAATCACAATGAGGAAACCATCAGTATTACTGAAGGTCACGGAATGCAAGTGAATAGAAATGAGTCTTTAATCTCGTTTAGAACAGTTCAATTGTAGACGACTCCTTTATGTGATGAGGTAAAGAGTTCCACAGGCGAGGAGCAGCAGCTGTAAAAGCCCTGTCTGCCCCCCTTGGTTTTACACTTAGTACGAGGGACAACAAGAGACAACTGACCAGAAGATCTAAGCACTCTGGAGGGCTGGTGTAAACACACAATTCGGATAAATAGGCAGGAGCAAGCCCATGTAAAGATTTAAAAATTAGCAACAAGATTTTAAAATCAGTTCGGAAACTGACAGGCAGCCAGTGTAAAGAAGCTAATATTGGTGAAACAGAATCAGACTTTCTTGCCCCAACCAGAAAGCGAGCGGCAGCATTCTGGACCAACTATAACCTGCGTATCAGGGATTTGCTATTCCCAGAATACAGAGAGTTGCAGTAATCAAGAGAGAAAAGATAAAAGCATGAGCAGCTTTCTTAAGATCCCTAGAAGATAAAAAAAGGCTTGATCTTACCTAAAAGACAAAGCTGGGAAAAGCAACTCTTGACTACAGAATTAACACGTTTCTCAAAAGAGAGGTTACTTTCAAAAATAACACCAAGATTGCGGACTTGAGGTTTGCAAAAGACAGAGAAGGAGCTGAGAAGTCCAAGACCAATTTGGGCTTTAGCTGATGGACCCACTATAAGCACCTCCGTTTTATTTTGATTCAGATCAAGAAAATTATTAGCCATCCAGGATCTTAGTTCAAAAAGACAGTTGTGCAGTTGATTCATTGCAGAGTTGCAGATGGGAATATAAACCTGTCTATCATCAGCATATCAGTGAAAAGAAATGTTAAATTTCCTAAAACTAGCTCTTATAGGGTGAAGGTATATAGAGAATAAAATAGAACTCAAAATGGATCCCTGAGGAACACCACATTTAAGAAGATGTTCTATTATTTTTGTAATTTAGAAATCCTTCTACCTTTCCACAAGAAAATAATAATTAAACAGGACTCCTTCATAAGAGGTCTCTGACGCAGCTCTAGGAGCTTGAATATCTCTCTTCAGATCCCTAATCCTGCCAACTACGCTCATCCTTCTCAGTGTCCAGAACTGGAATTATTCCTGTCAGAGGCTCAGCCTTTGACACTGGCTTTCTCACAACAGATACTGTAGAATTTAACTCAACTGTGTTCTCATAGAATTCATCCTTATCTCTGTAGCCCAGATGCACATTTAGGCCAACATTACCCATTTATTGTGCTATCCTCTCAATAACAGTTGTCCAAAAAATAAAATAACAGATTCCAGCTACCTCAAACTAAAGCTGCTAGACTACTGATGAAATTCAGTGGTGACATAAAGGGTGGATCCACTGCAGAAGACACCAGTCCATTTCAGGATTCTATAGGCATTTACTTAACTCCAGAATTTCCTTCAGCACTGCTTACCCATTATAATTTTGCACAATTTATTCTAGGCTCATCTGAATCTGTGTTTACACACCTCGTTTCCATCTCTTAGTGGGGCATAATTAAATCAAGGACATCCTATTTATGTTTTTTTTTCATGGATCTCCACTGGTCTAATTTAATCTCAGGTAGAAGAAGCCTTAAAGAAACTCTTCAGTCTAACACAATCTCATCCACACCTCAATTTAATTTAAGCCCTACTTTAGCAGATTATTATTTTAATTCTTAGAATTATTCATTGATTAAGACCTCTACTATAAATAAAGCTAGCAGACATTAAACAACTCCAGGAAAAGTTTTTCAGCTGTTTTTTTTTCTTTGCGTTTGCTTAGTGTATAGTCCCGAGGATCTGGCAGAAGGAGGAATGAAACTGGATTCTAGTATTGATCACATTTCTGTCTAACAGTAACTTTAGGAAAAATGATCTAAAAATAATTAATGGAGGTAAAAAAAGTCTCTAATTATGACTTTAAAAAGCAGCGGCAGTTTACAAAGGCATAGATGCAGCTTGCATAAACCAGATAACTAGAAACAGACTGCTTGGGAAACCTAATTTATTCTAATGTAAGTGATGGATGTTACAAATCGCAGAGTTTTCTAATAATGGCAAAGTGCAAAATGTATGTTATAGATGGCGATATAAATTCATGATGACAGAAGAAACCACATTTTCAGTTAAACAATAACTCACATAAAGAATTATTAAAAGTAGTTGACCACTAAGTCTATTTTTTTATTTTACAGCACCTTGAATAGCAATTGGCTTTATAAAGCAATGCATTACAGTGCATGATTAATCCAATGTTGCACTGTTCACTATATACATACTGTATGTAGAAAGATCATATAAATACTAAACGTCACATTGTATAGCAACTATAACAACTGGTTTTTTAACGCAGTTGACTTCATTACAAAACAAAAATGATTCTAATTCACACTCTGCCCTGTCAAATGTGCTGGCGAGTGGATCTGGTATGAGAAAGCATATAAAGCATGCACCAAGGAAGGATGGATTTTATCCTGCACAGTCACCTCCCAGTTTACATTTTTTTCCAGTAGCCAAGAACACTTGGGAACTGAGGACATCCCCTGATTCTCTCTCTGCCTCCATCTGTAACTCCTCCTTTTCTGACTCGAGGACTATAAAAAAGCCTCAGCCGGAGAGTTATGGTCAGTCCTTGACCAGATGACAACCCAGATGCTACTGTGTGACTGAAATCATTCTTACGATTACAACCTGTTCTTTCTGTGTCTGTTTTATTTTCAGAAACACAGCCTAATGACTATTAAACAGGGCTTTCCTATGTATTTCCCCAACCCTTTATGCTTTTTTTCTTTGTATGTATTTAACAACACATATAAACACAGACAATATCTTCCATACAACAATCCATATTTTATATAACACTCTTTAAAAACAAAATACTGCATTGCTATAGGCACTGAATTAAACAGCGTATTGGTATGTGTGAAAGTAAATGTAGACTGCACATACTATCGGTTAATGCTTATTTTATATTGCACCATTTAGTTTAAGGCTTTTACAGCAAGTATGTTATTTACTGCACTAGACAAATTCAAAAATATATTGTATGTCATGCTCATACCAAAAATAAGGAACTAAAAAGAACACATTCATCTAATTAAAATTACAGCATTCAGAGTAAGCTTGATTAGACAGTGCTTTACAATCTCAGTATTTACAGTGTCTATAAAAAATAGTAGTGGAAGTTTTCTCATTTTATTGTTATACGACATTGAATCACAGTGGATTTGATTTGCCTTTTATGACACTCGTCAACAGAAAAAGACTCTAATCCGAAAATGAAAGTAATTTCTGCAAAGTGGTTTGAAATAATTACTAATATAAAGCACAACATAACTGATCTCATAAGTATTCACTTCCTTCAGGTCAGTGTTTAATTGATGGGCATTTAGCTGCAGTTCCAGCCTTGATGTCTCCATCGGCTTTGCACATCTGGACACTGCCATTTTTTCCTATCCCAATCTTGCAAATCAGCTCAAGTTCTGTCAGGTTGCATGAGGATTGTGAGTGAGCAGCCTTTTTCAAGTCCGGTGACAGATATGGGTGTTTAAGAGGCAGAATCAGTATGCAGAATCAGGGTGTAATACTACTGCGATACTCGAGGTGGCAGTGTTGGTAACATCTTCTCTTCCTTTGCCCATGGAAATGAGGTCATTTGACAAGATGACTGGTGTTGCTTCTGCTTCTATCCTGGTAGCTCACCCTTTCCAAAACTGACAGCATACAGTATATCCTCATTGCTAGAAGTCGGCATTCAGCCTTGGACTCATGTCTATGAGTGATGAAGCTTGTGAACAGACCACACAAAGAAGAAAAAAAATGTTTTAAGTTATTATTTTACTTTCTTTTTCACCGGGCTGACTACACATGTTAAATTGGGTTTGTTACAGGATGCCCCAAACATTTATTTTATTTTTGTTATCTCCTTTTACATTAGCCACAAATTCTTATTTGAACTGAGATCCAGATTCTAACTAATGTCCTGGAGACTGCATCATGTTCTCCTCCAGGATATTCCTATATGTTTCTGCATTCATTTTACCTACAGATGCCTTCCAGGGCCAGCTGCACAGCAGAGTCCCCATAGCATGATGCTGCCACCACCATACTTCAGAATGAGTATGATGAGTTTTTGATAAGGTGCAATGTTCAAACATGCCATTTAGTCTGATGGCTAAAAACCTCGGGTTTGGTGTCCTCAGACCTTTATAATCTTATCTGCTCTTCTTTTTGAACTTTTCTTTTACAGTTCTTGAAGCTGTAGTTGTGATTGTCCACAAAGAGCAGACCCAATTGGATTATATTAGTTTCTTTTTAAAAGTCATATGTACTCCAAACCAGACCAGAAATGAAAAAGGACAGTATACTCTCAATATGACATGTATAGATGGCAGTTATGTAGGGTGCTAGATGAAATGTTAATTTTCCTCAGTCTTCTTAGTAAACAGCTGTGTTGTTGGCATTTATTGTAAATATATTGCATGCGTTCTTTAAAGTTCACGGTATTATCCAATGTGGTTCCCAAACACTTAAAACTACTAACTTTCTCAACTTTTTCTTCAATGAGGACCAATGGTTGCAACGTTCTGCATAAAGTCAATGAACAGCTCTTTGCTCTTCCTCACATTTAGTTGGAGGTTCTTCTCCTGGCACTGCCTCTGCATCTTTGTTGAACGCTTCCTCAAAATGTTCCACATTATTAGAGGTATCAAGCAATGCTGTTCCTATCTGAAAACTCGACACCTAAGCAATTTCTGTCAGATCCTTTCATGCTATTAGTATAGAGGGATAGAATACAGGGGTGATCGCTGTGCCTTGTGGAGCTCTTATCAATATAAAATGGACTGCAGAAATATAATTATCACCCTTCACATAATGCTTTCGGTTAAGGAGAAAGTCCACAATCCATAATGTGAGATTGGGGTTCATCTATAACTCTTGTAATTTATTGCAAAGGCTTCATGCTGTTAAAGTCTTGTCAACAGTTAAAGTCATGGCAGGCTTTGTGCAGTTAAAGTCTGCTGTACAGTCAGTAAATTATCCTCACAAGGAATGTGGTTTTTACAAAGGAGTAAAACTGGTACAAAGAACAGTCATGAGTGCATCCTCCACTGAACGGTTCTGTCTGTATGTAAAACCACAATGGATTCAAAGAAGAATCAACCTGTAAAGTAAGATGAGAAAGAACCAGCTGCTCCAGACTTTTTGCCAAGAGTCAGGGCCGCAAGGAGGAATGGAGTGTGAAAAACGTGTTGCATCTTTCCCAAGAAGACTCATGGCTGTATTAGCTCAAAAGGGTGCTTCTACTAAATACTGAGCAAAGGGTCTGAATACTTAGGACCATGTGATATTTCAGTTTTTCTTTTTTAATAAATCTGCAACAATTTCAAAAATTATTTTTTTTGTCTGTCAATATGGGGTGCTGTGTGTACATTAATGAGGGAAAAAGTTAATTTAAATGATTTTAGCAAATGGCTGCAATATAACAAAGAGTGAAAAATTGAAGGGGGTCTGAATACTTTCCGTACCCACATAGACATTTCATTATATTTTAATATATTTTACTATTTTTGCATAGTATCTTTTCCACTTATAGAAAAATTACTTAACATATACTCTAATACTGTAAGTGTCTTTATAATTAAAATTGCTAGTCTGACAGTGAATTTACTAATCTCTAGAAACTAATCTTGAAAATATACACATTTAACTAATTAGCACTGTAACTTATTTAACATTTTTTTCTTCAAATGTCAAAAAACATCAGGCATACAGTCCATGTTTCACTGTTGAAAACATTGCAATCTAAAAATAAATGTCTTGAACAACTTCTAGTGAATTACGCGAAGTTCACGATAAATTGGATTCATTACAACACCCAGGTTTAAAAAAGAGTATTTTGCACAATGTATTTAGAAATTTGGTTGTGTCAGTATATTAAGCGAAGTGTATATTTCAATATATTTCAGCTATAATCTTAAAAATATATATTTGAACTACATATATTTTATATTGTATTGCAAGATATGTCCACATATTTTTCAATATATTGTAATATATTTCAGTTATATTGCAATGTACTTCATTTTCATACGGGCACTTTCCTCAGAATGTCTCTCGCCTCCCCATTGTAATTACAAACTCAATTTTTAGAGTTATATCATCAAACTGGCAGTGGGATTTATTCAGTTCATTAATGAATTTAACTCCATCTATTGTATTTAAGTTTGCTAACCCTAATTTCCTGTTAAATCTGACAGTCCAAGCCAGCAGTCATTGTGAAACAATCTTTCTACTCGGTTCTTATACTCATTTTCACTTTCTGCTATCTGTTTCTTAAGAGTTATTTGAATTTGTTTGCATTTACCTTTCTGTCCTAAAGAAAATGCTTAATGTTTTGGCTTTATGTTTTGCTAGAATTGTTTCTTTAATTTGTTTTATAAACTAGAGTTACACATTAAACGTTGCTCCTATGTTGGTAACACAGAACTGAGCTAAAGAGTTAAACTCACCCAAGATAACTTTGGTGGCATCAGGGGAGTCATTTCCTAGTTTTGAGTAATACTGATAAATTAATTATGAGGCCCAGCTGTGTCAGCTGCTGGAGGTATATATACCGCCACCATTTACTCTTCTATGAAGCTGACTTGAATGTGTCTGGGGATGTTGGAGGTAAAATCCACACAGATATCGGGAGAAGTTGCACAACTCCAAACACACAACATCTAAATATGGGATTCAAACCCAGAACACTGCATCCATGAGGAAGTAGCTCTACCTGTTGTATCATCCCAAACATTCATTTGTCAATCTTTATTTTATGTAGCTGGCACAATCAGAACTCATTGTAGAAAGCGATCATCACCTCATAAATCTGCATGACAAATCAAAATGAATCCAACAATGCTTGGCTTGCACCTTATAATAAATACAGTATACACCACAAGGTCAATCAATCAGTTTTACTTTATACAGCAACTTATAAATACAAATGAAATCAGTCAGCATATTATGAAATGATTAACTGTGCAATAATGCAATATTAATGAAAGACATATTCCATGCCTCTGCATACAGGGTAGTTCTTTAGTCAAGCTTTATTCAAAGTCAAGTCATTCATATATAGTTAACAAGATCAAAACACTTGACAAAGCTCTGGAGAGCATTACACTACACCATACATCATATAATGCATTGGATGTCTACAAATCTATCAAACTGTGTTTTATCTAGAAGCAGAAAACAGCCAAGAGTATTTTCACAAATATTACATAGTACTTAATATAGAGGAAACTGCCATTAGATGGACAAGAAAGTAATAAAAGTTAATGTCATGCATCAGTCTTGTGAATTTCCCCTTGGAAATCTATCTATCTATCTATCTATCTATCTATCTATCTATCTATCTATC
>JANRMT010027041.1:42144792-42168403 GCA_026402145.1 Polypterus bichir lapradei | reverse complement strand
TATCTATCTATCTATCTATCTATCTATCTATCTATCTATCTATCTATTAAATAGAAGAACATTTTCAGTTTATATGCTTCAATTTAATATATTTCATTCCATATTATAGTTAATTTCCTGTAAAGCAGAAGACATTGTTACAAAAGAAGGCTTATAAAAACACTAACAGCCTTTTATTATACTGTTCAAACTCCTTCTTATCTATATACTTGGGGGCTTCACACACTGATTGCTTTGCTCGCCAACCCATTTCACCCCCCTGCCTGCACTTTGTGCCGCTATGAAGAGGGGAGCTGAACGCATCCCAAAGAGATGCGGCCCCTCCTCCGAAACCCCTCTTAAACGGTGATACAATGGGAAGCAAATACATTTTTTTTCAACTCCTCTTTGCTCAATCAGCTGCTGGCTTGCTGCTGCCATACCGTTTGATATGATCTTCGCCCGCATACCAATTCCACCCATCACTAATACCATATGCTGTTGTGAAGAGTGGGGCTGAATGCATACCAAGGTTACTCCTCTGAAACCCCTCTTAAATGGTGATACATTGGAAAACAAGTAACAGTTGTTTTTTTACCTCCTCTTTGCTCGATCAGCTACTGGCTTGCTGCTACCTTGCTGCTGCTTTTGTTCCGCGTAATCAGCATTTCGGGCAGCACTTCGAACATTTAAAAGCCTGTACTGCACTTGTTCTTTTGTCCTCAAACACTATGCAATCTCTTTTCGCTTTTCTGTTATTTCATTGAGTAATATTTTCCATTTCTTTGTGCTAATGTGATCTTTTCACTCAGTTTTTTGAGACTTTCGAATTTTCCTACTTTCATTATATTTAACCTGCTCTTCATATGTATCACGGGACTTGCTTACAAAGGTTGTAAGCATTACATGACATGCCTGTCTCACGTGAAAGTGTCTCTCTTCAAAAGTGTCTCTCTGTCTCTCCTCAAAAAGATCACAATTCGTCACCAGAAAAATGTATCGTCCCAAGATTTTTTTATATAATAGAGAGATATCTATAGCCCCCATTTACCTATCTTTGTATTGGATAATGATCAACAATAAAGGAATAATGTAAATCCTTAATTATATAAAAGTATGGATTGCGTAATGTGTAAGGTGTATGTTTCTTATATTCATTAAAGAAATCCTAACACCACAAACCTTGAGGCAATTCTGTTTTTTTGTGACTTATGCAAACCTGGGTACTCGTCCATGTCTGTTGTTCTCCTTTTCAGAGAGGAGGTCAGTTTCAAAATCAAGATCTACTTAATAAATCATGAGGTGGCATAGGGAATGTTCCATGTGTAGAATCTTCCAGCTAGTAATGGTGATCTGGCTTTTTAAAATATAGACCTTTTTTGAATTGCTACCTCAGGCCAGTCTGGATTCTATGTTCTAAGCTAAGATGGGTGTAGAGGACTTGTCTTGAGAGAACAGAGTAGGGCATACTGATGCTGTGGCCCATGGAGATCTGTTAGGTTTTCTTTTTTGTTCATTATAACCTCCATAAGTGCAGCAGAATAATAAATAGCCATCTTTATCATTTTTCCTTGAACAACCATCATTGAATTATGCAGCGGTGTATATAATATATGATTTATGAACTTACATAAACAGTTTCTCATTCTGTAGAAGAAGAGTGAGTGTGTTCACATAGTGGCAGAATATTACCTTTTATTGTTTTATTATGCTTTTTTCCTTTTCCCAAGGTGATTGTACCATGATCATTTTTTTCCTTCTTAATATCCTTAATTGTATCCATGAGTAGTAGCGTAGCAAGTTTACAAATGCTGTGACAGCAAAGTGGCCAGGTGAAAACATCAAAACCAGCATGACACCACAGTCCTGAGTATGAGAAAATAAATTGGAATATAAATAAACCACCAAGTGACAGACGTAATGCAGCCACATAAGAATTAAAAAGTGGATTAATGCACTCTGCCACCCCCTGGTCTGATCGGGAATTACCTTCTTTTGAGCCCTTTCGCTGCCTCCCATGCACACGTATGTGACACGGCCCTCCTCTCAGCTTTGGCTCAGCACGTCACTAAGACCTGTTTCCGAAGCATCCATCTGGAAGATGAAAGGCAAGGAAAAGTTAGGAACCTTTAAGACTGGTACAGTCGCAAGGGCCTTCTTTAAATCACCAAATGCAGTTTCTGAGTTAGCATCCCATACCACATTGTTCAGGGCCCTGCTTTCTTGGAAAACCAGGGGAACAAACAAGCAGTAATGACCTGCTAAGCCAAGAAAGGCTTGGACTTGCCTCTTGGTCTTCGGACAGGGCCTGTTCTTTATGGCATCTGTTTTAGAACAATGTGGTCATACTGTACCCCGGCCCACTAGCCTAAATAGTGTATTTGGCTTTTTTTAACCCAAAGAAACATTTCTTAGGGTTAAGCTTCAGACCTGCTGTAGGTGTTCCTTCCATGTGCTAGAATAGATGACTATGTCATTCAGGTAGGCAGGACTATAGGAGTTATGAAGATGTAACATTTTATCTACCAGATGCTGGAAGGTCGCGGGTGCCCCACGTAACCCAAATGGAAGGACACAATACTGCCAGAGACCACTAGGGGTGCTAAACGCAGTCTTAACCTTTGCAGAGTCAAGTTAAAGTAAACTGCCAGTACCTCTTCATCATGTCAAGAGTGGTCAAGAACTTAGTCAGACCTAGCTGCTTGAAGAGGTCGACCATTAATGGAATTGGATAGGCATCGAATTGGGAGGCTTGGTTAAGCCGTTGGAAGTCACTGAAAAACCTTCAACTCCCGTCAGGCTTTGTGACAAAGACAATAGGACTGGACCAGGGACTATGATTCTCTTCTGTCACACCTAGTTCCAGCTTGCGCTTGATCTCCAGCTCCACTTCTGCTCTTTTTGCCTTAGGAAGTCCATATGGGGGTTTTTGGACAATAGCCCCAGGCTTAGTCACAATGTCATGGGCAGTCAAGGAGGTCCGTCTGAGTTTCTCGCTCAACACTTCCGGGACAGACAGGATAACTGATTCCGGCTTCCACTGCTGTAGGGTGGTCAAATTAAGGCCGAAGTTAAGGTCTACCTGAGCTGCTTATGCCTTCTCCATGTGGGTTTTTAGAATGGGTGGAATCTTCGACAATCTATCGCGTAACTGCATGATATATTCTAATATATTTGTGGAGGGGATTGTCTCCTCCTCCCAACCTTCCTTTAAAATGTCCAGTATTCCCTGGGATTGTCATCCATACAATAATTCAAACAGAGAGAACCCCATAGAGGCTTGTGGGACTTCCTTATATGCAAAAAGGATGAGGAGGGAGAGCTGATCCCAGTTCCTTCCATCCTCGCTGATCACCTTACGTAGCATTTGTTTGAGGGTCTGATTAAACCACTCCAATAGACCATTAGTTTGAGGATGATACACTGAGGTCTTTAAATGCTTTATTTTAAGTAACTTGGCCATTTCCATGAACATCTCCGAGATGAAGGGTGTCCCACTGCATTTTTTGCAAATTTAAGGGAGTCATCACTCCACTGCTCCCTTTAAAAGAAGCTGGAGTCTGCTTAAACTGAAAATGCTGCTGGGAGAGAGGGTCATTTTCTACTCAAGGAGCATGGTTTCCTCACGGGCAGCCATCACGCCTGGAGATAACGTCTCTCCATGCAATGTCCCAGGAGTCGCCACATCACCAGGAGCGATTTCCTCCCCTTGCTCAGCCAGCTGTGTACACAGTGTGGAGGCAACTGGGGATGTATTTTCACTGTCCATTATGAGACCCAAGTTTTGTTTCAGAGTGGCTAGGGTTAAACCACTTATATTATTAGACCATTCTCATCCTAGTATCATTGGAAACGGAAGGTTTTCCAGCACGGCCACCATCAGTTTCTTTAAAGTCCCCTCATAATTGATGTAGTACTTATAGTGATAGACATCTCCGTGAATACAGGTCAGACTGGTATTGATTTTTAATCACTGTCGCAGGAACACTAAGTGGCAAGCGACAATGGAAATGTTGCTGCCGGAATCCATAAGGGCTAGTACTTTATGCCAGTTAACGATCACCACCCCAGTGTGTGGAAATGACAGGGGATTAACCAGAGCACAGCATCTCCCTCTCCGGTTCGCCCTACACCCTTCCTTGGCGTTGGGCAAATGCCGCCACTCCAGATGGAGACTGTGGCTCAAGGTTAGGGACACTCGCATGTTGGGTTTCAAACAGAGGCTGTTGTGTTCCTCCCAGGTTCAAAACCGCCCGCAGATCTTCAATGACCTCCATAGCCAGCACCCGATTTTACCCCATGGACGGAAGGCCTGAGGGGAGGTTGGTTGTCCTGGGTTGAAGTTCCATTTTAAGACTTTCCTCGCCTGCTGGCCCAGGGCTCCCCAACCTTTTGCAGAGGGCTCTGCCTCTCTGGAGATTGGGCAGGTGGCCTCTTCCTTTGGAAGGTCATAATAAGCCTCATGCATGTCACCCTCTGAGCTTAGCCCTATTCTGTTGACCTCTGCTACCCTCTCCCACTGACCCAACCTTACACTGGGCCCATGAGATGGAGCTGGCATCAGATTCCCCCAACCACCCCCCACAGACAGCCCCTACCCAGCCACTTGGGTGAGGTACTCTCTCACTTGGACCCGTAAGGCGTGAAATTCTTCGGGGTGATGTGTCAAAGCTTCTCTAAATTCCTGCTCCAGGTTCTTCAAGTAGTCTATCATCCTGCCGACTATGGCAATTGTTGTAAATAATCAAGTCTTGACACACAAAAAGTTTTGGGGCAGCCTCCTGTATACTTGAGAATTTGCTCTGACGTGTTGTGAGGTGGAACTGGAAATGACATTTTGTGGGGCAGAACTAGAAGTGACATCTTTTTGGATGGAACCAGGAAGTGACATCTTATGGGGCGGAACCAGAAGTGATAAATTCATGACAGCCAGGTGTAATTTCCCACATTAGGTCTGCAGGGAGTCAAGAGAAAGGATTAATGCACTCTGCCACCCCATGGTCTGATTGGGAATTACCTCCTTTTGAGCCCTTTAGCTGCCTCCCACGTGCACATGTGTGACTCTATCTATCTATCTATCTATCTATCTATCTATCTCTGTTTAACTCACTGATTGAATACTTGGATTTTTTAGACAACCTAAAAAAAGAAATTTTACAAATAGATTGATGTACAGTACAAGAATAATGGACTGAAACATGTAATATAAAATTTGAGTTGTTATCTTTGGAAACCAGTATTGTCATAATATAAAATGATTTCAGCTCTTAAGCTAACAGAAGAGAACATACCGGGAAGAACATACAGACTATTATACTTCTTTACTGGTGAAGGATTCTGCATTGACAGTCATGTGTATTTTAGCCTAGGGGACTCCTACAGAATTGTCATAATGTCCACAATCTTTTATAGGACTTACCTCATAAATGGACAGGTGTCACAATGATATGGATTAAATAAGTGTGGTTTTCCGATCCAGATCCTGGGTCTGACTGGAGTTTGTTTGTTCTCCCCATGTTCCAAAAACACACTGGCCAGATTGGCCTCATGTGACTGCATAGGCATAGACATGAGTGGGCCCAGCAATATAAAATGAAATTAGTAAGTTCAGAAAATGAATGGATGTAATAGTGAAACAGACATGAAAGTAGAGTTGCCTTCAGCACCTCTCCTCGCCTCTTAGTATTTTTCTCTTCCTTGCTGCCAACAAGCCACCATGTGCTACATCACTGTCATCCTCTTGCCAGCACCGCTGTTCTTTCCTTTGGGAAGAAATTTATTAAGGTCAACTCCAGAGTAGTACACTGTGCAATGCAATTACCTGTATTAACTGTTTGGCTTTTCAGATGATGTATTTCGACTCTTAGGACCTAAAGCAGCAAGGGGTCTGTGTTGGAAACCCCCTTCCAAAATCCCACCATGAAAATAAAACCTGCTAGCAGGATCTGCCATGGTAAACACCGCCTCTCAAAGTCATCCACTGCAATGATGCCTAGTCTCCAAGGAGCATTCTGGTCAATGATCGGTGTTAAAGAGAAGCTTTCTGAGAGTGGGAGGCGTAGGGAGAGAGAGAGAGAGAGAGAGAGAGAGATACAGGATGCGATAGAGAGAGAAGGGAGCCTGCCTCAGTGGAAAGTCAGATCAATGTTGGTAGAATTAAATATTGATTTCTTGTGTGAAGTTACTTCACTGTAATTGGCTTCCATTCATCCTGAAAACACTGTTTTTCACAGAGATTAATATTTCCTACAGGCTGCTATTTCGTACCCAGCTCCTCAGGTAGGGGTGGAGGGGCAGAGTGTGATTTAAAGAAGTTGACAGAATACCACTGAGTGGGGTTTACCTGACCTGGGCTGACACAATGCTAGCAAAGGTTATTAGTGCAGCAGTTTAATGTCACAGCCACAGGAGAAGCCAATGGGAAGGATAATGGGTGGTAGGGGGCATGAATACATGGCGTTTTAGTAACTAAATCAGTTTCAACAGTGAGTGTTAACAGTTTACTTTCGGCTTAATGTGCTGTGCACTGTTTATGCAAAATTTCCTGCTGAGATATTGAAGTTCTTGTGAGTTGGCTTGGCAATAAAATGGGCATTGTGCCTGTTTTTAGCATTGATAAATCAGTCCATCCAGTTATAGCATCTGCTATATAACTATGTACTGTAATATTACAGCAGCAGTAGCATGCAAGATCAGAGCTCTGCCAACTATATACCTTAATAAAAGGATATGTGTTGGTGTGTCTGTCTAGTTGCTATGTCTCTGTCATTCCAATAGATGGCGCTTCACAAACCTTAGCACTGCTTCTACGAATCCCATACCAAATGGCATATAACAGAGACATAGGCATTGCATGGCACACTGCAAATGATAACATTGAGGTCAATTACTTAGATTGCAACCCATCTTATATGCAGCACAGTTAGTTTTCTTAATTATTTATTAATTATTTATGAATTTCTGTATTAAACCAAACCTGGGTGACAAACTTTTGACTGTAATTACAAAATATTGTATACTGTAAATCAAGGATAATCAAAATCTGTCAGTCCTGAGCTGCAGGTTTTTGTTTCAACCCAGTTGCTTAATTAGAAAACAATCGTTGCCAATAAATGATCTTATTTGATATGATGACTTGTTAATATTTTAGCTCAGCAATGCCAGGTCATCTTTAATTGTAGATTTTTTCCTTTCTAATGATATTGTTTTTCGTCACTTTTCACTTCTTCACTTTTTCTTCATTTTCCTTCTGATTATTTTATTAAACCAAATAGTGCACAATGAATACACACAGGTGTAAATGGAAACAAGCTAGATGGAGAACTGCTGGTCCTGTTGTTATTTGCAACTTATTACTAATACGGAACTTTTAAAAAATAGCTGCAGGTGTCCATCACAGGAAAAAAATCTAACTATTGAGAAATAAATATATAGAAAGAATTATAAAAATAACTCATTAATGAGTGGTTTTCTGCAAATTGTACAATGCATTTACCAGTGTGAGATTGCCTAGCTAGGTTTAGATTATTGACGTTATTTTAAGCAGGAACAGCAGGGATAAAGTGACTATAGCAATCCACTGTTATGGCCACTGCATTGGATATGGTGCCCCATAGCACATGATTAGTCATGGGGAGGGGTATAAATAATTCATTCTTGGAAATGACTCGCTCCCTAGCCCTTCTCCTCCAATACACCAATACAAATCAGTCACTGTGCAGTTCTATTCAATTGACAACTGTTCATGGGTTCAACTTCCATTCTTTAACTGTTGTATTGTTTTGTTTTTATTTTTGTGGTTTGAGTTAATAGAAGATGACAAAAAGCAATGCTACAGTATTCATGGAACAAAAAGATTAACAATATCACTCTTAGGGGTGGAAAAATGAACAGTTTCTGAATTGAAAAACAAATAGGAACGTGATTAACACCTATAAATAAAAACTGGTATATTAAAGTTAATCCAGACATTCACTGATTTGGACTGAGTGTGGTTCCATCAGCTTTGGATTAGTGGGGTTTGCTCCAGTATACTATTTTATTGTCTGGAAGCAGTTTTACTGATTCATTTAAAGAATCTATTTTTAAATGTTTGGCCTTTGTTTTTGTTCTTTATTAGCCATTTTTTGCATGCACATTTTACATTTTTAAAAGGGTTTATGGCATTGGAGCTGCCTAGGCATAATATGGTTAGGCAGGACTTTCATGATGAAGTAAATAAACCGTTGCAGGTTTAACAAAGTATTGCAATTATCTTCCAGTCACTGCTAGCTTTTTCTGGAGTAGTACATCACAAGGTGTACTGTATTTTTTGGAGACTCAAAAACAGTCCATGTTGATAAGTGGCACATATTCTGTGCACCTCCTCTAAGTTTATTTTTTTCTGTATAGGTAGAGTCATATGTATGCATTTGTCATCACTAATATTTTCACATTTTATTAAAAAAATGACAATATTTAATATGGTGGCATACTATTACCTCACAGTTTTAGCATCTTATATCAAAATAATCTGTTTATGTTGTTATCTATGTGGAGTTTGCAAGTTTTTCTTGCGTCTAAGTTGATTTTCCTCCAGTTTTTTCTGATACTTCACCCAAAAAATGTATAAATCAAGTTAGCTGGTAGATATAACCTGCCTGAGTAAGGGTGAATTTGCTCCTGTCCGGGGTTGTTTCAAGTCTTAAATCCAACGCTGCTGTGATTGGCTCCAGCCCGGAGGTGTGCATCAGTATTGGAATCCCTGAGGATCCAAGAGATGCAACATAAAAATTGCAGGTGCAAGTCCTTTTACCTCTCATTGTGGTGGGAGTGTAGTCAGAATTGAGATGACAGGACGCATTTCCTATAATCTTCAATAAAACTCTAGGAAAAAAAATAGCTTTTACTATGAAAAAAAACAATAAGTTGCAAATATTCTGTCTTATTCAAGTAATACTACAATAATGAAAATGCTGTTACATCATTTCAAAGTGACATATGTTCAAAGCATGTTGAGAAGCTTGGGTCAGCAGATAAGCAAAGGGCAATTAAAACTGGCCGCTACAACACAGTTAAAAAGACAGGGACACTTAAACCAGATTCTCCATGTACTCACTGCTAGTATTAAACAAGATATTTGTCCATTATATTTTTTTATCAGGTAAACATTTTGTGCAACTTGAAAAATACTTCATTGACATGGCAAAGAAATATGTAAATGTATTAGAACATTGGAATAATCTAGAAAAGAACAGGCCATTTAGCACAACAAAGTTCACCAGTCCTATCCACTTAATTATTCCAAAATAACATTAAGTCAGGTTTTTAAATCCCTAAAGTCTTACTGTCTGCCATGCTACTTGAACTTATTCTAAGTGTCTATGGTCCTCTGTATAAAGAAAAACTTCCTAATGTTTATGCAAAGTTTACCCTTATCAAGTTTCCAACTATGTCTCCTTGTTCTCGATAAACTCATTTTAAACTAACAGTCTTGATCCACTGGACTAATTTCTTTCATAATTTGAAAAACTTCAATCATGTCTCCTCTTAATCTTCTTTTGTTTAAACTGTAAAGGCTCAGCTCTTTTAATGTTCCTTCATAACTCATCCCCTGTAGCCCTGGAATCAGCCTAGTCGCTCTTTCTCTGGATCTTTTCTAGCACTGCTATGTCCTTTTTGTAGCCTGGAGACCAAAACTGCACACAGTACTCCAGATGAGGCCTCACCAGTGCATTATAAAGCTTGAGCAGAACCTCCTTGGCCTTGTACTCCGCACATCGTGCTATATATGCTAACATTCTGTTAGTCTCTTAATGGATTCTGAACACTGTCGGGAAGTAGATAGCTTAGAGTCCACTATGACTCCTAAATCTTTCTCATAAAGTGCACTCTCAATTTTCACAACTCCCATTGTGTATTCAAACCTAACATTTTTGTTTCCTATGTGTAATACTTTACATTTACTGACATTAAATCGCATCTGCCATAAATCTGCCCAAGCCTTCTATAATGATTTAACCCATAAACTGTCACATACTCGGGGGGTTAATGCACCCCTGGACACCAAATACTTTTTTGCTGCACTTTTTAAGTAAACGTCACAATTCACAAAGAAAATGTGAAATTTTAATAGAACACATATTTTTTTCATGCAAAGAGCATCACAATTACTGCAACATTGATCATTTTACACACTGCCAATGAATCGTACAAACTTTAAAAAAAAACTACTGCAACAATCAATTATTATATGTACAAGGTGCAACTGACGCCATTGATGAAATTCATTAAATCACCGAGCCAACTGCACTTGAGCTGGCTGCACACAAGCACACACAGGTAAGAGCTGATGCTTCCAGGCTAGTCTAGTGCAGCAGCTGAATCCCAGGGACAGTGATGCTGCAATTCTGCCGGGGCCGACAGTGGTCATGAGTTTGCTGCTCGATGAATATATGGCACTGACTGATCAGCTCCGGCGTGCTGGCAAATTGCTCTATGAAGCAACTATAGCTGGTTGCAGCGTTCAATGAATATACGTCGCCGAACATACTCGGCTCTGGCATGCTGGCAAATTGCACTAAGAAACAACTTTAGCCGGTTGCAGAGTTCAATGAATGTACATCGCTGAATGTATGGTGCCGCATATACTTGGCATTGGAAACCAAATTTAGCTGATTACGGAGTTCAACAAATGTACTTTGCCAAATATACTCGACTCCAGAGTGCTGGCAAATTGCATTGGGAACCGACTATAGCTGGTTCCGGCAGTTTAAGGGTTAATGGATTCCAGATTTTCTGCCAATCCACCAATCTTAGTATCATCCGCAAACATAACCAATTTCTTACTTATATTCCTATATAAATCATTTATATATTATGACACGTGAGTCCCAGTCTTGCACCGCAAAACATGAAGCTGAGGCTCAGTACTTTAGCAAAACCAACTTTATTCAGCTTCAGACAGGAACAGCACGGTTATTTATTGTAATGGGATCCACCACTCTTGGTGGCCAAGTAATACTGCATTTATAATTTTCGAAAGGGCACTTATAGTGCGAATGTGATCGACTCGGATTTGCTTTTGCTGCGAGCCGCTACAGCACTGTGAGCTTGCAGTTGCCCCAGCAACTGATAGGCTGTCTTCCAAAGACGTGGCGATCGCGCTTCAGGACGCTCTTCAGTGTGTTGTCCCGTTTCCCAAAGGAGTTTAGAAACCTTACAATATATTAAAAATAGCATTGGCCCTACTGCTGACCCCTGTGGAACACCACTCTTAACATGAGCCAATTCTGAAGAGGTTCCTCACACCATCACCCTCTGCTTCCTGTGTCTGAGCCAATTCTGCACCCATCTACAAACATCACCCTGAACTCCAACCTCTTTTAGTGAGATGCCCAACCTCTCATGTGGCACCTTATCAAATGCTTTCTGAAAGTCCAGATAAATAATCATACACTCCATTTTGATCATATCCTTTTGTTGCCTCCTCAGAGAATTCCAGCATGTTGGTAAAACATGATCTCCCTCTTCTGAACCCATACTGACCGTTCGGTAAAACTCCTGTTGTTGCCATGTGCTGCCCAATCTTATCCTTAATAATTCCTTCCATTAATTTCCCTGTGATGCACATTAAGCTTTCTGGCCTATAGTTGCTTGAATCTGCCTGATCACCCTTTTTATCCAGCATATTGAATCATCGAACACCAGTAACTTGTGACATTGGTCAGAGATACAGTATCTGCAAAAACAGTGCCTGCAGGAGTCGAGCAGGGGTGGCATTAAAATAGCCACACATACAGTGCTACTCCAACCCCATGACTCTGAATTGGATTAAGCAGGTTTAAGAATGTAGGTGTGCCAGCTCTCTGGTGTGCAATAGAAACTCAAATGTAATGTCTCTGCTTCTCTAGATGTAACCCTTAGGATGACTTAGGTGCCATATTTGAACTTCCACTATTAGTAATAGAAGTTAAAAATATGTATTGCATTAAAATGTCAATAAAACAAAATTGAAAGTTTTTTGGGTTAGGCTGGCACACCATGCAAGTCTGTGTCCAGCCGTGTGGCTGAGACTGCCAGGAAAGACTCCAACCCTAAAACTGGATTAAGCAGGTTCAGTAAAGATAGACAAATGCATTGATGCAGTATTTTAAGTTTGAACCATGGTTGGTACTTACCTTAAAACTTTTTAAAATTTATCAAAATTTGCTGTAACCACCTTTATTCCAATTGAAATAAACTGGTTTAGGAAATGGAAAGAAGGATGGATGCTGTTCATGTTGTACAGGTTTTGCACCTGACGCTGCCAGAATAGACCCTGACTCTTGAGACTCTTAAAGCAGGATCAGTTATCAGATGAATCGAAATGTCCTGACACTGCACTCTATGTGGGAGAAACTGAACAAACACTCCGCCAGAGAATGAATTTACACAGATTCCACATTAAAGGTGGCAACACAGATGTTCCTGTAGCGGCCTACTTCAACAGCCATGGACACTGTGAGAGGGACTTTAAAGTCACAGTGCTTATGGGCAACTTCAAAACACAGCAATGGGAACAACAACAACAACAACATTTATTTATATAGCACATATTCATACAAACAGTAGCTCAAAGTGCTTTACATAATAAAGAATAGAAAAATAAAAAACACAATATGAAAACAAAATAAATCAGCATTAATTAACATCGAATAAGAGTAAGGTCCAATGGCCAGGGGGGACAGAAAAAACAAAATAAAAACTCCAGACGGCTGGAGAAAAAAAAATAAAATCTGTAGGGATTCCAGACCATGAGACCGCCCAGTCCCCTCTGCATGGAAGTTAAACTCATGTTAAAATTTAATACATTACAACATGGCTTGAATAAAGACAAGATTTTTATGGCCAGGTATGAGGATTGTTTGCATCTCTCAGACTGACACAGATAACCTGACTGCAGATCCACATTGTTTTGAAAAACTCATCACAAACTTCAAAGGACTTTGTCGGACAGTTATCTTATCCAAAGATCTTGACCATACATTGTTCCTCTCTCTCTTGTGAAATTAATCTTAGCCTGAAGGAATCTATTCATTTTTTACATTTAAGATTTTTCATTTAAAGATTTACCAATGTTGTTTCTTGTCCTAGTGTGTGTATATAAACAAAGGGAACTTCAGTTTCTGTATTACATCTTGCCTGAAGAAGGGGCTTGAGTTGCCTCGAAAGCTTGCATATTGTAATCGTTTTAGTTAGCCAATAAAAGGTGTCATTTTGCTTGGCTTTTCTCTACAGATGAATTGATAAATATGATCAATTAAGCAGGATCAGTTATCATATGAATTGATAAACTATATTCTGACAGGACTGACTCTTTGTCAGATGTCTTATGCCTGTTTGCCTGGATTGTAAAATGAATGAATAAATAAATTAATGAATAGTGAATAAATAATTTAAATATCTCTAGGTGACCCTAATGCAACATGTACTTAGCTCATGTTATTATGTGATATGATTAAGTTAACGTTGCAGATATGTTATAAAGGGTAGAACTGCTCTCATGTTTATAATGGGTGATGTTGGCTATGACTTCAGCTCTGAAGTTTTTTGGAAGCTGTATAATACATAAGGGATGAGAGGTTTAACTGTATAAACCAGAAGATCCTGGACTGAATCCCAGGAGAGTCATAGCTGCTTTCAATCAAGTGTATTTATGATGATGGTCAAGCTTGCCAGGAGCCTTAAAAATCTATCACCATGACACCGTCCTCCATTAATCAGCAACGGCATATTTGGTCAATGCTGGGAAATACAAGGCAGCTGGCAGCATGATTGTGTATAGCACATTTTGGAAATGTTGTGTTAATTCAAGTGAAAGGAAGCTCCAAAGGAATCAAAAGTGTGTATCATGTTAATTGGGATTCTCTTTTTTTTATTCTTTTCTTGTTTGTTTTAAAACTGACAAAAATCTAAAGAGACATCAAAGCTTCAGCATAAGACGCAGTTTGCATGTAAATGTCAGACTGTCATTTATCAGTGTGTCTATGCGGTAATTGTCCTCTCCTATTGCAGTGGGAATTAATCACGCCACCAGAAATAGTCGCCTTTCAAAATATTAGTCTTTTTATGACCCCTCCTTTCTGCATTTTTTGAGACTGGTATATGCAATCATCCAAAGTCCCTCCTCTCCTCCAAAGTGAGTGACACCGAGTCACTTTCTGCTATAGATCAGCAGGACGAGCATGAGGAGGTGGGGGTGGAGGTGGAAAAGCCATAAAAATGGGATTTATTGGGACACAGAAAGGCTTTTACTGCTGCAGGCTATCAGAAAATCAATGGGGAATGAATTCATTTCAAGTTTGTATCTGTTTAAAATTCTCCCCCATCTCTACGTCTTTTCGGTCTATTGGCATGATCTGCATTCGAAGGCTAAGTAAAGGTGGTGGGCATCTGGTACTTCTTCAATAAGAGAATCCATTTGTCACGTAGGGCACTTGCTTTTGATGCAGTAACACTTTCTTCTTAACGCATTCAAGGTGAATTTCAAATAAATCCCACAGCAAATATGCGTTACACTTTTAGTAAAGAGCATGAATGCTCATATGAGGGTGGATGTTAGCTCTTCTTTTATTGCATTTTGAATAACAAAAGTGGAACTTTTGTATATTGCACTTAAAGTAATGCACTGTATCTTTAGTCACAACTTCAATAAAGTAAATGCAAATAAAAATCCCCAAGACAGAGACATTCTCTATCTCAAAGAAGCCTTCACTGCACTATGACCCTTCCATTATCTTTGCCTCCTAAAAATGTGACCATTATCCTCAATAACCATGTCTGTTTATCCAAAACACATCACTAGGCCTCTTTCTGAGGTCTTTGAAACATCTCGGTGCAAATCAGAATAGGTTAGACACATGGATTCTAAAGCAACCTTGTTGAAGACCTCATTAGTGGGACCTCAAAGAACTGCGACCAAAGGGTACTCTGTGCTTGTCTCAACTTGAAGAGGTTCTGCCAAACTGTCTGCTTTCTCAGAAAATGTTGACTGAATGTCTCCCATGCTGCTTTCAGCAAGGGTTTGGTTTGTTCAAGAGTAAGACTTGATTCTTAAGACTGACCAATGAATTGATTTTCCTTTGCCAATTTTGAGGATGTTATACCAGAGAACAGTGGTGAAAGGGGATTCTGTGGATAGAGGCTTCAATTTTCCAGTAAGTCCTTATCATAACCTATAATTACCAACTGTGTGTAGTGACCGAATGAGCTTGTGAGTACAATTAGCTGTAATAAGGTTCCCACATAGAATTGCTGAGTTCCATCTCCTTGATTGGATGAGGTGCTTATTAATAAAGAAGACCCTTGGAGTGGAACTTCTGCATTTCAGGAGAGAGAGGTGCTGAAGTAGCTTAGGCATATACTGTAGGTGGGATGCTCTTGGGTATCTTTCACAGGGATGTATATGGCAAGTCCCACTGAGAAACACCTAGGATTGACCCAGTACATGCTGGAGAGACTCAATTTCTAGACTGAGCTGGGAATTTCATAGCAGAGGCTGGACTGGAACAAAAAAAGGAAGTAAAAAGAACATCTGGTGTTTTTTTCCCAAATGTTCCAGAATCAACAGCTCAGCTGGCAACCATCCCTTGTTGGTTTATTTAAATTTCCTTCTGGAACAACTATCACTGAGCCATCAAACCGCTACAACTCAAACAGACCACAGCATCCCGTCTGATTAAACTATATTTATATGTTGCACTCCTCCTGGTCTATCATAATCAAAGCACTAGCGGAGGAGTACTGGACCAGCAGCCATGTTTACCTCCACACCCTCATACATAGGTTATGACCCCACCTGATGTATCCTTTGCTTAGGTCAGCAAATCTACTTCACACTTCTTCTCAGGAGTGGTACTGCCTCTCTGTCATAATTAGAAGTGACAAATGCAGCTCTTAGTGTTGCAAAGACTGAACACTCACCACTTCGGGCTGAATTTCTCCTTTGAGGTCTGACATCTTGACACCTTGAAAATGGAATCTGTGCCTTAACCAACTATAGACTACACTGTGCCATGACTTCTGATTATTATTATTTACTATGCAATATAATGGGAGGACTGCCAGTGCAGTACCTACTCTAGGCTCATAATACATTGGTAGAGTATAGTCACAGTGAAATGTAGCTTTGTTATTTCTTTTTTTCTTTATTATTTCTTTATCTCTAAGAGAATCTGATTCAAAAAGAACACAAAAGTAGACTGTCTCAATGACTACAGAGCAGAGCAAACACTTCTACTGTGATGAATGCTTTGTGAGACAGCATATTTCAGATAGTTGGAACACTTACACAGAGGATGTCGTACATCTTGCACTTTATACCACCTTGGCACACTTGGATAATAAAAACACTATGCCAGAGTACTGTTTATTGACTACGCAGCTGCACTATCAAAGCTGATCCAAAAGTCACCATCTGCAGTTGGATTTTGTGATGGCAGACTTTGTCATGGGCAGATTGGCAACATCACTTCCTTTACACCAATTCTCAACCTAGTCTTAGTCCCCTTCTGTACTTCTCTTTCATCCTATGACTGTATAGACATGTACAGCCCCTGCTAAGAGAAAAAGAAGAAGGGATAATTCAGCTACTCAAAAGACCTCAGTGGGGAAAAAACTGGGATGTTGGATTACCACCTAGGACAGAGATTCAAATGCTTTTTTGCCTATTGCTATGTATTTAAAGCATAAAGAAGAATAGAACCAAGCTTACAGAGATGAATCTTTCTTTTTAAAGAAGTAAGGTACAGAATAGTTATAGTGCAAGGGGAGACCAAATTAAATTTGGTGGAGAACTGTTCTAATTGTACATGAGATAGTGTAAGCTGAGTGGTAAAGCTCTGGGTCTAGAAAAGACATGCTCCACCTTAAAAAGAAAGAAAATATCAAATTCAGACCGATATTTGATAGAGGGAGACAGAAGATGAGCATAGAACTAAGAAAGGTTATGCAGAGAATAACATTAATTTTGATACTGGCTACATCACATTGAAAAGAAGGAGAAAGAGATGAGACCAAGAGGATAGCAATTCCTTAACATACTTAAAGACACAGCAATAGCTGCATAAGATAATATCCTACACCAGGTTAGAAAATCCAGCATCAAGGTACTGTATTTTATTGTGTTTGCTATTGAGGTGGATAGAGGCAGATTGTTGCCAGAAGAAGGGTGGATTTTTAAGAATTTATTGTGTAGCCTGAGAGAGCTTCTTATGAACTAAACATATAAAAAATGCAGAGGAGATTGATAATTGGGCCTACATTGTCTAAATTACCAAGAGAAATGGCAAGGGGTTCAAGAGATAGATTAAATAGAAGAGGAGAAGAAGGGCAACTTTAACTAACACTTCAAGTAATAACAGGGAAGGAGATTTTAGAATTTGCAATGATAACCAGTGATGAGAAAAACAGAGTGTTTAAACATGTTGATAGATTATATCCCAAATCCACTTTATGAAAAACTGTTTGTAGCCATCAGACAAAAAAAAATGTTTAGCCACTAGCTTGGCATTGGTATTCATGAAGGATATTGAATGGTAACTTGAAAAATGAGAGGGATCTTTGTCCTGTTTTGGCATGAGTGGGGTCACAGCCATATTAATTGTAGGTTTTATTTTTGTAGAGGAAATGGATGAATTTAGAATTAGAAGCAATGGATTGGATAACTGCTTCCAAAAAGAACAAAACCTCTGTAGATATTCCATTGGGACTCAGAGATTTCAAGAGCTTTTTTGCAATCAGACATTAGCAAGGGGAAGTATAAGCCTGAGAAGGGCCAGACATTCCAGAAAAAAGTCAATATTGGAAATGGAAGAATTTCCATAAAAAATGAGTTTGGAATGAAATTTGAAGAAACATTAATTAATCTTGGAGGGTTTTTTGGTGATATGTCTCTCTACTGAAGGTTTAATTAAAAAATGGTGCAATAGGAACTACATTTCTAAAGCCTGAACACCAGCAATTTTGTTTGTTTCACCATTTTTAACTAGCCAAATACAGAATGGCTTAGTTGCAGACTACTTATTGAAATAAGTTTATCAAGTCTGGATCTGGATTTTTAACAAAAAGAGATAAGATGAACATCAGCAGGTGGCCTGAGGCAGTATTAGTGGGAAATGAAGCACTGTAAGAACTGATTTATGGTTCAAAATGGGGTTAAACATCATGCTGGCATTCATGATACAAATAAATAGAAAAGTCTTGACTGAGAATGATGTTCAGGAAATGAAAAAAATACTCTTCAACAGAAGAGTAAATAAGGCAGAAGAAGTCAAAGAAGTTTAAATCAGAGGTGAACCTGGACTGGTCGCAGGTGTAACAGAAGATAAACTGACATAAGGGAACGGGAGACTTCATGAAGGAATTTGTGTCAACCTCCAAAATGGTCTTAAAGTCTTTAAAAGTTCAAATTTGGCAAGTGAGGTTCATGAGTATGCACAACGTAATGCTATTTTTCCCTTCAAGCCTCTGCACATAATTAACAGAACCTGCCCTAGGAGTCAGAAGTTGATTGTATTCTTTTAATTTGCAATTAATCACCTGCATTTCAGGAGTGTTTAGAAAACACCACCACATGGTAGCATTGACTAAAGACTCTGGATACATTCTAAATTAAATATCTGGAGTCATGCAAAGAAACAATATTATTTTTATACAACAAAAAAATCAAGAACATTTAAACTGACGTCCACGTCCAGAACCTTCCAAGAAAAGATCACTAGGTCAACCATTTGTGTTCTTCAAAAAGGTGAAAAATGGCAAACCACTGTGAAAATTTTGAAATTGTATTAAAATACTGAATCAAAGAACAATAAACAAGCATTGTCAAAACCAGGAAAACACACAAGAAGTAGTCAGACTTGCACAGTGAATGTGCTGAGTAGCTGGTTTAAATCTCATCACTCCAATGACATCCTTTAATGTGACTCCCCAGTTCTCTTTGCCTGGCAACCCACAGTCTCTTCCTTGCACAAAATTGCGGTGAATGTAACAAAACAAGATGTCACAATGGCAAAATAAAAATAAATAGATAGTTAATTTGTATCATGCTAAAATGCAAATCTATAACATAAATAACTGAAAGACTGAAATTTTTATATTCAGAAATATAATGTGAGAGAGACAGATGACAGCAATAAAGAGCTGAGGTACCAGCCTGGTCTCCCCGTATAATTAGTTTGGGAAAATAAATAAAATACACACAGAACCTACTTCAGAACAGAACTGCCAAAGATGGCAGAGCTTCTGGTTTTCTGTCCTTCCAGTAGGAAGAGGTGGGTCCAGATGGACGGACGCCAGAAGTGGCATCAGAAGTTTTATAGTTGTCAATCATCCGGTCTGCAGATGGAGGAAAAGAAAAGGCATTAGGGTACAGCGCTCAACCCCTGGAGCAGCAGTAAAATTACAGTCACTAGAGCCCTTCAGTTGTCCCTTATACACGCAAGCGACAACAGAAAAAATGCAAAGAAACATATGATAAAAATTTAGTGATGACAGGAACGTTAAATACAAGCACAAATTCACAACAATCCATAAGATAGAGAAATAAGACAATACATGAAAAGAGGAGAAGCAGAATAAATGATTAGTGGAGGAAAGGCTCAGCTCTGCAGTGGCTGCCTCCATCCTCGAGTAAACTGGTCCCAGGTAACAATATAAGAAGACACACCCACAATCCCATTCCAAGAAAACACAAAGCCAATCAAGAAGCCATAAAACCGACTTTAATAAATAACCTAAAATTAAACAAAACTACAAATCCCAGACAGCTAGTCCTCAGAAACAAGTTCACGGAAGAACAATAAAACTAGCAAGAGTGGCAACCACTCCTAAAACCGCTTCCTTATCTAATTATAATTACTCCCTAAAACCTTTATTATATTTCAACAAAAGTCAGTAAGCAAAATAGAACTGCCAAAAGCTCTATTCCATTTCCCAACTCACAGCCAAAGCCTGTGTAGCCACAGTATATAAACAATAAAACAGAACAAACAGTGATTGTTAATGCAAGCCAAAGTGATACCCCCACCTCCACACATATTTGGAATGGTGACCAGTTGAAAATGTTACATTTATACAGTACGTCTCTAAAAGCCAAACAAAAATAACATCCCAAAAGAGCTGCACATGATCTCGAGGGGTTGACACGCTTCAGCAGGCACTCCATGACAGTCCCATTTGCCCAGAAATGAGCAGATAAAACACTGAAAACAAATAACAAGGCCCACATTGACACAGAAACAATAAAAAAGCCAGATCAGTGTGTCAGTGCAAAGAAAGTTAAAATGATATCAAACTGATATCAAAAATACTGTATGTCCAAGTGTGGAAATACAGGTGGAAGCATAGTTTGAGATGTTCAATGTTTAATTGAAAACAATTTTTTTAAGAAGTCTATAAGCTTCTCTTTTTCAATATCATTGATGGAACAAGTGCAGGCCACTTCACACTAAGACTTTCTTGTGAAAGACGACATCACTACATTTACCACTACAAGTGCAAACCACTGAGATGGCTAAATAAGTACACGTGGACTGAAAAGTTGCCAAAAGAGGGTTGTCACTGAATTGTCTTAAGAAACTGCAGAGGGGATTCAGAAAGTATTCAGAGTCTTTCATTTTTTTCACATTGGCCTAAAATCATTTAAATTTATTTTCTCCCTCATAAAGTAACACTTGGTACTCCAGAATGATAAAACAAAACCATTTTTGCAAATTAATTAAATTAATTGTTGAGACCCCTTAATCAGCGCTTAGTTGAAGCCCCTTTGGCAGGGCAGCCTGGACTCTTCTTATGTATGATGAGACAAGCTCTGCACACCTTTATTCTGGGGATTTTATGCTATTCTTCTTTGAAGATCCTATCAAGCTCTGTCAGTCTGGATGGTGATTGTCTGTAGACAGCAATTTTCTTGCCTTTCCCAAGATTTTTGATTGGGTTCAAGTCCTGGCGCTGGCTGGGCAACTCAATGACATTCCCAGAGCTGTCCCTAAGCTACTTCTTTGTTGTCTTTGTTTTAGGTTTGGAGTCATTGTCCTATTCAAAGGTGAACATTCAGGTTAGTCTAAAGTCCAGAGTGCTCTGGGGCAGGTTTTCTAAAGGATATCTCTGTATAGGGTGGTCCAGATCTAATTAAGCAATTTTCATTACGCTATAACTTATTAAGTTTATTACATAGAAAATCACCTGAAAAATCCCGGACCATTGAGAAGTGTGCAAACTGACGACATGAAGAATCGTCTTCGTGCCGAACTGGAATCGTCCCTGCATAAATCAAAGTCATCCAGATGATCTGGATCTGCATAATTAGATCTGGACCACCCTGTAGTTTGCTCTGTTTCTCTCAAACATCTCTAGCCTCCAAGTCCCTGCCACTGAAAACCATCCCCACAGCATGATGATGCTATCTCTATGCTTAACCTTTGAAATGGTATTACACAGGTGATGAGTGGTGCCTGATTTCCTCCCATCAGTTCAATCTTTTTTTCATTAGATGAGAAAATCTTATTTCGTGCAGTCCATGAGTCTTTTAGGTGCCTTCTTGCAAATTCAATGCAAGCATCTGTGTGTCATTTACTGAAGAGAGGCTTCTGTCTGGCCGCTCTTTCACAAAGCCCAGATCAGTGGAGGGTTGCAGTGATGGTTGTTTTTCGGGACGTTTCTCCCATCTTCTTATAGGTCCCCTAGAACTCACCTAGAGTGACCATTGGGTTCTTGGTAACCTCTCTTACCATGGCCTTTTCCTAACATTCCTCAGTTTGGTTGGGTGGCCAGTCCTAGGAAAAGTCATAGTTCTTCCAAACATCTTCCATTTAAAAATTCTGAAGGGTTTAAGGATCCTTCAGTGCTGTAGGAATTTTTTTTTAAACCTTCCCCAGATCTCTACATTGACACAATCTTGTCTCTAAGCTCTGCAAGCAATTCTTTCAACCTCATGGCTTGGGTTTTGCTCTGATACACATTGTCAGCTGTAAGAACTTCGACAGAAATGTGTGCAGCTTTCTTAATCATTCCCAATCAATAGAGTTGACCACAGATGGACAAAATGATGATCAATAGAAAGTGATGCATCTGAGCCAAATTTCAGTGTTATTGTAAAGGGTCTGAATACTTGTGTCAATATGATATTTCAGTTTTTTTTATTTTTAATACATTTCCAAACAATTCTATAGTTCTATTTTCATTTTGCTATTTTGGGATATTGAGTGTTGCTTGATGTTGGGAAAAATAATTTAAACGATTTTACCATATGCAACATAGCAAAATGTCATAAAACTGAAGGAGTCTAAATATTTTCTGAAGGCACTGTATATATATATATAGTACTGGGAATACATTATGTTGCACTCAATATATGATTTTATATTCATGGTATATTTTTTTCTGTTGGTGGTATTAGATTACTGTCACTAGCCTGAGGGAGATATATGTAAGTCATACGTTTTTTGTGCTGTTTACAGTATTCATACCAATAAACTTGAACTTGGACTTAATTCCACAGGGCAATTTCATCCAAAAGACCATAAAGAGCACAAACCATAAGAGAGGACAGAATATAGAATTTGCAAACCAACATTCAGACACAGATAAACTCAACAGTCTACAAAGAGTTAAAATCATTTCAGCATGTTCTGCTAAACCAATTCAGTAGAGCACAAGGTCATCTTTTATGACTGCTGCACCCCATTCATTAAATATTCCTGACATTGCCTTCTGATTGAGTGTCCAGTTGTATTGGGGGGGGGGGGGGGGGTGGGGTGGTTGAACATTCTCTTTAACATAACTGTTCTTTTTCTTTTATGTCTACAATTGTCAGTGCGGCATCTCTGTTTTAGGCACCATCAACCTGTACTAAGTGTAGACAGGCTATAAACAACAGGCACCACTCTTTGTGGATTATCCTACCTAAAACAATGTCAAGGAGGCCAGAATTTAAAAAATAGCATTTTATTAAAGAAATAACTAAATCACAAGGAATTTATGAATACAGAGAATTTTTAAAGTATAAAAAAAAAAAACAGAGTAAAACAACAAATCTGTTTCCCCTTTGTGCCTCACAATACAGGGTCAAGTTCTTGTGAATTAGATGAAGTGGCTTATCCACTTGCCTACCCCAGGTTATGAGATGGCCTTAATGCTGTTCCTGTGGTCACTCACAGTGGATTCAGAAAGTATTCACTTTCTGCACATTTATTATGTCGTAGAGTCAAGTTATAATGGGAAGATTTGCTATTTTCTCCATCAATCTACACTCAATAACTCACAAGGACAGTGGAAACATGCTTTCAGAAAGGTTTGTAAGTTTTTTTAAATATAAAAAACTGAAACCACTCATTCATATTCAGTATCTATTGAGACCTTTTGCTGTCAAAATTGTGGTCAGGTTTATCATCTTAGCGTTAATTATCCCTGAGATGTGTCTGCAACCACCTGTGGCAAACCAAATTGACTGGATATTATTTAAAAAGTGCCACGCTTCTGTGTATACGGTTCTACAATTCACACTTCATGCCAGGACAAAAACCAATCCATAAAGTCCAAGGAACTCTCTGTAGATAGATAGATAGATAGATAGATAGATAGATAGATAGATAGATAGATAGATAGATAGATA
>JANRMT010027041.1:42127525-42144392 GCA_026402145.1 Polypterus bichir lapradei | reverse complement strand
AAAAATCCAAACCTACATGGCCCTGTGTGAAAAAGTAATTGCCCCCTGAACCTAATAACTGGTTGGGCCACCCTTAGCAGCAATAACTGCAATCAAGCGTTTGCGATAACTTGCAATGAGTCTTTTACAGCACTCTGAAGGAATTTTGGCCCACTCATCTTTGCAGAATTGTTGTAATTCAGCTTTATTTGAGGGTTTTCTAGCATGAACCGCCTTTTTAAGGTCATGCCATAGCATCTCAATTGGATTCAGGTCAGGACTTTGACTAGGCCACTCCAAAGTCTTCATTTTGTTTTTCTTCAGCCATTCAGAGGTGGATTTGCTGGTGTGTTTTGGGTCATTGTCCTGTTGCAGCACCCAAGATCGCTTCAGCTTGAGTTGACAAACAGATGGCCGGACATTCTCCTTCAGGATTTTTTGGTAGAGAGTAGAATTCATGGTTCCATCTATCACAGCAAGCCTTCCAGGTCCTGAAGCAGCAAAACAACCCCAGACCATCACACTACCACCACCATATTTTACTGTTGGTATGATGTTCTTTTTCTGAAATGCTGTGTTCCTTTTACGCCAGATGTAACGGGACATTTGCCTTCCAAAAAGTTCAACTTTTGTCTCATCAGTCCACAAGGTATTTTCCCAAAAGTCTTGGCAATCATTGAGATGTTTCTTAGCAAAATTGAGACGAGCCCTAATGTTCTTTTTGCTTAACAGTGGTTTGCGTCTTGGAAATCTGCCATGCAGGCCGTTTTTGCCCAGTCTCTTTCTTATGGTGGAGTCATGAACACTGACCTTAATTGAGGCAAGTGAGGCCTGCAGTTCTTTAGACGTTGTCCTGGGGTCTTTTGTGACCTCTCGGAAGAGTCGTCTCTGCGCTCTTGGGGTAATTTTGGTCGGCCGGCCACTCCTGGGAAGGTTCAGCACTGTTCCATGTTTTTGCTATTTGTGGATAATGGCTCTCACTGTGGTTCGCTTGAGTCCCAAAGCTTTAGAAATGGCTTTATAACCTTTACCAGACTGATAGATCTCAATTACTTCTGTTCTCATTTGTTCCTGAATTTCTTTGGATCTTGGCATGATGTCTAGCTTTTGAGGTGCTTTTGGTCTACTTCTCTGTGTCAGGCAGCTCCTATTTAAGTGATTTCTTGATTGAAACAGGTGTGGCAGTAATCAGGCCTGGGGGTGGCTACGGAAATTGAACTCAGGTGTGATACACCACAGTTAGGTTATTTTTTAACAAGGGGGCAATTACTTTTTCACACAGGGCCATGTAGGTTTGGATTTTTTTTCTCCCTAAATAATAAAAACCATCATTTAAAAACTGCATTTTGTGTTTACTTGTGTTATATTTGACTAATGGTTAAATGTGTTTGATGATCAGAAACATTTTGTGTGACAAACATGCAAAAGAATAAGAAATCAGGAAGGGGGCAAATAGTTTTTCACACCACTGTATATATGTAGACCTTTGCAATCAAATTGTGGTGAGATATTTATTAGGGCAGGGGTATAGAACAATTGATAAAGCTCTTAGTGTTACCAGGACCACAGTGACCTCAATAACTGTAAAATGGAGGAATGCTGAAACCACTGGGACTTTCCATAGACTTGTCCATCTGGTCAAACAGAGTAACTGGGCAAGAAGGGCCTTGGTAAGATAAGAGACCAAGAACCAAATGGTCACTCAAACAGAGCTTTGTAAGTTCTTTGCAGAACCTGTCAGAAGAATGACCATCTTGGAAGCACTTCATCAATCAGGCATTAATGTTAGAATGACAAGACGGAAACATGTGACAATGCAAATGACTCTGAGAGCCCGATCTGATTAAACAAAAATTGAACTCTTTGGACGGAACTCCAAGCACTATGTCAGGCAAAGACCAGGAGGATGAATGCAGCCAAATACAGAGAGGTCTTTGAAGAAATCCTTCTCCATAGTACCTGCAAGCACAGACTAGGGTGACGGCTCACCTTTAAGCATGACAATGACCTGAGGCAAACAGATAAGACATCACTACAATGGCTTTTGCAGAAGTTTCTGAGTGTCCTTGAGTTGTCCAGCATAAGTCCAGTCTTAAACCCCTTTGAACATGTGTGGAGAGACCTGAAGATGGCAGTTTTCAGACATTTCAAATTAATGGAGCTTATCGAAGCTTACTATATAACTTCTGGTTTTGCATTCTAAGGAATGGCCTTTTAGTTTTTCTTGGGCGTTTCCCACTAATTCATGATCTGTTTTGATAATGTAAGAAGACATGTGAGTAACACATATGAAAAAGTGAATGACCTACAGCAGGTGATCACACACATACATCTTTCTGCCATTAGGCTGGGCACCGTGATTGACAACACCTGAGTGCGGCAGCATCTGCTGTGCAAATAACCGAGACCGGGATTGGGCATTTCTCACGTTCAGCCCCACCCCATTTTTTGTGGACTGCAGCAAGTTATTCTTGGAATGACTGCAAAGATGGTCAGGTATTAGCACCCATGATACACATCTGAAAAGTGTTCCAGATTCTTTATATATATGAATATTTCTAAAACAGGTGCTCCTGAAGGGAGTAAAATAAAACATTGCACGTATTTGTGTAGCTTGTTTTTTCGTTTAATACTTAAGCAAAAAATTTGCCAAGCAAACTACTGTATATTGGATTAAATGTTGCCATTTGTGTTTGAAAATGTAGTTAAGTAAAAGTTAAAGTAGATAGAAAATGTTATACTCAAGTTAACTAGAAATATTCTCAAAACATACATAAGTATTTCTACTATGTTACTATACAACACTGGATACTGGATCATTCTCCAAAACATTCAAAGTAGAAGTTATAACTATACGTAAAGGCTGATTTATACTTCAGTGTCAAGCCTACAGCGTAGGTATGCCATCGCCCTTATAGCCCACGCGTCTAATGGTGCATTCTGACTCAAACCTTCTAATAAATGATGACTACATTTTGTGACAACATGATCCCTACTCATGCGCAATGACTCCGATTGGCCAGTTTGGTAGCTACGTATTTTTTGAAGCTCATTTGAGATTGCTGTCCAGTGTGGAAATTAGCAAATGTATGAAAAAGTGGAAAAATGTAAGGTACAAATATGTTCACCTACAGAAGAAAATGTACAGCAAGAGGAGCAGTAATCCTGGAAAGCAAAAACTAATTGCATTTTAATTGATCATTCACTTTTTTTGTGTGCTACAAACATCAACAGCTAGTATTGACATATGTGCCTGTGGTGTAGCACAATATAGAATTCTAAACTGCTTTCATTGGCATAGCCCACAACACGTACTTAACGCTTTGTTACCACATAGACTTGACATAAAAGTGTAAATCATCCTGAAGTCATAAAACAGAATCTTTTCCCTGAGTAATTTTTGTTATTCCCTTTATTCTTTGAGTTTCTACTCTCCTACAAATGTCTTTTCTTCTTGGACCAAAGTTCACATGCTTGGTATATGCAAGCCATGTTATATTTCACATATCTAGTAACAGTGCAGCAACATAAGGACCAAGTCAGTAAAAGACAAATACAGACATTGTAACATGACAGCATTAACGACATAATCATACATGAATTTAAAACAAAATAAAATTTAGTACTGCCTGCAAATTAAACAAAATAAGGCAAAAATTGTTTTAACAATTTCCTAACGAAGAGATGCCCTAAATTTACTCAGGTGTCAACAGACTAGAACTGCATTTAGTGGCGTCTGATGTCCATGCACTATTGAGCCCTTAATTACTCTTAAAGGAACAGATATTTCAGGCAGCCTTTTAGCTACTTGTTTTAAAAATAGGAAACACAGTCCACTCTTTCTAGTATCTTGTATCGCCACCTACTGTTCTGACTTCCTGTCAACACCCTGCGGCCTCTTCCTCTCTCCTAGACAAGGGTCAGATGTCCTTGCCAGTTGCTGCTTTGCCTACTCCACTAACTACTGTACTACTGTGTCACTTTCTTCCTTGCAGTAAGACTTGTTTAATATGAACTAATAAACTAGTCATTGTCTCCATGATGAGCATCATTTATGTTCATGTTATCAATATTGTTACAAAAGTATTTAAGGCATAACTACTGTACTGACTCCAATAACAAAACACTGCTCGGGTTCAGATCAGGGGGGCCATTCCTTCCAATCATGCCCTTCCAGGTGTCACTGTCATTGCCCATGTGAGCATTGAAGTCTCCCAGCAGTACGAAGGAGTCCCCAGAAAGTATGCCCTCTAGCACCCTCTCCAGGGACTCCAAAAAGGGTGGGTACTCCAAACTGCTGTTCGGCACATATGCACAAACAACAGTTAGGACCCGTCCCCCCACCCGAAGGTGGAAGGAGGCTATTCTCTTCTCCACCAGGGTAAACCCCAATGAACAGGCTCCAAGTCGGGGGGCAATAAGTATGCCCACACCCACTCGGTGCCTCTCACTGGTGGCAACTCCAGAGTGGTAGAAAGTCCAGCCCCTCTCAAGGAGATTGATTCCAGAGTCCAAGCTGTGCATCGAGATGAGCCCAACTATATCTAGCCAGAACTTCTCAACCTCGCGCACTAGCTCAGGCTCCTTCTTCTTCAGAGAGGTGACATTCCACGTCTCAAGAGCCAGCTTCTGTAGCCGAGGATTGGACTGCCAAGTTTCCCGCCTTCAGCCACCACCCAACTCACACTGCACCCGACCGCCTTGGCCCCTCCCAAAGATGGTGAACCCATGGGTAGGGGGACCCATGTCGCCTCTTCAGGCTGTGCCCAGCCGAGCCCCATGGGTGCAGGCCCGGCCACTAGGCACTCGCCATCGAGCCCCACCTCCAGGCCTGGCTCCAGAGGGGGGCCCCGGTGACCTGCGTCCGGGTGAGGGAAAATGCCATCCAAATTTTTTGTTCTTCATAGGGGGATTGTTGAACCGCTCTTTGTCTCATTCCTCACCTAGGACCAGTTTGCCTTGGGTGACCCTACCAGGGGCATAAAGCCCCGGAGAACAGAGCTCGTAGGATCATTGGGACACGCAAACCCCTCCACCACAATAAGGTGGTGGTTCGAGGAGGGGGTGATTGGGAGGAATGGCCCCCCTGATCTGACCCTGAGCTGTGTTTTGTTATTGGACTTCTGTGCTCGTCACGGATTGTCCATAATGAACACCATGTTCAAGCATAGGGGTGTTCATATGTGCACTTCAAAAACCAAATCAAGCCAAATCAAAAACCAAAAATCAAAGTCTTAAGGCAGAGGTTTGCTTCAAAATATGAAGTAAAGCAAATTGCTAGTTTTGGTCCAGTCTTGGAAAGAAGTGACTTTTTTGGGGTAATCTTTTTACTGGTGCACAGATGACATCACAACCAGTGCAGCACCAGTGCATCATGGGAGAAACCCCATGAAAACAAATGATGCAGATGTCACAAAATGGCAGTGCCCATTGTCAAACCAAAACACATCAGAAGAAATGATAAAAATAAATCAACTTCAAAATGGAAGCTCTAAGTAATATTCTGACTGCAGAACTGGATTCCTTGGATTTTACAGCTCCCAAAACAACACTAAGATGAATTTTCTAGCCTCAGGAAAACCCAAGAAAAATTAAAAACTCAAATCATAACAATTACTAGATATGTTCCATGCAGAAAAAAAGTTCTACCAGTCCACGGGATTCTCTTTTTTAAATTATTCTATGTTCTGTGTCTTAATTAGTACTCATTTGCTTCTTACTACTTCTGAGATAATTTCACTACCATTTTGGAGAATCTGTACAGGACCCCTGAGAAGTCAGCTCGGTCCTAATTGCTTGCTAAGTTAAGTGTATGTACATTTTTAATTGTTTCTTGGACCTGAAATTCATTGCTTCTGTTCATTTCTGACTCAAGAGACTAGAACTCAAGGTACTGCTATTTTGCCCTGCTTTTCCTTTTTATTTCAGTAAAGCTCTGCACTTTTTACACAATCATCACCTCCAGTCCCTTGGCTTACTGGCAGGGCAAAGGGATGCCCATTTGCTTTGGGCTTTGCTCCAGGCTCTGCACGGCTGTTTCTCATCCTCCATCCTGCTGTCAAAATTAATAAGCAGCCCGACAGGAGACATAAATCAATGGTAGGACAGCTGAAAGCTTGAGTCCGCTAGGAGTGAAATCACCTCTCTGTGGCTTCACGTTTTACAGCATTGCAGTATAAAGCCCAGGCTCCAGGGTGTCTGAATGAAAAGACTGAATATGCAGCATGAATAAGGGGCTATGTTGTCAATACGTAAAGTGTAGCAGTAATGTGATAGTGAAGGTGCCCGTTTCCCATAGCATTTTTCTTTCAAATAAGACCAGTCAAGTGCCCTTAATAGGTTGCTTTACAATGTTTATGGAGAAGTCTGCTGAGTGCTCTCACTGGAATCTCTGACAGCAGTTTTTCTGTAAGTATATCCAGACTTGCTGCCATTTCTGCTAGGCGACTTGTGCTTCTTGATCAAGCCGGGTGGGACATCAGTCATTGTGAGGAGCGATCTGTGTACCCCTTACTGACTGACAGGAGCAATCACTCTAAGTCACTGAATCAAGGGAAGTGTGTGCTCATCCTTTATTGAGATATCACAATAAAGATTAACGCCAATCTTTCAGTCTTATCCTGCCATGTCACTGCTTTATGTGTAGCCGACGGCATGGATATTCATGCCTGTGTGCTGATGAACCTTAATTGCCAACACAATCGCCTTTGACCTCTGATTTCTAAAAGTACTGTGTCTTAGCAGAGGTTCCTTATTGCTTCCGTTTTTTACATGTAATTTTGTTCCAACAGCAGAGTAAAATATCCTCAGAGCTCCCAAATCCACAACTTTTTGAAATCTTTGATGTGATTCGTAATCAGGAGGTTCCAATTCCAACTCTGAAACTGAATTACTGTTTTATTCAGAATGTTCTCACCTCTTTGTGTCCCCGTGAAGGTTATTCGTCATCGTGAAGTCCCCTTGGTGCATGTCAGCATGACTCATATTACCCACTTATGTGGCAAATAAGGGTTAGGCTATCCACAAAGCTAGCTATTCCTTAGTCCCCAGGTCTTCTCACTGATACCCCTGAGGTCATCATGCCAGGTCAGTTACTCTGACAGTTTATTTCATATCAGAACATCGAAGTGTCTGTGAATCACACCACTGAAACCACTAGAGGTTAATGTCATGCCAGATATCAACATACATTTGTAGTTTAAGCAATACAAGAAAGTTAAAATAAACACTGAGTCACTGACTCCACAGTTGACAGTCTCTGGTCTCTCAAAACCCCAGCAGTCACCAAAGCCAAATCAGCTTCAGACTTCCACTGTCAACTTGAATGATGTCTCTCCACCCTCTGTATATCATTTACAGGAGTCTAAGAGAGACAATAAGTTTAATGTGTAATACCTAGAAATACTGAGCCACTGGTGCCAGGGGTGAACTTTATTCTCCACATCTCCTCATGCTCTGGAAGTACTGTAAATAAGCCACCAGCTCTGCAACTGCCTTGCTTCATGGCCCTGAACTAACAGCTTTGAGTCCTCTTGATGTGTACTTGCCATCCCAGGTGAACCATTGACACAGTGTTACCTTGAATGATATCTACCAATAAAACCTTTTTCATGAGTCATTATGTCACAAGAGATTAAAGTATCTATACAACTACTGATCCCATATCTAAACCTGAATCTTCAAGATTAAATGAGATATCAGCTAGTTCTTTTCTAGGTTAGCCACCTTCTTAGTGCATACCATACTATTATGTCATTTGGAGGCATGCAAATGACACATGAAGGTTAAAATACCTCTAAAGCCTCTGACTTTACAAGTGACACCTAGTAGCTCCCACCTGAGATCATCCACAGATGTGCAATGTGTCACATGTGTGCTTAGGAGGCAGTCAACAAGCCTTGAGGTGAGTGAAATATCGTGAGACAACGGATTGATTTTAGGTACTAATACCTCTCTCTCTTTTTCATCAGACCCAAAGAAGAAAAATAACGTACCTTCCATACTTCCAGGTTCCCAAGATGGCCACCAAATGTCACTTCCAGCACACTCTGATGACGTCACTTCCAGCCCCATCCCAATGAAGTCACTTTCAGCTTCATCACTATGACATCACGTCCAGTCTCCAGAAGACGACATCACTTCCGGTTCCTTCTGATGATGTTGTATCAGTCTGCCAGTTTCGACGTCATCTCCTGCCACATCATTTCCGTCCACCATTTTGTTACAGTACATAAACACCATCGTTTGTAATCCACATTGTCAACTGCTGTAAATAGCATTTGATCATTCATTTTTGCCTCATTGTATTCTTTTTTGTCCATCGGACATTATACAGGGACGGTCCCCAACTCTTTTTCCTATGTGGAAGTGTTTTGTTTCATTACAAATGTCACCCAGAATTATGTTACCTCTTAAGGTCATTTAATGGAATGTAAGTGGCATAAGAACTGCTGCTTACCAACAGCACCATTGACTGAATGCCAGAGCAGCTGCAAAGTTCCATTATCATATCGAGTTATACACCTGATCCAAACATCTAAGGACATTTAGAGGAATCACACAAGTAGGTTAAAGCACAATACTAGTGTGTCCCCACTGAGGAGGATCCTATCCGAGTTCAGCCACTGACATCCACTGTCAAAAAGCAGGTAAAATGGGTGATAAAGAAATTCCCACCATTCCTGTCATTCAATTCAGGATATATGAAAATCACTTTAGTCACTTAATGCTTATTTCATCCTCATCTCTTTTTTTGTCATAGAACACTGGAATACTATAAGGTTTGATCTGCAGCTCATTCATGGACTGCACATGTAACTCTAAATAATCTCACCTTCCAATGTGTCAGAAAAGGTATGTGACACCAGATGTCAAATCTCAGGTCAGACATAGTCATTCTATGTAAGCCTGAGAGATGATGCGCTCTAGTGTCTTCTAAGTGTTTTTTATCTACAGGTCCTTTCTAGCTCAGGTGCTGATTCTGATTAAAATTGATGAGTCATTCCTCTCTCGTGGACTGGCACCTTGGCCATCGATTATTCCTGCCTTGTGCCTTATGCTTGCTGAGATAAATGGGTTTGGAAGCTGGTTGTATAGATAGAAACTGTGACTTCAAGGTACAAAGTACTGTAATGCAGACAATGACTTTCTGTATGACCCTGAAAGTGGTAGCATATGAAAATGATATTTCCATTCTAGCTCAGCCAGTTACGTCAGCTGAGACCTTGAGTTATTTTGTTCCCATGAGTATTTTAGAGGAGATTGTGTGTCACTGAGAGGTTCTTATGCAGGATGGGCAACTGACATCTCATATAAGCCTGTAAGAGATGTCACAGTTTTGTGTTCTCTAGGGTTTAAGGTATCAGCACACTGTCTCACTGCCAGTTTGGCCACTGACGTCCAATAAAAACATGAGTCATTTTGCAACTTGAGGACACTAGAGAGGCTTTGAGTCACTGGGAGGTTCTTATCCCAGACTGGTCACTGAAATTCCATATGACACTTAGAGCTGTCACCCCCTTGTGTGTTCTAAGTGTTAGTGTGTCAACAGGATGTTTCAGTCCCAGCTCAGCCACTGACTTCCTTTGAGACTCTGAGTCATTTTGTTCCCTTCAGTGCTCTATTGAAGACTATACATATGTGGGAGGCTGTTTTTTTAGGTCAGTCACTCACTCTCATTATTCCCCTGAACATCTAAACCATGTTATTCTTTATAGGGAACCAGGGACACCGAGAAGTTATCAGTTCAGGCACTGCATTCTAAAACAGACTGTGTGATGTGGTGGGAAAAGCACTAGGCTTTAAACCACAAGGATATTGGTTCAATGTTTACTTCTCTCCCAACTGTAACCATTTCTAGTGCATCTTGATTTTGTAACTGACCTCATAAAAAGGTATTAGCAAATATGCATTAATAACACTGGGCAACAAGCTGAAAACAAATATGATTTCACGATGACTGCATCGCTTAGGAATCTGAAGAAACTTGAAATGAACTTTTGTGAATTTAGTGTGTTTATTTATTTAATGGTGCTGACACATTGAATTAGTTGAAATGAGTTAAAAATGTTTTGCTACTAATTGTCATTTTACTTAATATCTGATGCTCATTTCAATATCCTACAATGATCAGCCAGCACTGATAGATTTCACTTGCTCTGATATCACATTTCCATCGTTTGGCAAAACTTTTCACCATGTTTGCAGGGAAGAAGTTCAAATGTGAGTGCAGAAAATAAATCATTAGCAACGTGTTGCACTTCATTGGTTTCTTTTAGTTGCCAAGAAAATTCTCAACAACATCCGTGAATGCCTTCCATGTGATTTCCTCCGGCCTCACTGGCAGCTTGTCATCGAAGATGTGTATGATTTGTCGAGCAACACAAATACCTTCCTTAATCTTGGTGTCAGTTATTTCTGGAATCAACTGTCACAAATATAGGAATCCTTCACCTTCCTTGTTCATCATTTTCACAATTTTTTCATCAGTCCAGGTTTTATATGAAAAAGAAACATATCTTTGTTGGGTCAACAAGTGGTTTATGAGCCATACATTCCTACTCTGGAACCAAATGCTTGCTGAGCAGCCAGTTCTGTATATTGTAATGAGACTCCTTAGCAAGGCTGTCCAATTCACAAATGAAACAACAGCACTTAGTATATCGGAGCTGCATTCCTAGTTTATTACCAAGATCATCACAAATGTTCCTGTTGTAGTTGTTGTACGGTACATGTATTGCAACCTGTAGGGAAAGTGGCAGAGCCCCCAAAACTACACACAACCTTACCCACACAAGTGCCAGGTTTAAAACAATATTTTCATTTGATGAAACACCTTAAAACAGCCTTCTGGTTCTTCTTCTCCTTCTTCCATAATACAATTAATTTCTTTTTCTTTTTATTCCTCCTATACTCCTCTCAGTTGAGCCTTTTCCAACTCCACTCCTGACTCCAATTCCCTGAGGAAGGCAGAGCAGTTTCTTTTCAACCTGGACCCAAGAAGCACTTCCTGGTTAGATAGAACGTCTTTAGGACAGGGCAGCATTCTCATGGCAGTTCAGACAGGCAGCATCCAAGTACCCCAATGGGGATGTCTAATGGGACTACAGCTCCCATGATGCTCTTTAAATACACAAGTGGGAGGTCCATCACAAGGCTGCTGCCACCCAGTATACAAGGTGAACACGTCTCTGGGAGGCCATCTCCATAATTCCATTATGATGGAATATGTAAGTAATCACCATCCAGGATGCCAGGATTTCTTTGCCTTATATCACATCAAAAAAATCGGTGATACAAAAATTAGATTTTTGTGATCAGCAGGTCAAAATCCATGACATATGTTCAGGAAGTAAAATCTTTATTCTCCATGGCCTCTTAATCAGTTTTTAGAGTTTCCTTTTCCAGCAGAGCATCCAATTTCCTGGGTGACACTAAGTCATATTATTCTCTGTCATATTATTGTCATTCAGAAGAAGCGCTAACACATCAGAAAATTCCTGTCTCCACATACTTATTGACCCCTTAGGTGACTCATGACCCTGACTTGTACCACTTCTTATGTCATTCATTGAAGTATATATGACATCATCTCTCCAAGTCCCACTTCCACGGCATGCATTAAAGATAAGTCTTCAAAGTGATTGGTGGGCTTCCTTTTGGAAGGTTATTGAGCCAAAGTTCATGTAAACTGAACCTGAGCAACTTTACTTGAGTTCTAACTCTTACAATGTAACATATAGCCCTAAGCCTCCATGGACTCCCCTTAGCTGCTTTGGAACTGGGTCTTCTCTGTGTATATCACGTGTACTAAAAGGGAGCAAACGTCCTAGCCGGACTCATGACCTCTGGAATTCCTATGGTCCCGACTGGGTAACTTTTGCAGTGGCTTTACCAGTGGACTTTAATAATTTTGAAATGTCAGAAACACCCCGGGAATCCATCAGCCTGAGAGAGTTTTATGTCAGGTACTAAATATTTCATGAGTGTGGGGCTTGGGCACAACATAGTTGAATTTTAATAAGCATGGCAGTTCCCAGCTTAATGGTGAACTGTAATAAAGAAGTGGGTGCTCTGTGCTCAGCGGACATTGACATATTGTATCACTTCTTTTTATGACAGATGCTCACATCTTACTTCCATTATGAGTCTAAAGCAGATCTTTAACTTATTTTTCTCTTTTTTATTTTCCTTGAGTGCATTTAAGGTTTGAAGCCTGTTCTACATCCAAAGAAAACAAGATCAGAAGATGTCACTTGCCCTTCATAGCCTGTGATGTTTTCTATTGTATTTTCTTTAACTTTTGAAGGTACTTCGCTTTTAATTTAAAAGGCTCTCAGTCTCGAGCTGGATTCCATCTTTTTAAGTTGCTTTGAACACTTGCAAAGTTAATCCAACGGAAAGAGTCAGAAGAGTGGCCGCAAATGCCTCCTCAGTCATAGTCTAGGTGGGGTTTACTTTTGTTTTTTTACAGTGTGCTTTGGGTTTTTTCTGCTTGTATTCCTATTTTCCTGCTATATGCCAAACACATGTACTGTATAATAAATTCATTGGAGACTTTAAACTGGAGTGGTGATGCTGGGGGGCTTGGAATCACTTCAACAATAAATTCTGATTAAGCAGCATATGGAGGGATTGCAATGATAGCTGGCATTACTTTACACCATACTGACTTTTGCTTTGTGTAAGGTGGTCAGATTCTCCTGTGGCCAATACAGGACATGGAGAGGGAGGGTCCATATGTTTCACACATGTTAACACTGCTTATCCACACAGCGACTCTAGAGAGATTGCCCTATACTGCCTATTAGATCATAAAGACCATAACATTTGTGCACCATAGATAATACGTCATGCACACAAATCAAAACCTTGAAATCAATAACACTACACTAAAGCAGAAATGAACATTTTTATATCTGTGCTTGGTTAATCTGATGTCACATTACATGACTTCTAGTCATTTTGGCGACTTGTTGCAGTTGCTGATCTTGTCACCTGAGGATTAGATTGAGAGACTAGAAATCACAGAGCATGACAAATGATATGACTGCATGACAACATTTTAGCACAGCTTCACATTTTCAGAGTATGACAAGCTTGACATGGTGCTTGACAGACCAGTGCTGTAGAAAAGTGTTTCAGGTACAGCAAGTTCTGATGTAAATGTAAAGTCCAAAACACCCAAGTTCCTTATTCCTTGTCACAGCCATTATTACATCATTATTACTTCTGGGTAGATAGATAGATAGATAGATAGATAGATAGATAGATAGATAGATAGATAGATAGATAGCCTGCACTCACTTCACTTGAGCTCTCTTAGAATTATCTCAGTTTTAAATGTCCAGCAGTTTTATGCCTCATTGTAATGAACTTTCATTTGCTTTGTCTTGTCAGAGCATGCACTCTTCTAAGTGTTATATGTAATGGAAAATAATCATTTAATCCAAGTTGTGTTTCAATTTAATGTAGTATCATATTCTTATTAAATCACCTCATAAGAGAAGCTCATAGTCAAAGGCACTATATGAAGTAAAGACTGATAAATTGTTTGTTGCTATAACAGTTAGTGCGAGCAAATAGACAAGCAGATTACAATTTTATCTATATAGATTAGTAAGTCTGAGTTTAGTTGTTATTTTACTTTTGTTCTCTTGGTAAATGCCTTGTGAGACTATTAATGCTAAATAAATAAGGATTGATTAATGATATGTTTTAGTCTTAAGTGACTTTCTTTTTATACTGTTTTACTTTTTAACCACCTTGTTATTATCTGTTGTGAAAGGTGCTATATCAAAAATTAAATAACTGCAAGTCTCACTCTCGTGAAGCTTCCCTTTATGCTATTGTCTGTGTTTAGTTGCCCTGTCAACTTACCTAATAAGAAAAGTGCTATATAAAATAAAGATTGATTGAAAGCCTTTACACATCTCAATTCACTGATGACTTAAGGTATCTTAAAGAGGTGCCGTCATGTGGAGTTAAGAGTTAGTAGCTGCGGCCCTTCATTGGCAAGGTAGGCTGGCACTTGCTGTCAAGTTGACATACTGTATTTTTTCAGTTGTGGTGGCTGTCATTATCCCCTCCCTCTTGCACTCGCCTCACTCATGTAATTATGGCAGAGCCACTTACAGGAATTATCTGCCCAGCACTCCATGTTTCTTAATACGCTGTGCCAGTAAGACAGTGTGTAATTAGCACCTCACAGTGATAACTTGGAGTGGGCAAGAAGTATGACACAAGGAGGGGGCTCGCCAGCCCACAGATTTCACTCTCAAGGAGACAGAGAAACAGGCAGATAGAAAAAGAGAGAATGGCAGAGAGACAGAGAGAGAGACTGGGTCCTGCAGGATTGCAAGAAATAATAGAGCCATCCATCATTCAAGTTCCCTTGACATGTCTGGAGTTCCCAACTTGAAAGCTTTCCTAGGTTCTGTGCCAGCACAGTCTTGCTGATTAGCCCCAAGTGCCCGCTCTACTACACTGAAACTGATGTGATGCAAGTCATCCTCACCCAGGTGCATGTCCCATCCTGAACAGTAGGAAGGCTCTCGCTCCAGCTTTGCTTTTTTTGTGTGCCTTGTGAGACTGCTGGCTATGCTTAAAGTTCATTCACTCCCACAGTCAGACTGGAACCCTGCAGAGGAGAGCTGTTACATTTCAGGAAAAATAAATTGGCAACCAAGTCAGTGGGGTCAGTCCATCTTTAATGGGATACAAGCACCTATGGCTTATTGTGGGTTTGGCAGCATGAAGATTAAGCAGAGGCAGGGGAACTGAGGCTGTGAAATTAAAAAAAAAATGAAAGCAGTAACTCCAAAGCATGTCTCATGTGATAGAATGCTAGAGAAAACAGGAGGGGGGAATCCCACTAAAAACAGCTTGTGCAGAAAGCACTCCGTTGGATACCATAAACCCAGTTATTTGGACTCACCCCCTAGTAAATGGTTATTGGTGCAATGGGTAAATGGAGTGTACTTTCAAGAGGATATACAGTAATTAGATCAGGTAAGAACGCTGAGTGTCTACTGACTAAAGGAAAGACTGATTCATCTGATGCATTTCTGATGGTCCATTCTTCTGTTTTCAGCATCAGATAATGGAGTTGCATGTGGCTAGTGCCAATCCTGGGTGCCGCAACAGAACTCCCCTCCCACACATACTCACTTTGGGCAAATGAACTGTCCTCAATCAATAATATCTGCATGTCTTGCATCCTCAAAAGGTAATATCAAGGGAATGATTAAGTGAAAGTAATCTTTTAAATTTTTTTTTACTCTGTCTTTGCATCCCTTTTCTGTATTAATTTGATTTTTCAACATACTGTTCAACTCACTGTGAAAGGTGCTGCTGTATATAAAAAAGTTATTGTCTGTTAATTATTTCTCACTTAAACACACTGTGCTTAAATGTGGAAAATCCATCCATCCATCCATTATCCAACCCGCTATATCCTAACTACAGGGTCACGGGGGTCTGCTGGAGCCAATCCCAGCCAACACAGGAAACAAGGCAGGAAACAAACCCCGGGCAGGGTGCCAGCATTTCCAGAATGTGGAAAATGTATTGATATTTTTATTCCACATCTTCAATTGATGATCATGTTTCACTAGGCAAGTAGTATTGGGACATGCTAGTTCAGTTTCCAGTTATAACTTACTGGGTGACTCTGAGCAAGAATCTTAACCTGGCTCTGCTACAATTGTAAAAAGTAATGGTAAACAGTTATAACTTGCTCTTGTAAATTGGGATAAAGGCATCAACTAGATATACTGTATATATTATATCACAAATGTGTGTCTGAGGTTCGCCATCCCAGCTCCTTAGAGGTAAACAATGCCACTGTGGGACACAAGGAAGTGCTGTTGCTGACAATATCATGTCCTTTGTCTCCAACAACCCTGAGAAACTGCCCACTGAGGGCAACTGACTCCGCCCCTTCCTGTTCCTCTGCTATAAAGCTGAGGCTCTCCTGGCATGGGTCATCTCATTCTGGAGAGAACAGACCAAAGAACAGAACTCCTACCTGAAATCCACTCAAGGAAGTCTTGAGTCCTCTTTTTAACTTCTGTTTTGCACTGCTTTCCATTTTGTCATTACTTTATTCGATGTGCCATTCAGTGCCTGTTTATTTTTGGATGCTGTAAATATAAAATGGGACGACCCAGTTAGTTGCCCCAACATTTCCTCTACGATCAGTGTGTTCTCTCGGTTGATGACAATTAATAAAATGTCATGGCATTTTAACTGCTCTGTCTAAAAATATGCACACTGTAAAAATGGTTACGTATCAAGGTATCTTCCATAGTAGAAGCTGTTGATTTATCTGCTATGCACTTTTTGTCTTGATTATGTTGGACAGCTTCCTCAAATCTCCAGCCTCAACTCTATCTGTGTGCAGTCTACATGTTCTTTTTCCCAAGCACTCTGGTCGCTAATCCAATCACTATAACTTGCCTATTCACTTCACTGCAGTCTGTAAGTTGTTCCTGTTTAAATGTGAGTGTGGATTAATGCACGAGTGTGTCTTGTGAAAGAGCCTGCCACCAACAGTGAATGATTTCAACTTAACAGCAAGTATTTGGACGCTACTCTCACTGCATTCATCTAGAAAACAGATACCATGCAAGACTGGTTCTGTTACCTCATATTTCTGCAGCTCCTCCTACTGTAGTGGATGTAATTGCCAAATGATTTTTAATATAACATAATATTCTCACACCCAGTTAATACAAATCAGATTACAAATCACAGAGGCTTTCCCAGTAGGACTGAGGATGTGGCTAGAGTGCCTGGACAAAGTACCAGTACATTGAACTCATGAGCCTCTTACCCTGCATGCCATTAGAAATATGGAAAAAACACCAGAGTATCTGAAGAAAAAAAA
>JANRMT010027041.1:42073838-42127515 GCA_026402145.1 Polypterus bichir lapradei | reverse complement strand
GCCATTAGAAATATGGAAAAAACACCAGAGTATCTGAAGAAAAAAAAACAACAGCATCCAAAAATGGGGGTGCATACTTCATGGGGACAATATCCAAGTGTTGTATTTGACCCCAGAATGCTGGGTCTATGTATCAGTGGTATTGCCCATTGCACTACAATGCCACTCTCAAACTAAAGTTGTTTATGAATATTTTTTATTTTTGCCATATTGCTAATACTCTGCGGTGGGCTGGCGCCCTGCCCGGGATTTGTTTCCTGCCTTGTGCCCTGTGCTGGCTGGGATTGGCTCCAGCAGACCCTCATGACCAGGGCCGGATTAAGGTGGGTGCTATAGATGCTGCAGCATTAGGCCCAGATGAAAACAGACGAGAACTTTCTGGAAGCTGAACAGTTTTCCTTTGCTATATTAACCTCAAAATAATTCTTAGAATGAAATTTAGAGTCCGACTTTCGGACACCTAGACACAGCGTTACTTATTATACAGTTACTATTGTTCTTTGCGCTGTGACGTAACTATAACGTCGTTGTGTTTATTGTTAACCGAAGATTTCAAGTTAATGCTATCAATTTTACTTTAAACAGTTTACTTAGTAATTTAGCTGCAATATCTTGGGGATTCTTGCCACTTTATTATTGTTTGGTAAGTGCCACGTAGTAAATTTTTCACCCTGAAAGTTAGTTGTACAGTAAAAATCGATGGCTATTTAAATGGTTATCTGTAAAGGTAAAACTAAAAGCCAGCCCACAGGCCCGGCATGGATGTTTAGAATTTTTAAAATCCTCAACAGGATTCTGGTCTATTATGAAATTTAAATCGTGGACAAATTTTTACCCTCAAGAGCCTGAACTGAGTCACTTTGACTAATGTCTCTGCAAATTCATTTTTTCTTACTCTGTTTCATAAGAGAATTACAAATTTTTGTGTATTTCATTGTTAGGTTTTCTGCATTAAGTGCACTTTTCAGACAATTGCTATTGAATGTTGATGTTACATTGTTTGATGTTAATCTTGAGTCGTTACGATACTACGTCATTATTATTATTCATGTTCAATAAAGGCTGGCTGGTTGCGTCGCAAGCAATTAAGGCTCCTTGGTCGGTCTGCATGCACATGTACGGTGAGTGTCAAATGCACATGCACCAATGCCGAGAAAAAATAGGCCTTTTTTTGCGCTGCAGCATCAGGCCCAATTTCGTCTTAATTCAGCCCTTCCCATGACCCTGTGTTAGGATATAGCGGGTTGGATAATGACTGACTGACTATTACTAATACTATTCAGTAAAGGACTCTGCTTACTGTGAAAGGCTTTATATAAAGCCTGATATACTGTATTAAGTTCATACATTCACCATGTTGCTTTTGATATTTAGGGTCCCTTTGTGAAGGGTCATATAATAAACTGTGATGTATTAAATTATAATGGTTGGAAGTAGAAGTACATGTGCACAATATTTATCTTCTTTATGCTTCCATGTGTCTTTCAGGTGAAAGTTTATACCAGTGAAATGGTAGCTCATTTTTTCAATCCACCATACCTCTCCTGTCTCACACAGGAATGAAGTCTGATGCAAAGATGCAAGAAGAACAAAAGAAGTAAACAGAACAGTCACCCTCTTTGTGTCATAAGCCATTCTGAGCACCTCCACATATGGAAGAGACACACAAAGAGGCTGTCCATGTTTACTTTATTGTTTCTTGGGAGCAGGGCCTACTTAACATCTTCTGCTCCCAGAACAAGCAGAGCTGAGCCATAAAATAAACTTTACTGTGTTTTCAAATTCCAGGCAGCTGGATTTCCATCCATTGGTCCATGACATTTATGACAGAAAGTGTGTAACAAGAAAGCCATGCAGAGGTAAAAGTTTAGAGTGTGTGTGCTTTCATGAAAATTGATTGGCTGCCAGAGAAGCAGCTTTGTCTGCTCTTTTCTTCTGTCGGTCCACTGAACTGAGACCTTCTGTTTCTTCTTGCTAGCTCTTAATCAAAAGTTAAAAAAAAAAACAAAGAAAAAAAGCCTGTGACCTTTTTTGGCTGTGCTACCCAACAGCTTTATTTTAAAAATCTATCCATTTATTATTAAACCTGTTTAATCCATTTCAGGGTCACAGAGATCAGAGTTTACTTTGACAATATTGGACACAAGGCAGGAACAAACCCAGGAGGGGATGCAGCACACACTCATGCATATGCAAACACTGACAGTATGCTTCTCAAACTGATCATAGCCTTCATATTATAAAGACTCTGAGGTGCAAATCACGAAGTAATGGATTTAGCCATCTTACACCAGACTGCTGTTGTATCCCTCAAAAAGACCTTTGGCTTCTTTAGCGATGCCCTGGAAAACACTTCCAAGTCTTCTGTGGTACCACGTGGTCGCAATTGCCTCATCCCACACAGCCACGCCAGCCAGCTCTGCCTCACTCCACTCACACTGGATCAGAGGCAACCCAACTACCACTCTATTCCCTATTTCATGAACCAACCATGAAATCCATGGTATGCACGCCCACAGGTCAATGGGTCTCAGCTGAAAATACAGAATAAAGTGCTTACCCCCCCATGTCTAGTCTCCACCCCCACTCACTCTTTCACAAGGCTGTTTATAAAGTCGGACATTCTGGGTATCATCTCCCCCTCTGATGGTCCACAGCCTCCTGAAGAACGTGTCTCTTTCAGGTCTGGACCCAGAAACAATACACTGCCCTCTTCTCAGGACTCTGCTCCATAATGGTCAGACAAACTCCAGTCTGACCAGTCTGAAGTGAACCAACATAAGCATGGTTTAGGGATCCACTAGCATTAGTGCTAAACCAATCTTCCATTTAGGTTGTTAATTGATTCTGTCCCACCACTGACACAAGTGTTGTGATTGACTATGCAAGAGCCAAGAGAAAGAAAATACTGGAAAAGTGGATAAACTTTGTTGTCTATTTATTAACCTAATAGGAATACAAAATAAGAAACACTATGTACAACACACCCCAATTGTTGTGGTTTTGGGGATTGCCAGTTTCACTGTCCTGTTGTTTCGGCCCCAAGGCATGCCAGCCAGAATACTTGCTTGCTCCCTCTTACTGCCATCTTTGGGATTACAGTCCAAAGCACCCCTTGTCTCTGTTGTGCTAGTTCCCCAGGCTTTTCAACCAGAGTGAGGTTATTTGGATTTTCTCCACTCTTTTTCTCTATAAGCTGTTTCCACCAACTACCACCAGTCAAAATGCTGCTGTAAACCCTTTTAACTAGAAAGTTATATGCATATAAATCTCAACTGGAAGACGGTTGATTTGTCCATCTACATCCACAGAGGCTCCCCATCTCTCATAGTCCTGATCATAGGCTGATTGGACATCAGCCACAGTTCCTTTACGACTTATTGCACCAGACACTACAATACTGCAGCTTTCAACAGGCTCCAAGCTACTGTATGACAGGGTGGATGAGTGGTGATCACTGAATAGTTAGACCTGGTCTGAGTCTATAAACAAAAATGGCATGCAGTATCTACGAAAGCAGTAACTCCAAAACATGTCTCATGTGATAGAATGCTAGAGGAAACAGGAGGGGGGAATCCCACTAAAAATAGCCTGTGCAGAAAGCACTCCGTTGGATACCATAAACCCAGTTATTTGGACTCACCCCCTAGTAAATGCTTATTGGTGCAATGGGTAAATGGAGTGTACTTTCAAGAGGACATACAGTAATTAGATTAGGTAAGAACGCTGAGTGTCTACTGACTAAAGGAAAGACTGATTCATCTGATGTATTTCTGATGGTCCATTCTTCTGTTTTCAGCATCAGATAATGGAGTTGCATGTGGCCAGTGCCAATCCTGGGTGCCGCAGACAGATCTCCCCTCACACACATACTCACTTTGGGCAAATGTACTGTCCTCAATCAGTCATATCTGCATGTCTGGCATCCTCAAAAGGTGACATCAAGGGAATGATTAAGCAAAAGTATCTTTTAAATTTTTATTTACTCTGTCTTTGCATCCCTTTTCTGTATTAATTTGATTTTCCAACATACTGTTCAACTCACTGTGAAAGGTGCTATATAAAAAAGTTATTGTCTGTTAATCATTTTCTCACTTAAACACACTGTGCTTAAATGTAGAAAATGTATTGATATTTTTATTTCACATCTTAACTTCAATTGATGATTATTTTTCACTAGGCAAGTAGTACTGGGACATGCTAGTTCAGTTTCCAGTTATAACTTACTGGGTGACTCTGAGCAAGAATCTTAACCTGGCTTTGCTACAATTGTAAAAAGTAATGGTAAACAGTTATAAGATAACTTGCTCTCGTAAATTGGGATAAAGGCATCAACTAAATATATTGTATATATTATATCACAAATGTGTGTCTGAGGTTCACCATCCCAGCTCATTAGAGGTAAACAATGCCACTCTGGGACACAAGGAAGTGCTGTTGCTGACAATATCATGTCCTTTGTCTCCAACAACCCTGAGAAACTGCCCACTGAGAGCAACTGACTCCGCCCCTTCCTGTTCCTCTGCTATAAAGCTGAGGCTCTCCTGGCATGGGTCATCTCATTCTAGAGAGAACAGACCAAAGAACAGAACTCCTTACCTGAAATCCACTCAAGGAAGTCTTGAGTCCTCTTTTTAACTTCTGTTTTGCACTGCTTTCCGTTTTGTCATTCAATGTGCCATTCAGTGCCTGTTTATTTTTGGATGCTGTAAATATAAAATTGGACGACCCAGTTAGTGCCCCAACATTTCCTTTACGATCAGTGTGTTCTCTTGGTTGATGACAATTAATAAAATGTCATGGCATTTTAACTGCTCTGTCTAAAAATATGCACACTGTAAAAGTTGTTATGTATCAAGGTATCTTCCATAATAGAAGCTGTTGATTTATCTGCTATGCACTTTTTGTCTTAATTATGTTGGATGGCTTCCTCCACTACAATACTGCAGCTTTCAACAGACTCCAAGCTACTGTATGACAGGATGGATGAGTGGTGATCACTGAACAGTTAGACCCGGTCTGAGTCTATAAACGAAAATGGCATATAGTATTGGATATCTTTATTGAGGAGCCATTATCATGCCTGGTACAGCTCTCTAATCTCTATTGTGATGACTCCCTGCTAATCCCATTGACTGGCTATGTTTCTGATCCTCTAATGCACTGTCGATGTTTCACTAAATAAGCAAGAAATGCCAGTTAGAACATTCCAGGCGGTCATGATGTCCAATTCCTGAGAAAATGAGGAAATTACTCTCTCCTTAAAGAAAGGTGCAAAAATGGTCTCATTCAGTAAATGAGATTTACAGCCAGGATTCATTTTTGTAATCCTCCATGAGATGGAAGCCTCTTGCATGTTCCTGACAGGAAACTCTTTAAAGATTTATGTTATGCTTTAGAAATGCAGATTGCTTCTTCACAGGGTGAGCAAACAGATGGAGAGAGAGACAGAGACACATACTTCTTGAGAATGAGCACCACCATAGTGCTTTTGCTGTAAGATTACACACATTTAGGCACAATTTGATAAAATGAAAATGCCAAAAACACAAGTGATGTTGGTGCACATGCACTCATGCATCCACTTTAGATAACCACACGCCACATTCCTGACTTCTTTTAATTAAAACTCTCTCCTAACTCAATCCACTGTTTTCATTTATCCCTGTCTTGCATATCTTCTGCCCTCAGACCTAACATCTAGAAAACACCCGCCACATTGTCTTGCCATCCAAACCTCAGCCTTTCTATCAAATACAAACCAAATTCCTATACACAAACATAAATACAACATACTGTACATCTCCATGTTAATGTGCAAGTGAAAAAACAAACAGACATAAAGGTATGCACAGTAAGTATGCACTGTATATACAGGTATATATTCTTCCCATTAAATTACTAGCCAGAGACACACAACGATGTACGTAGACATGTGAAAATGTAAAACTGACATACATGCATGCACAGATGTAGACTTCCCTTTAACTCTGATTTCTTTTTAATTTTAATTTTAATTTCTGCATTTCTTGATATCCTGACCAGGCTTAATACTCAGCTCTACACGTGGTGATGTCTCATTGATTCTCAATTTATTTGTGTTTGCAATTTCTGTCTTGTTTAGAGTCCTCTTACCAGTATTTAACAGAACCTATTCATATATTGGTAATCACATTGGCTGATGCTATTTCTATTTTTGGTTCTTATCACTTCAAGACCTCTTGTACTATGCAGGTGTTTATGTGGCTCTATGTAGGGACATTCCCAAAATATGTATTTTATGTTTGGTTTCTAAAACCTGTGGCGTCCCATCTAAAACAAGCATTTAGTTTTACTATATCCGTAAAAATACACATTCTCAGACTTGCTTAATTCAGTTCAGGGTTGCAAGGGGTTACCCATCTCCACTACCCATTCCAACAGTACTCTGCTCAAGGTAGGAAACAATGCTAGAAGGGGCACAAGTTCGTTGCAGGACACAGAGAGACATACAAGGACTATTTACAGTCACCAACTAATCTAATCTGAATGTCTTTGGGGTTGTGAAAAGAGAACCAGAGTACTAGATGTGGGGATCATATTTATTCTTTCTTTATACCTATTTATTCATTGAATTTTTGTGCTTCATAAACCTCACCAGTATCATGTATAAGATGGCTGTTTGGCTGTACATATGGGGACACTGTTTTGTTGTGGAATCTTATCAAGATCTGTCCCAGGCTGAACATTTTGGCAGTTGGCAGGATTTACACTATGGGTAGATGGAATGTACTGGAGTGTTCTGCAAAGAAGCTTAGGCACAGTGGCATAGAAGCTTTTCCAATAGCTCATATGTCTGCAGACCTTTGTAATCTATTTTCACAGCCCACCACTGGTAATTACCACAGTGCTAAATGTGCAACCTGGGATAGTTTGTGTTGTGATTTTGTGACACAAAAGACCCTCAACTGACACTCCTTCTGATTCCCTACTCTATAAGGTGGCTTACGCATTGTTGTTTGGCGGCAGATAAGGCAAACTCCCATTAATGCTTATCTTTTCTCTGATCCCTGTGGTTGTATTTGCTAGCACGTCCAATTTATAATTTTTGATTCATACCTTTACTGACTTCACTTTTAAAGCTGTTCATATTAGCCCTTAATTTGTGGTCATAGACCTCCAAATGCACTTAGGGACCCCAAAACCTACATAAAATATCTGTTGTTCATTTTTTTAATGTTTCATAAAGGAAGTTTAATTACACAAACTTTATTTAAACATTATAAGAGTAACCTAGTTAAAGTTATCCTTTAATTGATTGATGTGATGTGCACTAAAAACACTCAAATCCCCCCAGAAAAAAAAAAAAAACTGGTTCTGGAGCAGCAAATGTGAATGTAGAAAGTGTGGTTGAAAGATAAGTGAAACAAGAGTGAGGCAATGCGAACGAAGATGCATCAGACGAGGCTGAGACGAGAAAAAATCTCCAATTTTAGTGTGCTGCTCAGAGTGTGGCCAGCCAAACAATTTATGATTACAAGTAATCCAGGTTAAATGATAATTTATGTATGTGTGGATATAAAGTGTTTATAAACAGAACGAATTTCATACATTTATTAGGCATAATTTAACGTTAACAGTGCTGCACTCCAGCACCCAAATTCTGTTTCTGGCACACCCCCATTCCACACCTGGGTGGTCACTTTAAGCTCTGCCACCCCATGATTTAGAAGTTTAGCCCCGAATACTATTGACCTGCACTTTATTTGTGTTTCTTGATTCCAGCTTCCAGTCTAGTATAGGGTAGGTACATACTCGTACAGTAACTCTGCATTTGAAGACATTGATTCTGTAATTATTTTGAATTTTGTGGTTGCTATTGTCATGAATATCTTGTGCATATTGATCTATTATGCAGACACCTTTTTTTCTTATTATTTGATTCCTACCTCCTTCAGAAAACCTCTGCAGTTATGGAATTTATATATTTTTTATATAAAATATAAAATTTTTATATTTTTCGATTTCTAAGTTACAGGTCATCTTGTACAGCACATTGTAAAGGTTTCGAAGAGATGAGCCATTGAAGCCCACAATAGCTCATTAATTAGCACTGATGCAACTGTTCTAAGTTGTTGGAGAAAGTAGATTGAGTTTTCAATTTCTAATACTATTGTTATGATTGTACATGTGGAGATCCATAACAATACTGCTGTTTTTTTCAATTGACTCATAAAGTCCATGTGTGGTAGATTTCCACTGAAACATTGCATATTTTACAGTAAAGATCTTATATGTCAAGATAAAAGGGAAAAAGCATTTCTAGATTTCTTTCATGAGTTTTGCAGATTGACTTTCTTATTGCATTATGGTTAAAGTATGCCACTGGGGTGTTGGCAGGTCACACAGCAAAGCAGTCATGAGCAGTGACCCTGCCATGTCATCTTCTAGATACCCGTGTGGCCTCTCAGCCACTAAGTTATTCCATCATATAATTTTACACCAACTCATCCGCCCACCTTCACAAAACCATGGACTTTCTTACATAACAGTTTAAAGGCTTCAAATCCACTTTTTTCTGTATTTCTTTTTCACTCATTTCTCTCATTATTGACCCACACCACCTTAGTGAATAAGCTGTTATTCTTAAAACTTTTCTCCTAATTAGCAGCCATTGCAACTTTTCAAATGACCTCTTGTCACAATTTGGATTATTGTAAGCATTTTAAGCCAAAGTGAACAATAACATCATTTGAAAAGAAATAAGAACATGTATATGTAAGGTGAAATATCATTTTTTTTCTCATTAACTAGAATTTCCTAACTGATGACATGGTGCACAGGACTAATCGCTTTCAGAGTTCTGTGTTGGAATCCAGGCCTGGATATTGCACGAGACTTGCTTGTTTTCCCAGACATGTCACAAAGACATGCAAGATTAATTGCTGGCTGTGAAATGGCCTAGCTTGAGGGATTGTGTGTGAGTGTGTCCTGCAACAGACTGGCATGCCATCTAGTACCATTGCTGCCAGGATAGGCTCCAGCTCATGTAACTCTAAACTGGAATGTTTGATAAAGTGAGTACATATTTTTTTTTTATTGAGCTTGTTCCAGTTCCTCTGTTAATGGGAAAAGTTGGGTCAACACTTGACATGTTTTGATTTGCATGAATTCTTATGAAACTTACACCAAAATTAGTTTTAAAGGTGATTTCAAAGTTGCGAAACATAAAACTCACCACAAACAGTTTTTTTGAGGTGTCAAACAAGGAATATCACTTTCTAATGCCTGTTCACACATAATGTCACACATCAGTCTAACTATACCTCTCGGTCCAGCAACTGCCCTTTCCTGTTTCTTGATTCCTTGAGAAGAGGTTAGGGACATTCACTCTCCAAGCGCCCGTGGAGCTTCACTGTTTATTTTGTGTCTCCTATGAATTTGTAGGATATTGATTGCCAAGACTGTCCCCATAATTCGCAAAGTGGGTATCGCTTTTCCAGAAAATGTCTGGTGGCTTTAAAAATTGTCTACACACGACAGGAAATGATTCTAGTGATTTTTTTTCACTAATGATTTTTACTTAAATACTAAATGACAGTCAGATACATGCTGAATGAAAGTATGTAAATGATTCCAGACAGGACCAAATATCTTTCTCCTTATTTCAATGGCACAAATTTCGCTAAAATGAAATGCAATTTATTGGGCAAATCTTTTTAAAAACAGAAACACCATGTTTCGCTTCAGCTTCAATTTGTAAGGCACAATGATACTACTACATTTTCTTTAAAAATGCATTTCAAATGAAAGTATCTATGTCCATAAATTAAAAAGCAGGTTCAGTGCTTTTATAAAACACTTGGCATAGTTGGCAGGATTTGCACTGTGAATGGGTAGAGTGTAGTGGTTTCGCAGCATAGGAAGTGCTCCACTTTTCAGTGCCTAACTGCACCTGATGACATTTATTTATTTATTTATTTATTTATTTATTTATTTATTTACTAGGGGACTTTGCCCCCTGCTCACTTTGCTCGCCAACACCCTGGGGTGTGCTACGTGCCAGCCACTTTGCGTCTCTGACACTCGTGTATGTGGATTTCACTTTCACTAAACAACAAATGCTTTAATTCTCGCAGATAGGCCTCATTATTGGCAAGAAACACAACTTTTCCCTAATGGCAACACAAATTACATGATCTATAAGTCTCTGACTTAAAGTTTAAAGCCGAACAATAACTACATACTTCTGTCATATATTCGAATCTCTTTTCACTGTTCTGTTATTTCACCGTGTAATAATTTCTGTTTGTTAGCGCTAATGCAATCTTTACTATTATTTTTTTGAGACTTTTGAATTTTAGTACTTTCATAATCTCTAACCTGCTCTGCATGTGTATCGCAGCAACATTTTTGAACCACTTTACGACATTTTACTTTGTCTTCTACTCTTTGTCTTTTATTTCCAACTCGGCTTGGAACTGAGAGCGCAGGAACTGTGTCTGACAATAACATTCACACAAATGAGAAGTGATTAGACCGTAGGCGTGGTTGTAAATGTTTGAGAGGAGGGCGGAACCTGAAATTATCTCTCGTGGGAGTTGAAATTATCTCAGAGAAAGCCTTGTCCCAGGATTTCCTTTTGTAATAGAAATATTTATTTATTTATTCCTTTTTTTGCTACTGAGGACCTTTGTAATCCAGACACTGTGGATATGCAGGTGACCACTGACAGTTACCATAATGAAAAATGTTTGCCCTGTGATGGATCGCAGTATGATTTCATGACAAACAGAACCCCAACTGATGCTCTTTTTTTTTTATTTTCTAATCGATCTGAGTTGCTTACACTTTGGGTACTTAGCCGCAGATATAACAAATTCCCTTTAACACTTATCTTTTTTCTCATTCCTGTGGTTGCATTTGCAAGGACATCCAATTGATCCATGTTTGATTAGAATTTTTGATTCCTACCATAACTTGCTTCCCTTTCAAAGTGTTTATTAGCTGTACATATCATAAACTGTTATCTTTTTCTGATTACACCAACGTGTGTTTCATTGTACACAGAAGGACATCCCATCAGTGCTTAATTTGTGTTGGAGATGACCAGAGCTCTGTTAGCTCTGATTTTGAGCTTTCTGTGCTCAGGGACCTCCAAATGCACATTTGGACTCCAAAATCTACATAAAATATCTGTTGTTCATTTTTATAACATTTAAATAAACAAAGTTTATTATATAGATTTAAACTTAAAGGTGTCAACATATCAAAATTTAGATTTTTACAAATGATGGTAATACAAAGTATTGTAAATACACTTCTTGTGGGCTTACGTGTAGTGATGGTTCTTGGCAGTGGACCAGTGCTCTTTAATGGACATTTCTGGGCACTCCATAGTGCAAGGGCAGTGAATTCCCCATGGTAGGCAATATGGGTGAATGTTGTCTGCTCTTTGCCCAGAAGTTTCAGAACTAACCTGAGACAAACATTTATGAGTTCACCTGCAACCTATTGCCCTTATCTTTTTAATATTAAGGACACACGCTGCCCCAAGTAAGTCAAATAAGGTGATGTGCACCTCGGCCTTTCCACTGCCTTCTGCCTGGTCTCATTTATCTGACCCACTTGACATCCTGGATTGCATGCAGCCAGGCAGTGCAGGCTCAGTGCTTCACTGCGCCACTCTGCTGAAGACTCTGTCACCTGCGACATAATACAAGATAAGATAAATCATAAGCCTCTCTTGGAAGAAAGCTTTACAAAAAGGAGACTCTCTCTTCCAATTTTGCATGGCGTGCTTCAGTAGAAACAGCCCTCGGCTTTTTTCATTTTCCTCCCATTTGGGATCAGCAGCCAGTGTCAGCCACTTTCGGTCGGTCGTGTCCCTTGTGGTCCTAAAACCCATTTCTTCATTGAGTAAAACTGTGCGTTGAATCCCAATCAGCTCTTAAAGAAATGACATCTGCTTTTCCATGCAGCATGCGCTCAAACGTGAATGTGTACACCCACACACATCTGCGGAGAGGCTGAAAAATCAGTGAGTGTGTGTGTGTGTATGTGTGGTATGATGGCACAAAGAAACAAAGGAAGCAAAAAAAGGAATTAGGGATCTCATTCGTCAAAAGCTTAGACCTTGATTTTGCACTTCTATTCCCCCCTTCTCAGTCATATTACTTTGGGGAATGCAGTTTGAAGAAGAAACAATGGTCTTCACATTTCCCATTAATTAAAATTAAATACTGATGGTGCCACGTTGAATACAGAGGTAGTACTTGATTCTAGCATTTGAACCCCATTTTGAGGACCAGCTGAGATGCCCTTCTTTGTTGAGTTAGCAATCCTCACCATGATGGTGGAGTTTCCTTCAGGGAGTCTGATCTAAAAGTCTAAATTTGCCGTCTTTGTGTGGTTATACAATGTGATAGGCTGGCATCCCATCCAGATAGGATTCCTGTTAACCCAAGATCCTTAACTCATAAGTACAGTCAACATGGTGGAGTATGGTTTGAAATCCTCCTTAAATATATTTTATGACAGTTGTAAATGATTGATCACAGACAGAATTATGATTCATGCACTTTGTCATGGCCTCTGAAATGAATCCCAGGTTTCGGCCCAACCTTAACCTGAGTTAAATTCTCAGTAAATGGATGAATGGCGCTGTTACCCACTGTTCACTGCAGTTCAGTTCAACAACATCTCACCGTTAGGTAAGGATTGTCAATCTGAAATTGAAAAATCACTCCGCTTAAGAGCTGCAGAACGATGCTCTAGTAATTGTGTGGGTGATAAGGAGACACAGTTAGTGTGTTCAGCTAAAGCTGTGAGCTTCCTATTGCTTCTCGTTTGTTCAATTATCTTTGTCACTTTATCAAGTTTCTAACTCTTCTTGTGTTCTTGATGGTTTCTGTAGGCTTCAATTACAGAGTAGCTACTGACTCCCTGATTAACTCTGGAGACCTTCTTCAATGGAATTCATAAGATATCAAGAGGTTCCTTTCTCACAATGAGTAACTCCTGACTTTTGCTTATGCTTTCAAGGGAGCCACAGGGGCCCATAATGCTTATGTCTCCTTTAGCCATGCACATTAATTAGCTTTTTAAGTCTTTCATGGGACCTGTGATGTCACCTTTTGTCAAGATCACCTGGTGCATCACAAAAGACAAGGTGGTGATAAGAGGTTCTGGTCCCAGTCCATCTACGAACTGTGTAATTTATTCTAAACTGGACAGAGCATTAGGATATTTATTGAGAGAATCCTTAAAAAACACCATATTGTACCTTTCAGAAAGAAAATGTAAGAGAACAGGTGATTCCAGTTCAGGTTTATCCATTGACTCATAAAGTAGTTTTCATCATCTTAATAAGTTCTTCAGAGTCTGTCAAGGTGGTTCCAGTCTTAATATATCCACAATCTCAGTAACCTTAAATGGATGTCATCATTAGATATTAGGCTGTATCCACAAACCTGAAGCACTTTGTATGAGTTGTCACTCTAGTGATGTCAGTCGGCAAGCGTTTCTAAATTGTATAACAAAAACATGATTGATCCACAGAAAAATATATTTATTTTCAAAAATGATTAAAAATACATCTGATTCAAAAGACAGTATGATGTAAAAATTCCTTGACCTTTAACCCTTTGAGGGCTGAATTTTTTTCGAAAAATCTCCGCTTTCTGAAAAGCACACAATGCAATGGTTTCACTTAGAAATGAACATAAAATGTCTCTTGCTGCATGCTGTGGCTACTGACACTGCATATTCGCCATCCCTGACGCAGGGGTGGCTCGACAGCCAGCAGGAATGCACAGCGGGCCGACTGCCTGGATGGTAGCGGGTGGGTGGTGATGAAAGTCACAATATGCCACAATCTGGTTTGTTCCTCTTTTTATCGTAAGTGTCGGTCCTCCCAGGCAAACATTTCCATAGGTGCATCAGCTACACGAACGTGTTCAGCACAAGGATCAGCTGGAGACGGATCAGCCAATGCCGATACCTCACTTTCGTTTTCGATCTTGATCTCCAGATCACTTGCATTAAAATTGCAGTCCGGCAAGTTGGAGTCCGATTCAGCAATAATACACAAAATGTTGTCCACAGAGTATTTTGCTCTGTGCCTTCGGTTTGGTCTTCCAGCAGACTTTGATACCATTTTAAAGGTTGTTTGCTCTTCGCTACTCATGAACACGCAAGGAATCAAGGTCAAATCAGCAAAGCTAACTTTCTTTCTAGCAAAGAGAATCAAACAAAAATGTAATGGTGAGTTTTGTGGCCGTTTACAAGTGGACTACTGTCCTCTAGCCCTGAATTTCAACAAAAGTTGACATCCGCCGTTAAAACGTTAAAACACACATAATGAAATTGCAGTTATTTTTAGAGTCCAAGGAGAAACTTAAATTTTTAAAAACTGTAAGTCATGATGCCTGAGACACAAGGTGATTTCATGTTAAACTTAACCACCTCTTTGTAGTCAGGTCTTTACTTTTCTTGGTGTCTTTCAGGAGAGTTTCAGAAAATTCAAGGTTGTTAGTCACTGACTTGCTCAGCTTAGAAATGTGTCATCTTCTTCTTAAGTTGTTCATTTTTTTTTCTTAGCAAGGATTAAGGACAATTGGAGGTTCTAAATTGTTAACATTCTCAAATTAAGCAGCCGCTTTTCTGACCTGAAGGTCTTCTTATCTCTAACGTCTTTGAGAATGTAAACAACCAGGTGGATCCAGCACCTATTTAGCCCTTAACATATTGGCCTTAGACAATTCTAAACAGTTCAACAGAGGTGTGTTTTAGGTTGGTCTGTTTCTAAATTAGCCCTTAAACCGCTCCCTTTATGGGACTATCTTCACCTTCAGTTCTATAGAGGACTCTGTTTGTCACAAGGTCGTTTTACCTCTAATTTCACTACTAAACTCAATGACCCCCCAAGGAAAATTCATCATCTTGTTGACTTTTTAGGATGGGTCTGCATTTCAGGTTTTAATTTAGTCATTAATTCACTAACCGTAAGCAGCTCTTCCATTTTCTTGGTGTACTTTAGAGATGCCTGTGAGGCAATCATTTGTTGCTGTCCTAATTTTGCCACTAACTCACTTGCTTTAAAATGGTCTTTTGAACTCATTTTGCCTTTCAGAGGGGCCTGTGAAACACCCAGTGGATGCTTTTCTAATTCATTCAATAGCTCCCAAACCTTAATCAGGTCTATTATTCTTTGGTGTCCTTTTGTGAACCTTGTTAATTACCAATTGTTTCAAAACCTAATTCAGCCATTAACTGATTAATCTTAAGAAGATGCTGTGGAACCCGGGGCACATACAGCCCCCTTAACCCTGACACAGACAGGCAGACACAAATATTGTCCAGCATGCACTTTTATTTCAAGAGGGGCAGCTCATTTCCTTCGCTCCCCTCTACAGACCACAGTACACAAGCATAAGCACAGTCACAGTCCTTTGTTCACTTTCTCTCTGTCTGCCCACTCCACTCCTCTCCCAGCACGCTTTGTCTTCATCCTCCCAACTCTGGCTCCTTGAATGGAGTGAGGCGGACCCTTTTATATGGCACACGGAAGGGCACCAGGTGCTCCTAGATCCTCCTCTGGCAACACTTCTGGGTGTGGCGGAAGTGCTGAAACCCAGGGCTCAGAAACCGTCCATGGGGCCCCTCTGGTGGAGGCCAGAGGCCCTAGCAGGGTTTAACTTCACATCTCCAAATCCGTGGCCCTGGTGTGAGCCAGACAGGTTGTCCTCTCATGTTCTGAGGGAGGTATTTCCCTGAATATGCCCTGTCCCCTGGTCCTTCCATCACAGTGGTGTCCTGGCCAGTCAGCCTCCGCCACAATGCCTATGTGGTTATGTTTCTTAGTTTGGCACAGTGTCTGGCACCATTTGTAACTTTCACCATTTTTTTCTTGTATCCTTTAGAGACCTGTGAGATTCCAGTCCTAATTAATCCACTAAGTCATTGTTCTTAAAAATGTGTCATCTTCATCAGACTCAATAATTTTATGTCTAAATTAGTCAGTGAGTTACGTCTCACTTATTTTTAAATTCTTCCGAGGAAACCGTGACATATCGAATATTGCCAATTTCAAAATTAGCCATTTATCATTGGTGTTATCCTGGTAAGTCTTAAAATATATGTGTTTCTAGGGTAGCTGGTTGTAGTTTTAATTTGCCCACTAAGTCACTAATCCTAACAATGCCATTTTGTACAAAGTGTAATGTTACAGTCCTGCTTTAGCCATTAACCCATTGGGATAAATCGTTTCTTAGTGTTCGTGCTATGAATGCAATACACCAAGGGCCTCATGCATAACGCCGTGCGTAGAATTCGCACTATAACATGGCGTAAGCACAAAAGCCGAAATGTGCTTACGCACAGAAAAATCCAGATGCAGGAATCTGTGCGTACTCCAGCTTTTACGTTCTTCCGCTCCATAAATCCCAGTCAGTGTGAAAAGTAATGCTCGTGCACGCGCCTTCTGTCCCGCCCCAACTCCTCCCACAATTACACCTCTATGAATATGCAAATCAATATAAATCGCCCTTAAGCTCAGCCTTCTGTGAAAAAACAATGGAAAAAGCAAGAGGGAAAATTGAAGAATTTCAGCGAATACCAAGTGGAGGCAAAGAAAAACGTACTATTTGTTGGTTTAAACAGTGGTATAAACAACAAAAGGAAGCTGATCGCCTGATATAATCACACAGTGCCCAAAATAAAAAAGAAGTTGTCACATATCAAAGTCGCCGTGAAAAGGCGAGTTGTAGCCCACCGTCTGAGTGTCATATGAAAGCTTATTAGGGTACAGAGAAGAAAAAAAGGCACAGAGTAGGAAAAAAGCACGAAATGTCAACTTCAATCTCAAAATTTCCACTTTAATTACGTAGTTTACTTTGTCATTAAAGTAGAACATCATAAACTTCATCTTAAAATCATTTAATTAACCAGTTTCTCAAATCACATCGTAATTAAAGTAGCACGTTAAATGCTTTGTTTTGCATTTGATCTTTTGCTCTATGTGTGTGAATCACTACGTGCTTCCGCTTTCTCTTTCTCCGACTGGACACAGAATCCATTACATTCGTTATATTACAGCTCTCTGAATAATTAAAATACTGAGATATGTACGTGATATCTTTTTCATGATGATAGGAGTTAAAGCATGTTATTAAACAGGGGAATATGGTGCGTGATTGTGCTTTGATGAAATTATTGTAGCAGTACTGTCTCTTTCAAACGTACTAATCTCCAATTCCTGTCCTTACTTTTCTTTCTCCACATACCCAATCGCCACACAATTAGCTCTGTAATAGACGTTAAGCCACCTGTAAGCTTACAACGACAATTCTTGAAAACTTTTAAGGAACATTGAAATATCTTTGTAGTACATGTTTAATTATTCTATCCATCTATTCTTCCAGTGTCGCGTCAGCCCCAGAAAGAATACAGCACAAGGTAGGATCAATCCGTGAACTAGCTAGCGCTGCAGAACCGTGTCCTCACATGTTTAATTTTTAACAATACAGATTATTTAAATGAAGTTAAAGTTTTATCTATTTAATATAATCAACATATTTTGCTGCATTTCATCTTAAAAATGATATCGTCATCATATGTAAATACGCGCTTTATAAAATGGCGCAGGTTGTGCAATATTATAACTGTAGTGCAAGTTTACAGTGGGGTAATTGTACTTATAAGTACAAACATTTCTACAAGGAGCACTTGATGGACTGATTGACTGTTTCTGAACCGCGAGGTCCGTACAGGAAAGGCTTTGAAACGTTTTGCCGTGGCTGAGGCAGGGTGGGCTTGATGCTGTATACCGATATTTCTCTTTCCGATCAGCTGCTGCTGTGATTCCCCACTCAGATACAGTGATATAAATACTCTGAGTGGTGCAGTGAGAGTAATATGGAAAAAGATGATCCGCTGTGGCAACCCTTAACGGAAGCAGCTGAAAGAAGAAAAAAAAGTATTTGGAATACTATGGCTATTCCCTGGACCATTATATTGTTACAGGTTAATTACAATTAGATGCATTACACTAATAAACAATATGCGGTTAGTTTCAGTGTATTTATAAAGCCGCGGCAGGAATGTGGTTCTAAGAAATAAAGATAAACCACACAGGAACAGTAGCACTGCTTTGACGCTGGGTGCCGCCAGTCTGCAAAACCGAGCGGAGAACTTGCGTACGATAAGGTATGAGGTACCGTGGAAATGTGTGTGGCTTTACGCCAAGTTTAGGTTTTATACATAGTGATTTGAACGTGGAACAGTTCTTACGCAACATTTCTGTGCGTACGCGCCGTTTATGCATGAGGCCCCAGGTAGTTACATCTTTCAGTTAGCCACTAACTCACTTACCTTAAGCAGGACTAATCATCTCTTGCTGTCTGTCACTGAAGAGTGAGACAGCAGTTGACTCCATACCATATTGAGCTACTTATCTGTTAACTTTAAGCTTCAAACTTGTTCATTCTCTAGTTGTCACTAAGTCATAACACTACTCGACTACAAACAATTCATCATTACTTGGTATCCTTCAAATGCTAAGACACCTGATGATTCCATTCCTTATATAGCTAGCAACTCACTAACTTTAAGTATGTCTTCCATTGCCTTTGTATTGTGTAGAGATGTTGTCCAAATTTAGCCAGTAACACAATAACCTTGAGGTTGGGTCTCATCATCTCTTGGGTTCCTTCAGATGAAATGGAGAAACACTCTTCATTTATTAACTAATTCACTGGCTTGAAGCAGTTTTCTTCTACAGAGGCATCTGGAAAAGTCTAGGTTTGCATATTCCTAAACTGGTCCACTGCTAAATGAGCAGGTTTAGTTATTGTAGTGAGTTCTTCAGAGGATTCTGAGTGTTGCCCTTTATTTATGTCTGGATTCACTGGTCTCTGCATTTCTTCCTCCTCTCAGAGTAGGTGCCTTGTGCTTCCAGCCTTAATTTTACTACTAACTAAATGATCTTTACAAGGTCTCATCAGTTCTGTTACAGTCAGGGTTGGTCCTCTGGCCTTTGATTTTTCATGCTTTTATGTACTTTTTGTTAATATTGTTCTAGTTAATTTATTATTTAGTATTTATGTATTGTGTATTTAATTTGTTTGAATCTATTTCTTGTGGTTTGTAGGTGGAACCCCAAGAGGCAAAGCCATCATGATGGGGAGTTCAGGACAGGGTCCCAGTAGAGTGTCATTGGAGTTTGTGGAGCAGAGATTGTTCTGTGAGTGTTGTGTTGGATTTTCTGATTTACTGAATTTTGGCTTCTGTTTATTGGATGCTGCTATAGGGTGTGGATTTGGACTGGTTTGTCTTGGTTTGCTTTTTTTTCCATTTTTGTTCTCTTATTGTACTTCTGTGAATGCATTCTTAATTTATTGGCCTTGTCTTTTAAGCCAGAGGTTCTACGGCTTAATTTCCCTTGAAGGACATTTTTGTACTTTTTAGACATTGAAAGACATTTTTGAACTTTAAAAGCAAGCACCCCATTGTGGGCCTATGCAAGCTTGAAAGTCTGCCTCTTGGGTTTAGGATCTGGTTGCCTGGGTTGAGGCTTGTTTCTCAGGCTTACTAGTTAAGTCCTGGTCAGGTTTTCATTTCTCGTGAAGCCCGGTCACTCTTTTAAACCATTTTGCATTGCTTCATCATAATAAAATCAACTGTTTGTGTCCTTCAGATGAAGGTGTGAGGCATCTTATGGTTGTATACCTAATACAGCTATTCCATCTGTTATTGAAAATGTTGCCTTCTAGAATGCTTCATTTCTAAGTCCGTCAGTAAGCCACTCACCCTCTGCAGGTCTCAACACATCTGATGAGCCCAAGAGATAGCAGACTTTGCAGCTCTAGTTTAGCCACCTATTCAAAGTGCTACCCTGAGAAGTCTCATACTCTTGTGTTGTTCAGCTGAGCCTAATTTGTCCACTAATTTGCTGGACTTAAGCTGATCTGATAATTTTGTGGTGTTTTGTCAAGGAAGCTGTGAAACACCGGGTTGTTCCAGCCCTAGTTAATTCAAGGTTTTGGATAATTTTGACAAAAATCTTTGTGTGTGTTTTGTTTGTTTAAACACTTGTAGGGAAATGTTGATGTCAGCTTTAGTTTTGACTTTAGAAGTTATTTTAATCTAATGTTATTATATTACATGAGTTTATGTATTTTATTGTTGTTTTTGTTGTTTCTGAGTTGTTGTGTGTTGTATCTATGTGTATTTTCTGTTACATTTATCACTACGTAACTGTCTCTTTAAATGTGAGTATGTTCCGTGTTCCTTGTGGGTGGAGCCCCAAGTGGCCGAATCACCTGTCAATCTCCATTGAGGAACTGCCCCCAGCCATATAAAGGCAAAGGAGACCAGCAGTTCAAGTGGGAATTATTATGATTGATATTGTGAGCATTTCTATTTTGGAATAGATTGTCTGTTTTATTGGTATTATTTTGCTCTTGTTTTAATGGCTTTGATTATTAGACTGTGTTTTAGGACTTGTTCACCGTGGATTGCATTTTAGGCAACTTCTTTAATGCCCCTGGTTGCTCTGTGGAGCTTTTTCTATATTGAACTTGATTTTTGCCACCTCCTTTCAACTTTATCACTTAACAGTCTTTTACTGTTTTCTTTTCTTTAATTAATTACTTCTTTTCCCATCACTGTGTACTTTACAGATGCAACCATCTTGCTGTGTTATTCAGAGGAACCTCTGGGGCATTTAGGTGATTGTAGTCGTAAACTGACCAATACCCGCTGGTCTTATGGACGTCTTATCATTTCTTGCTATCATTGACAGGATACTTGATGATTTGTGTCCTACTTAAGCCACCAATTCCCTTACCTTAAGCAGTTTTCATCATCCATAGTTGTCCTTTTAGAGGTTCTTTCATTTCTCCACAGATATGTGACTTGCCACCTCAGGTCTTAACACCTTCTTGAATCTGTCTCAAGTGCCCCAAACATTTCAGATATTACACCATTTTGGTTTAGCCCAAACTCTAGGCATTATCATGTCAGCTTTCATTATATTCTTGTGTACTTTGAAAAAGTTTGTGGTACACCTGGAGGTTCCAGTCTTAGAGCAATCACCAAGTCATTGAAGATGTAAAGGTCTTCTACCTTTCCTTGTGATCTATAAAATACCAGACCTTTCCAATGATCCATTTGTTCCTGAAGAAGTTTCATCTTCTCTAGATTATCCTGATTGCCAACAATGATAAGATACTTAGAACAGACTTTCCTTCTGATCCATTGCCAAAATAACAATATTTTTCATTAATGTCAGCACAAATAAAAGGACGGTTGTTGATTTCAAGAATCGGGAATCAGATCACGCTATCATTTAAACAGGAGAGGATGCAGCTTACAGTTTTCTGATGTTACCATCATGGATGTCCTGAAGTGTGCACAGTATACAAAACCTATAACAGATATTTGCCCCCTTGGACGTTTTCACATATAATTGACACTGATCAGCATTAAAAAATTCTTTAATGTCAAAGTGAAAGCAGATCCCTGAAAAGTGGTCTAAATTACTTACAAATATAAAACACAAAATAACTGATCACATAAGGATTCACTCACTTCAAATCAGCAGTTGGTGGATGCATCTTAGACAGCCATGTCAGTACTGAGTCTATATACTCCGGTCTCTATCAGCATTGCACATCTGGAAAATGTCATTTTTCCCCATTCGCTTTCTTTGCAAATCTGCTCAGGCTTCATGGGGACTGTAAATAAGCAGCCTTTTTCAAGTCCAGCCGCAAACTCGAAATTGGAATGAGATCTGTGTCCGTATTTATCAAACATCTCAGAGTAGGAAAATGGTCTTGGCTCAAAAATCTCAAATTTGATTCTACTCATAGGAGGAGGATATAATGCATTTTATCAATTTTAATATGCAGATTTATATTTTCCCCATCACTCCAGGTGAAGTGATGTTAAAGCAAGCTGTATTCATGCAAATTGGCTCTCATATAAAGATCATTGTCCCAAATGTGGATGAGCACACATATGTGAATCACAAGCCGTATCACAGTATCAATATACAGGTGGCCATGGGCGCAAACTATACTGTAGTAGCCTGAAGATAAGTGTAACTGAAAGTATGACAGAAAAATGTCACACGGGTATTTTGGGCTCTGCATTCCATGTATCACTGGAACATAAGTGTTACGCTTTACAAGTCCAGGAAGGTTCAAGAAGGCATGTGGAGACAACATGGGGATATCATGCAAAAAGGTTCAGCATGGCACATTGGAAGACAATTGGGAACAAAAGAAGAGTGAATGTGACAGCTGAAACAGCACAACAATAGCTGTGGCTAGTTTTAGTATAACTTACTTTATGAGACGTTTTCGGTTGGAATAACAGTGGGCAGGTGATTCATCTGAAAATACAGTTGTGGATCACCCAGTCATCACCCAGCCATTCATTCATCCATCTATTTTTTAAACCTACTTTACTCTGAGTAGGGTTGTGGGGAAGGTGGAACCTATTCCAGTAAGTATAGGGCACAAGGAAGGAACACTACCTGGAGAATTCATTATTAAATAAATGCACTTGTTATTGGCCTTTACTCTCATTCATTGTGTGTCTGTCTTGGTCTTTCCATCTTGGGGTTCCTTACTATACTATTCATGATGTTGTAAAGTGGTAACAGTTACAAGTAGCTTGGTACAACTTCCTTCTTCTACTTTGATGATGATGATTATTGTTATTATTATCTTTGTAGTGAAGCCTCGGTGTTAGCATCAGAAAACTTCAAAACATCATCATGAGTGTTGGTTTACGGCAAGAAGTACCATAATACCATGATGTTATTTAATCTCAAACATGGCTTCCTACTCCTTGCTGGGACTGAGACTAGGACGCTTTGTTACTCCCTCTCATGTCCTACTCTGATAAATTCTTATCCTAGTGCAATTTTTAGGAAAAATTCTGAGAGGCAACATTAACATTGTTGTTTTTAAGCCATTCTTGTATAGCTTTGGTCTTATTTTCAGGGTCTTTGCCTTGCTGAAAAACAACTCTTCTTCCTAGCTGTAGGTTTATTGCAGACTGCATCAGGGTTTCCACCAGAATTTTATTGTATTTTGCTGCATTCATTTTATTCTCACAAACCTTCCAGGACTTACTGTAGAGAAGGATGCCCACAGCATGATACTGCCACCACTATGCTTCATAGTGGAGATGGCATTTTCTTGATAATCCTGACATGGCATTTAGTCTGATTGGCAAAAAGCGCAAACTACTTCTAGATTACTTGTTAATCCTGATGCAGATATTTTTCTAATACAATGAAATTAAATCCCATCATTACAGACAAGTAATCTCCATTGAACTAATTGTGTGATGTCTAAAGCCAATTGGCTGCCTCGATGATGGTTTAGGTGCTCCATACTCTTCCCGTTAGTTCATGACTGATTTAATTGGCCTGCCATACTGACTCAACAGAAGCTGGATACATGAGCATTTATGTCAAATGAAACCCCTTGACTACAGATTGGTGATCTCCTTTGAACTAAATATGTCACTTCCAAAACACCAGTGATGATTTAGATGTGTTTTATTACAGAAGTGAACACTTATGTAATTAGTTATTTTGGGTTTTATATTTATCATTAATTTAGACCACTTTGCAGAGATCTGTTATCACTTTAAAATTAAAGAGTCTTATTTTGTTATTTAATGTCAAAGAAGCCAAATTAACTAAAATAAGATTCAATGTTGCATAACAATAAACTGTAAACACTTCCAAGTGTGAATACTTTTTAGAAGTCTTGTATCATGGCTGTTGTAAAAAAAAAGAGTCAACAATGTTTTACTTCTTTAGATGTCTGTTGAAACCCCGAATGCCTCTACGTATGCTCACCAAACTCTACAGGTGTACAGCGGAGTCAGTATCCACTGGCCACATCACATCCTGCTATGGTATCTTCTCAGCTTAGAATTGCAAAGCACTATAGGGGGCAGTGAAGTTGACACCGAACATCACTGGCACACCGTTCCGTTCTGTCACGATATAAATGACAGTCACTGTACAAGAGAGACATACAATATTATTATAAAATTCATCCTTCTTGCACAATCACTTCTCTCTCTCCCTCATTCTGCCAAACAGTACAGAACCATTAACAGTCACACCTTGAGATCAGGACATAGGGCTACTCAGCTACTGGAAAATGGATAGTTGTCTGTTGTCTTTCTATATTGCGTACCTTATAGATGTTGCTCAAGGCATGATGTATTCATGCATTCATTCATGTTCTTGTCTCTTGTTGGTATTGTGCTTCTGCCAGTAGTCTGTGGGAGTGATACAAGTAGGAATTTATTGTAGTATGCAGATATGATAACAACTCTGAACTTGAATTCTGCATGCCATATTGCCTTAACTGGAGACATTAAGATGGTATTCGCCTCACTATCTTCTGCTTCATTGCTTCATATTAATTAATTAAAAACCAGGATGCTCTAACACCATCTCGGATACAGACTCGGTGCGACACAATATTGCTTTCTGTTCTCCTACTCAAGGGCCTGGAGGACACTGGAAATTTCCAGCCCCAGACGGTTACAATATTCTAGTTGCTCATCCTGATTTAACTCACCCTTTCCTTCCTTCCACAGTGGCACTAGTTACTCTCTGTGTCATGCTGGGATTTCTCTCCTCCTTGATTTATGAAGGAGACTGTGTGACTTTTTGTAAAGTCAACTCATTATAACCTACTGAAGAGCCTGGCGAGCACCAGAGGATTTTGGTGCCAGCTTAATTATACCAGCTTGGGCTTCATCCCTAGATGTTCTTGTGCTACAGCTGCTCCCACGCTGATCACGCCCTCCTTTTCTGTCTCAAAAGCTGTAGGGAATAAAATGCAAATGTAAACATTACAATTAATCAATTATGCTAATTGGTAATAATAAGAAACAAGCATTTTGTGAATTAGCTGAGTCTGCTGTCCAGCGCCTCTGTCTCTGTGACTTGCATGCATGTGTGCCGTAATTCTTCTGTTAGAGCTTTAGCCAAGTATGAGTTGCTGTGAGTGAGTGTGTGTGTGTGTGTGTGTGTGTGTGTGTGTGTGTGGGTGGGTGTGCTTGGTGGTGGGGGGGGGGTCGAATGGGGGGTGCGGATAGGCTGCTGTATAATTTTCAGCAGTGGCGTGACTCAATAATTTAATGGCTCAGGCTGTGTTTGTTCAATGAGGAGAGATTGATGTGCTTTACTGTACCTGGAGGGGGGCACTGAGTGGGAGGGAAGTCCCAGGGCATCGACAAGCAGCCACTGTTGTTTTTTTTTTTTTTTTCTTTTTGTTTTTCTTTTTTTTTTCTGAATCAATCAATAGGATGACTGAAGCCGGCATCCCTAGCAAGGTCACCTTGAAACCAGGACAGAATGTGAATGCAGGGAATTGAAAGGCGCAGAAGTAACAGCAGCAGCAGCAGCATTAGCAGGACAAAATATATAGTATATCACACACCTGAAAAGGATTTTGGCTTCTTTGAGAGACAGGGCATGATATGAGCAGTGTTCACTTTTATTCTGATTAAGACAGAGCCATGGACTTGGCTAGTGGAGGGATCTTGCTAGCTGGTGTTTATGGTGCGATTTCCACCTGCATTGCAGGAAAGATTGAAAAAAAAAAGTGTTGAGGGTGGAAGAGAGAGTCAGGACAGACGTGCGCTCGGGCATTTACTGTCTGCTTCCAAGTGGAGATGTGTTGTTTTGTGTCATTCTAGATAAAGCATGTTACATGGTGTTGCACCTCCATCACAAAATACACTGTGATTTGTGTGACACTCCTGCCCCTATTACTCTAATCATTCAGTTTGACTGTTTTACTCCTGTGTGGTATCCACTTTCCAGACTGTGCTTCTTTACAGCATTCTCAGTGCTCTCTTTATGCTGTGAATCATGTATTCTCTCATAGTATGTCCTCTTTGTTTTCAGTAAAACTATGTTACACCAGTCTCACTCACTCTCATCTTTGAGACATACAGTAGCTGTTTCATCCTTTTGTTTTTTCCAGACTGTGTTGCTTTGTATCCTTCTACTTAATGCACTAGTATGTAACTTTCATGACATATGCTCTCTGTTTTGTGCAGCACTGCACTCTGTTTTTTCCACTCCTTCCCTTCATGTTTTACATCTATATGTCAACTGCTCTCCAAACTGTGTTGCTTTGTTTCATTCTACTCAGTATGTATACTTTATATTTTGTGAGTTTGCCTCACCCTCATGGTATACATTAATATATACATATGTAGCGCCTACAAAAACTCTTCACTCCTGAATTTACCAACTTCTGTTTTTAATTGGACTCCTAACCCAATTAAGTGAGCTGTTATTTCCCAGTTTCTGTGTTTTGGTGCTGTGGTGGGCTGGTGTCTTGCCCGGGTTTTGTTTCCTGCCTTGCGCCCTGTGTTGGCTGGGATTGGCTCCAGCAGACCCCCGTGACCCTGTAGTTAGGATATAGCGAGTTGGATAATGGATGGATGAATGGATGTGTTTTGGTGTCAATGAAGAAATAACAAAACTAAGTAATTTTTTATTAAAATCTACTAAGCACTTATACGGGGATAGTTTTCTTTTTAACTTTTTAACAATTTTCAGCCTGATTGTTCATTCTGATTTTCCAGGTGTTCTGATTGTTTAATTTATTATCTACTAATTAGTGGGTATGACGCTGAAGCCTTTCATCATTCAGTGTTGTTTTCCTAGCTGTCAGTTCTGTTTGTTTTAATTTAATTTTAATATTTTAGGATACAATGAAGGGTGCAAACTGCACAAAAAAATAACAAAACAATAGGACAACAACAAAAGAGAGGTAAGCGTTTAAAGCACAAGTAGAAATATTTCCAAATGTCTTATAAATGTAAAAATACTGCTGTGCTTTTCTAAAGGCTGAATAAGAGAAGGGGAAAAGTCTAAATAAATGAGATCAATTATTATCACTAATTATGAATAAAAACCTGCTGCCACAGTGGGTCCTCAGGACTGAGTTTGGGAACCACTGTTATAGAACATTGAATCACAGTTGTTTTAATTTGGCATTTTTGACATTGTTAAAGAGAGAACAATTTAATGTCAAAGTGAAAACAGATCTCTGCAAAGTGACCCAAATTAATTACAAAAATAAAATTCAAAATGATCGATCACATGTGTATTCACCCCTTTTTGCCATGACAGCCTTGAGTTTGTGTACACAGGTCTCTATCAGCTTTGCACATCTGGATACTGACATTTTCCTCCATTTTTTGCAAAACTGTTTAAACTCTATCAGGTTGCATGGGAATCCTGAGTAAACAGTCTTTAACAAGTCCAGCCACAAATTCTCAGTTGGTTTGAGAGCTGGACTCTGACCTGGCCACTCCAGGACATTAACATTGTTGGTTTGATTTGAAGCCATTCTTGTGTAGCTTTGGCTTGTCAGGAATGCCAGGGGCGACGACCCGGCCGGGATGCCATGAAGGACCAGAAGAGGGCGTACGCCCACCTGGGATCGCGTGGGGGCCGCCACCCTGGTTGCTTTGGGGGCCACGGGTTGAGGGCTTGGAAGCCCAATCCTGTAGGAGCCCATGGTCAACGCCAGGGGGCGCCCCGATGCCTTGGGAGCCCTGGACCTCAGCACTTCCGCCACACCAGGAAGTGCTGGGGGGAAGAGAAGCAGAGACACCCGGAGTGCTTCTGGGAGTACAGCCGGCACTTCCTCCACACTGGGGCGTGTCGGCGGGTGATTGCTGGGGAGCACCTGGAACACATCCGGGTGTGGATAAAAGGGGCCGCCTCCCTTCATTCGAGGCTGGAGTCAGGTGGAAGCAGGACTAAGTAGGAGAAGAGAGTATGGAGGCGGTCTGAAGAAGGCATTGTGTGGCCAGGACTTTGGGGGTTTGTGGTGCACTTTGAACTTGTAAATATTGTACATAATAAACGTGTGGTGGTGGAAAACAACATGTCTGCCTGTCTGTGCCCGGGTTTTGTTCACAAGGCTTTATGCTTGGGGTTGCTGTTTTGCTGAAATACAAGTCTTCTTCCAAGGCGCAACCTTCTTGTACATGACATTAAGATTTCCTCCAGGAATTCTCAGTATTTTGCTGTATTCATTTTACCCTTTACCACATGAAGCCATTTCAGGTCCTGCTGCAAAGAAGCATCCTCACAGCCTGAGGCTGCTGCTACCATCCTTCATGGTTGGCATGCTGTGTTTCTGACAATGCACAGTGTTTGGCTTACACCAAACATGACATTTAGTCTGATGGCCAAATAATTTTCATCAGACCATAGAACCTGCTTCCAGCTGACTTCAGAGTCTCTCATGTGCCGTATGGCAACACTAGCTGAAATGCTGTATGTGTGTGTGTTTTTACTAGTGGCTTTTTCTCTCCCATACAATTGTGACTAGTCAAGCACTTGGGCACAGCTTTTGTCTGTACAGTCTCTCCAGTCTCTGACACAGTTGCCTGTAACACCTTTAGAGTTCTCTAAAACCTGTTGGTGGTTTTTCCTCACTAGTCCTCTTCTTTTGTATGATCACCAGGTTTTTGTAGACAACCTGCTCTAGACAGACAGCTTTACGACTATACCATATTCTTTCCATTTCTTAAAGGCTGATTTAACTAGACTCCATGGGATGTTCAGTGATCTGCATTATTTTTTTTTGTCTCCATCTTTTCAGTCACCATTTCACAAAGTTGCTTGATGCATTAATTCATCTCCAATATGCAGTTTATGCTGTGATACTGACTCACCACCAGGCACAGGGGCATTTGTACTAAAATCAACTGAAACCCTAGACAGGTGATCTCCATTGAGCTAACTCCATGGCCTCTAAAACAAATTGGTTGCATCAGTGATGATTTAGGAGTGTCCTATTAAAAGAGGTGAGTACTTACACAATCAAATATTGTGTGATTTATATATGTAGTTAATTAAGATCATTTTGCAGAATTCTGTGTTCACTTTGCCTTTAAAGTGGCTTTTCCCTTAATCAGTGTAAAAAAGCTAAGTTAAATCAAATGCGATTCAATGTTGCATACCAATAAAATGTGAAAACCTGCCAAAGGGTGAATACTTTTTACTGGCACTATATACTGTACATCCTAACCACTCTTCATTCAGTATACCTGTTTTGCTCACACATGTTGTTCACTTTCCAGGTTTTGTCATTTTGTAATATGCAGTATAGTCCATTCATTACTCTCTTGACTTAGCCTTTTTATTTTGTGATGCACTATATTTTACAATATGACAACTTTCCCTAATAAGCTTTCTATTTTCCAGCATGTGTTTATTTTCAATATGAACTCCATCGAGTGTAACAGTCTATTATTGGTTTATTCAGCACATGTTTGACTTTCCCAGCTATATTTGGCATTGTTTCATTGATCCACTCACCCTGCACTGGTGTTGGGTTCAGAAAAGAGATGGGTGAATGGATTTGCTGTGTTTTGCGGTGCTGTATCAAAGTACCAGTCATATTATATGCTGTGGAGAGCTTTGTCACTGCTTGTTACAAACTGCCCTGGTTGTGCATTGAAACTTTGCTGTATTCAGTTCTCCATGTAGGGTGGCATGGTGGCGCAGTGGTAGCGCTGCTGCCTCACAGTTAAGAGGCCTGGGTTCGTTTCCCGGATTCTCCCTTCGTGGAGTTTGCATGTTCTCCCCGTGTCTGTGTGGGTTTCTTCCCACAGTTCAAAGACATGCAGGTTAGGTGCATTGGTGATCCTAAATTATCCCTAGTGTGTGGATGTGTGTGTGTGTGTGCCCTGCGATGGGCTGGCGCCCTGCTCGGGATTTGTTCCTGCCTTGTGCCCTGTGCTGGCTGGGATTGGCTCCAGCAGACCCCCGTGACCCTGTGTTAGGATATAGTGGATTGGAAAATGACTGACTGACTGAATTCTCTGTGTATGTGGTGTGCACATGCTACAGTTAACACTCTCCATTTCAGCGACACTGCATCAGCTCTGCTCTAAGTACTCGCCATGCTAAGCATACAGCATGTTGGGCAGCTTTATATCACGTCATTCAATTCAGCTTCTGTCTTGTGTAGTGTAGTGCTGTATCTCTGCATCATTTCATTCGCTGCAGTGTCTTAATGTAGAGTGGGCCCACCTTTACATGTTTTCTAAATGGCATTACCCTTGCTCTCTTAGTTGTGTGATTCTGTTCTATTCTGGTTTAGCCCACACTTCCTGCAATGTGCTTTAATCTTTTTGATTTGATGAATTTTTTGCGTTGTGTTGATTGATTTCACTGCTATCGACTTTCCATGTTGTGTTACTTTGTAGATGATTGTTAGATAACTGCTTTATTTGCAGTCTTATCACTGCATTTTGCTGTTTCAGACCTGAACTCCGGACCAATATTGTTGAAAATGGAATATTTGAGAAAGTTGACAGATTGATTGTGCATGCCTAATGCAGATATCTTTGTATCACGTTGTGACTTCACCAGTTCTTATCAGCTTTCCAAGGTGTGTTTTGTTGCATCATTTTATTCAATACTGCATCTCCTCAATCCACAGTATGCATTCTCCATCTATATGGGGTGTCCGTTGGAAGATTTAAGAGCTACTGAGATGGAAAAAGTGTTTGGCAAGGCTGTAGGTGTTTAAACGGTATGTCCGTTGATCAAAAGCATCACGCTGGGGTTAAAGTCAGGAACTCAATTTCACCTTTGACAGCGCTGTTTTCCATTTCACTGCACTGGGATGTCAGGAAAGTTGTGGTACTAACTTCAGGAACACTAACTTTGCATGTTTATACTGTCATTATTGTAATGTGAGCAGTGAAATTCTTTCTTATTTTGCACTCTCCTTTCCCATGATTAATGAGAATAACTTTCTTACCTCAAAACGTCTGTGTTCCTTACCTCAAACATATTTGTCAATACCAATGCAAGTTACACATAGACATCAAGCCATCCATGAGTACTTCAATTTTATTAGAATACTTAAAAATAATAATATTAAATGCCTGTAATTAAATTGTCACTATTCCATACTGCCATGCACATGCACACAGGGAACAGTTTAAGGGCTCTGGTAACGATAAATGGCCCTTTACGATAACGCCTTCTCATTCTCTTCCTCTGCATATTAAATGATTGACGGCTTTTCCAGTACTGACGCCACTTTCAGTGTTCTGTTCACCTGGATCCTCCTCTTCCTGTTGGAAACCATCTAAACTGGAAGAACCATCTTCAATGATAGTCAAATCCAGACAACTGTCTGAAAAGACGCAACTTAACGCTTTACCTTTGTTTTATTTCTCTGTTTCTGAGATTCCAGTTATATGGGTTTGCCTATGCATGCCCCAAAGCTTCTCCCTGTTGTTGCTTTGTTGTTATGATACATTCAGTGATTTATCCATCAACTAACTAAATACTGTCACATGTATGGAACAGAGTCAAATTCTTACTTGTATGTGCTAATCAACATGCATCACTTCACCACTCTCTGGAAGCCATGTTTAGTGAGAAAAACAACCCTACCTCAAAACTACCATCACTTTTATCTTAAAAATCTCATAACAATATAAGCATTATATGAAAAATTTCCAATCTTGTTTCATTTCTAGGCCTGAGGAAATCAAACAGTTGCGGATGGGACCTTGTGCAAAAGACATTTAGTCTTCATTTTGTAAAATGTAGCAATGTGTTACCTTATCTTCACTACTACTGTGTGCTTTCCATATTATACATTTTTGAGAGTCATACTCTCTCAATGTTGTGTATCCTGCAAGACTACATTCTCTGATAGATATATGCACCCATTAAATACATGTCAATATGTAGTGTTAAGTCACTTGGCTGTGTCATTTTTACATAAGATCTCTTTCCCATTTATTGCTTACTTTTGGTTTATTACAATGCCACACGTGTTCTGTAATGTACAAGATGATATGACATGGAAAAGAAACAGTAGTACACAGAGAGTTGATCTAGAGCTATAAAGCGTGCATTCTGTTTTAATTGGTATCAATATCAAGTTGAAGTTAATTATTCATAAATGGAAACTTCAGCTGGATATGTACAGTATATTTCAAATGGATAATTCAAAAATGGGGTATAGGAAAAATGTCACAACCAGCTGTACAACTGTTACCTGTAACCTCTGTCCTGTGTTACTGCCCATGAATTCCCCTTTGTATTCTACTAGGGACCTCTAATGGTAGGCTGATTGTTTAAATGAGATTGTCTTTACCTACAAACCTTTACTTCAGCCAACTTTACCACCAATAGAGAATTTCACAAAGGAGCCCCCCACCTTGGGCCCTTAAGGGATTGAAGCTACACAAAGAATGGACAATATAGTTTTTCAGCCTCCTAGTAGCAGACAGTTATATTGATTTAAGCTTTCACTTAAAACATTATTATTTTTATCAAAACCAATAGCAATAAAAATAAGCAATACAAAGGATTATGCAGCCTGGTTGGGTTCATGCTATAGTCATTCATAATAACATAAGAAATTTAAAAAAACAAGATGAGACCATTTATTCAATTCGACTCGTTTGTTTCACTACAGCTAAGCTATCCCAATATCTCATCCAGATACTTCTTAGAGGTTGTCAGGGTTTCTGCTTAAACTAAACGTCTTTGTGTAAAGAAGTGCTTCTCAGCTTCCATCCTAAATTCACTTCCCTTTAATGTCCTCTGGTGTCCTTGAGTACGAGATTCACCCTTAAACTGAAAGAACTCTTCTGGCTCTGCTTTATCAATTAGGTCCCCACACAGTCTCTTCTACTCAAGACTAAACAGGTTTAATTCCCTGAGTGTATCACAGGACAACATGTCCTTAACTCCTGGCATCTGCTTGGTTGCTACCCTCAGCAAAGATGTAAGTGCTGCTTTGTCTTTCTTGTAACATGTTGTCCAGAGCACAGAGTTCTCTAGATGTTTTCTAACTAGTGCATTATATGAGCATAATGTCGCTTGATATACAATATATTCAACAGTTTTTGCAATATACATTTCTCATAAACCTTTAAATCCTTTCCATTAGTTGCTTCATTTCTATTTATAACTGATGTTCCTTTTGTACAAGTGTAGCATTTCGCACTTTTCTACATTAAACATTTCCAAATTTTGCCCAGTCATTGTTTTTACTGCATCCTCTGTGTATGCAATTACTCCAATTTTATTATCAAGAGCAAATTTCACAATTTTACTAACCATACTGGAATCAATGTCATTATTATAAATCAGAAAAAAATAATGCTCCAAGAACAGACCCCTAAGGGACTCCACTGATGACCTTACTCCATGAGTAGTATTCTCCTCTTATCTGTACTCTTCATCTACTATCTATCATTAACCAACATGAGCTCCACTTTTGTAGGTTGCATTTGATGCTTGTAGCTTCTAGTTTCAGAATTTATCTTTGGTGGGACTGCAAAAGAGGACTTTAAAAAGTCTATATAAATTATATTGTTGGCTTTGCTTTTGTCAACTATTGTACTTGCCTATTCAAAAAATCTAAAAGATTGGTTTAATCAAGGTTCTCCTCTCACCCTCTCATAAACCGATGCTGGATGTAATTTAGTATATTGTTTTGATATAAGTGCTTTCTGATTTATTTCTTATTCTACTTTCCATAATTGTGCATGTTTCAGAAGTAAGGCGGTACCAGATGACAATTCTCAGATGGTGTCTTTACTTTAGATGCAAATTACATAATCTTAATCAAAAAATGAAAAAAAAAAAGATTTCTTGCCAGAGAGAGCTCCATGGAAATTGTCCAACACCTAACAGAGAGCTCTATTTAAAAGTATGTTTTACTTAGAGAAAGTCTCCTTGGAAGTGTCAGTTTTTATTAAACAGCAACAGAGCTAAGCTCTTTCCAAAAGTGTCACAGAAGCAGCAGCTAAATTGAGGAAAAGCTCCTTTTTTGCAACAAACAGCAACTGAGAGTGAAAATGTTTTCTAGAATAAGTTTAATAAAAGGCAGCAACTCTCACCTCCCTTCTAACAGACACAAAATATCTGGCCTACTTCTTTTCCTCTTGTTAGCAGAGAACTTAGTTTTCTTAAACCACAGAAAATGTTTTTAAATCATTATCACAAACTCAAGGTTGTTTCTCCATGGGAATCAAAAGCTACAGTTTCTAACCAAGCAAAATCCTATGAATGCAGCTTTACCTTTCAGCCTTCTCAGAATACACTGCACTCCTTGTTAGTTTGAGAAGACTTTGAGGCTTAAGGCCTATCACCTGAAGTGGGTCAGCTGGAAAGTTTAAAGTATCTTCAATACAATAATTAACTAACATTCAGAACCCTGCACAATCTTATTTATGGATGTAGGTACCTAGTGCCATTTCTAACTGAGTGCAAGGCAGAAACCAGCACTTAATGGGGTGCCAGTCCATCAAAGAAAAAATTATACAACGAGATAAGCAGAAACACATTTGAATTTAGAGTTCTTTTTCGTTATGTATTATTACACTGCAGAGTATGAAGTATTTGGCTGATGTATTCCTACAGAACATGAAGAGTAGAGGAAATGCAGATGAAAGAGAAATATGCAACCCAGTGGGTTTAGGAAAGGCAATATGGCACTACCTAACACCATAAGTGCATAGCACTGTGATGGAACGGTTCAGCCCCATGCTACCAGTAGCATCCTGGGAAGCCTCTTGAATTCAACACAATCAATAACGTAACCGGAAGAGTCAGGCAAATGAGGACAGTCAAAACACAAATGAGACACACAAAACAAGGGGTTGGTGCATAAAAATGCCAAGTGCTTTTATTAAAACCATCTAAAACAAATCAGTGTCCAAATGTGCAGTGCAAATCTTCCATAATAAATAAATAATCCAATAAAATTAAAGTTGCTGGTGGAGGTTAAAATCCAAATAAATAATTCTTTAAAATGAAGTTAAAACATGGCAAGAAAGTGTCCTTAAAAACATGAGCCCTGGTGCACCTCCTTAAATGTTGACATCTCAGTGACTTAAACCTAAGCAGGTCCTTGCAGCCAAGTAGGTGCCTAACCTGCAATTCAGCCAACCTGTCTTTTGCTCTTAGGCTCGGGCTCCTGCAGCTCTCACTGGCTCCCAGCAGACCACTATTCCTGAGCCTCCGTCTCCTGCTGCCAGACACTCATCTTTGTGGTTTGCTCAGCTGGAGTGGCCATCAGCCCCTGATTGTTGGCCACACACTCCCTCCAGAGACTTCCTCCCAGCTGTCTGTCTTCTCTCTTTTTTGCCCACTCACACCAGTTCTCTCTCTCTTGCTCCTGCCTTCTCTCTCTCTCCATCTTTTAACCTCCTTCTCAGGTCATCTCTTTTGTTCTTCTTTCCTTTTCTCTATTCTTTCTTATTCTTTCTTATATGCCTCCATGGGCACAGTGTCTCAATCGCGTGCTGCAGGAAGCTGATGAATCAAATGAGAGAGACTGCATCCTAGCATGTAGGTGTGTCTCGCCCAAATTCTCTACCAACCCCCTGCCGCTGCATGAGCATGCACAACCACAGAGTGAGCCAGAAAAGTAATTAAGTATTTATTAAAACTGCCACCTTTATCTAAGCTGTGGACCTGCAAGCATTGGGTGGTCATTGCTATATTATACAATATGGAGAGGGGTATTGAGTCAAGTAGCAGTATACTATATTGTGCCTATCATGAGCTGGGGTCAAAATGCCTTTCAGATCTCTAGATCTTCAGATCTGTCTTTCTACTTGTGATCCTGAACTGGTTTGATAATGTATGGACTGACATACACTACAATGTCCTTCTTTTACTCTCACTCAGTTGTCTTGCAGTGTGCCATGTCACTATCTGTGTCACTCAGCCTTGTCCAAAGTGTTAAATGAAATAGGACAAAAATAAGTGCTGGAGTCCCCAAAGAGATCATCATTTAATATCAGTGACGCTAATTAAACTGAAGGAAAATGAAAGAAAAAAATAACAAAATAAAGCTGTAGGAGATCATTTAGCAAATGGGTTTTAGTTGCTTCTGAAGGCAGTCTGCTCCATCACACGTGGACTGATAAATGAACACCAACCTCTGGTCGTCTTGTCTCTGATTCAGTGAAATGACTGGCAGTGGTGTGACTTCCAGGGCTGAGTGGCATTATCGCAGCTTTTTGGGAGTCTCTTCCCCTACTCTAGGGCTGGAAGAGGGAGAAAACTAGAAATTGTTAGAAACTGCACCTTATTCAATGATATTTGTATGTGCATGGCAGCATCTAGATCGTGTATTTCTGTTTAACTTCCAGGCAGCACTGTGCGTTGTGCTGCTGCCTCATAGTTCCAGAGTCTTTGGTTTAAAGCCCCCTGCCTGTAGAAATCTGTAAAGTATTCACGTTTTTCCTTTTTGGAGATGCATCCGATTTCTTCCAGATTTACAATTCCATCTGGAATGACAACTCTAAATGTGAGATTGAGGCTGTCCGTGTGTGAATGACTAAATCACCAGTTTTATCTGACTTGGACACAATAGGCTCCACAACCATTAAAACTGCTTTGGAGTAAGCAAGCTTGAATAATGAAATACAGATTGTTTCCGTGCCATGTCATATACCTTACTTGTTATGTAACTCTGTGCCCCCCAACCCTATACAGTCTCAATGATTCGTAGTACTGTTAAATTGCTACACATCACATATAGGGTGGTCCAGATCTAATTATGCAATTTTCATTACGCTATAACTTATTAAGTTTATTACATAGAAAATCACCCGAAAAATCCCGGACCATCGACAAGTATGCGAACTGACAACATGAAGAATCGTCTTTGCGCCGAACTGGATTCATCCCTGCATAAATCAAAGTCATCCAGACGATCTGGATCTGCATAATTAGATCTGGACCACCCTGTATTGTATAGTGCTGGACTATCAATGTGGAGACGGTATGCCCTACCCATGTTGGTCCTCTGGTTTTCCTCTATCTCAACAGCATCTCTGCACTGATAGCCACACTCATACTGGGACTATTTTGGTGGAGCACTATATCCCCAAACTCACTAAGCAGTTAAAAAAAATTGATGAATGTATTGAATTAAAGTTTTTACTTTGACATGGAGTGAACATGCAAACTTCACACTAGTCAGTCATCTGATAATTGACCACATTGTAGCTCCCTAGTGTCTTTACTCAAGTTGTAGTGGATTCATGAACAAACTACTATGACATGCAGAAACCTTGAATACCTTTAAGGCCGGGTTTATACATCACGCAACGCAAGCGTTTTACTGTTTATACTTGCGCGCGTACTTTACATAAATCTGGAGGAATCCACCAGGTGGCAGTGCGAGATATTATCGCGGTGAGAACAGGTTCGGCTTCACTGTGTTGTGAATTGCCTGGAACACCCATTAAATTCCAAAGACACCTTACCGCAATGTCTCTGAAAAGGATGTTTAATGATTGAATCCATCAATCCAGGGATGTGCCCATTCCAGCTAGCATTGGGCACGAAGCAGAAACAATCCCTGGGCATGGCATCAGCTCATTGTAAGGTGAATACAAGCACTCACATACACTCGCATCATTTTAGTGTCACCAAATCTGCATATCTTTGGAAGGAAACTGGAGCACACTGTGGAAACCCAGCAGGAAAACATACAAACTCCACACAGGGAATATCAGCGACGTGACTCCCAGCGAGACAGCAGCGCTAACGCTCCGCCACCATGTCACCCCCATGTGTGTAATTATTAATAGTGTTCATTATTTAAATGAAATTAATGATTTATCTGTAAAATGTAACGTACATACTTTAATGCATTTCATCATGAAAGTGATATCAAGCGTAAATCTAAAGATTCTAAATTTGCAGAGAGTTGGAATATCATACATTTAATGTGTTCTGTGTGGTGATCTATTGCTGCTTGCTGTCAGGTCAGGAGGAAGTCCCAGAAGCTTGTAGCGATTGAAAACTGGGATGATGTTTGCAACGGTCTACTTTAATGATAAAGTAAACTATGAGGTTAGAGTGGACATTTCGAGATTAAATCCGAAATTTCCATTTTAATCACAAAATACACCTTTTCACTGTGTCCTTATTTTTTTCCTCTGTGGCTCAAATACAGCGCTGTACATTATGTTGCTGTTGTGAAGTTGCAAAAAAAAAGACGGCACAGAAGACAAGATGTGAGACTTTTAAAATGTATCGTGTCCTTGCGATCAGGGATATGCAACGCTTGAATATAAAAGCACCATGAATGCATCTGTATGTCGGCATTTTGCTTCACCACATCGAACCATTCATCAAACATCGAAGTGCACACACTGATCTTGTAGGATCGTAGGCTTTCTGTCACATGTAGATAGTAACCAGAGACTCTGACGTCACATTCCAACTTTCAGCAGACTGCTCCCCTTGACTTTTTGCTGGTACTGCAACTCGCACATGAGTCGCATTCATTTCTGAGGACCTGCTCAGAGGACGCATCAAATAAATGCTGGGAACGCGTGGCAGCCATGATGCGGGCATGTACGCGTTCTGAGCATGAAGTATAAACGAGCCCTAAAAAGTATCTGGATGGGATGTTGGAACAGCATAGCAAACAAGTGTGATGGACTGAATGGTCACCTCATTTGTCAAATTTCTTATGTTCTTATGGAAATGCAGCATTTCTCATTTGAATGTTTTTGAGTTCTGTTAGTGATTCTTGTCTGCAACGCACAGCGAACAATTGCCACAACTTGCAGAAAAAAGAGTTTGAAGTCTATGCACTTTGGTCCACGTTTCAGCCGACAGTATATGGTTGAGCAAACTGTGCTAGTGACAAGAACTTGCCAAATGGGAAAAGAATAATTCTGAGGTTTCCACGTAAAATCCATAGTTAATTAGTCATAAGCTCTGATCGCATGCTGAAGAGTGACAAGATGAGACTGACAAACATTGTGTCTCAGTGGCCTGGGTCAACCATAATGCATTTATTTCGACGCAAAGCTTAGACAGATGTGATTGTACTGTACATGGTGGCTGGCATGTTGGTTGGAAGTGCAAATAAGACTTTTTGCTGCAGTCTGTATGTGTGACAGTGAACAGTAAATTTGAGTATCATCATTTGTGTGTAGCAGGTAAAATCCAGTCTGGACTAGTTTGAATGAGACAGAGTGTGTGTGTGACTTTGTCCTGTAATAGCCTGGCACTTGGTACTTTGCTTTTGAAGCTGCTAGGATGAGCTCTGGCACCCTGTGGCCATGATTATGCTAGACAGATACATGTACTATGTGACTGTGAGCTCTGCATTCCCAGTGTTTCTTAGCGCTGTGTTACAATGTCCGAAGGTCTGTCTGGATTTCACACTTCAGTGCTAGGTGCTCGCCTTATAATGTATTTTATGCCCTCTTTCCATATGCTTAACAATCCATGCACTCTTTATATTGTGCACACACTTCTGTTTCACTCACCAGGTGGTGCATTGCATATATATCAGGATTACTGCATTATTTCCTCAGGCACGTGTAGTGTCAACCTGGCACACATCAGCGTGCTGTGCCGGCAAGTCAAAGGGGTCATATTTATTCATTGTCCTCTCCCTGACCCTCACTGTGCACAGAGACAATCCATGTGGCGGCGACGACCAACGCGGCTAATTAACTACACAGGCTGCTTAGCCCTGGAAGCGCCACACACTGCTGCCCTGCAATGGAGATTAAAAAAGCAGCCGTGCATCTCTGGTACTAGTGAAGCTGCAGACTTTGAGTTAAGAGCAAACCATGCAGTGTCATTGTAGTGGGGTGGGGGGACTTTTAAAGGACTTTTCTCTTTTCTGTGCCTTTCGTGACACAAGATTCGCCTTATCTTGGCCTTACAGATGGAAGCTGAGAGGAGCAGCACAGACACACTTCCATCCTTGTGGCCATGCTAGGAATGAAGTCTCGTGGCATCTTGACCGAGGAAGATAAAAAGGGCAGAGATGAGGAAAGATCGCCCTCATGTGACAAGAAACTGTTATAGCCATCAAAGTATTAGGAGTAAAAAAAAAAATAAAAATGTTAATATAATACTTGCAAGAAAAACTAGAGTAATGTATTCTGATTCCCGTCTTCATATGAGGAGAAAAAGATTTGTAACAGATAATAGAGATTAATAATATAAAGTACAGTGAAAAAAAACAGAGTCAGAGAGAATATTAAGAAGAATGAAACAAAACTGACAGCCCACCAGGTCTTGCTGCAATCAAAAGGGGAGTAACATTAGCAAATATAACAATCTTCATCAACCTTGCTGTTCTCATTAGATTATGGAAAAGCACAAATGAAAAACATCTTGGGATTATACAGTATGTGAAAAGAACCTACAGTGGTTAAATGTGAGTCCATCCAGCATCTTGTCTAAGTAATCAAATAATGCAAGGCCGGCGTCCTTGAGAGGATTTTTCTCTGGATTCCTGGAGTTAAGATCAGTGCTGTGTAATACCGGTATGTCTTCATTAGTCACCAATTAGCATGTCCCAGATGAGTAGTAAGAAGACTTGGTCCTTTAATGATATGATCTAGGCTGCCCAGAAAATGTTAAGGGGTGGGGATCACAAAATGAGCCTGATGCCTGTCTTGTCACTCTGTCACTCACTCCCACTCACCAGAAGAAATAAGGTGCTAACAATAACATATAGAGTCCAAGACACACCAGCCTCTGTGGTACCATTCTACCTTAGAGATATTTGAATCTGTTTAAAGACCATTACTACTGGTATACCACAAACAGAAGCCAGGGCCCTCATTTATAAAGCACATTTTGAGCCACATTTTGTGTGTTTGCAGCATCCCATGGAAACGTCAGGATTTATAAAAGAAACTCATCCATCCGCACGCAACATTTTGGAGAAACTGGGAAATGACGGTACCCTTAATCAAGTAGGGAAATGCAGCCAAACCAGCTCAATGATGACTCACATGTATAATAATTAATATCATCGAGCTGTTAATACAATGTGCATTGATGTGACAAACTTATTACAAATCAAAAGTGTTGAATATGATGCACAGACTTTATTTCCTTTTTAAGAAGTCCAATGCTACGTATTTACACTGAAGAACATTTTTTGGTTTTTCATCAGTTTATATTAAAGTTACCTGTTGTCACTTTTCTTGGAACTTGCCTACAGGTCAGAAATATCTCAGCCAAGCTTCATTCTGTCATGCCTGCTGTGCTGGAGGCCATTAACTGACCAGTGAGGTGCTACATCCAGTTTTCCTTTGGTGTGGGTGCACATACATAAAACATTGTGTTTTTGCTATTTTAAAAAGGCAATTTGCAGCAGAGTCCGGTTTTATTAACTTAATCGGAAAACTTTATTGCATTCATATTGCAAAAAGGACACCTAGCAAGAATGAAGCTGCTTTTGTTAACTATGATATTCCATTAATGCACAAATCATCTGTGTTGCCAAGGTGAGAATGAAAAACATTGTGGCTCAGTGGCCTGGGTCAACTGTGATTCATTTATTTTGAGGCAAAGTAGCTTTGGCAGAAGTGATGGTGCTGTACGTGGTGGCTGGCTTATTGGTAAAGTAACTGAGTGAAACCCCTGTTTTTCATATGGTCTGTACTTTTCATTGTAACTGCAGTCATGTCATCACATCTATTAGGTAATAGTGGCTACCCGATCAGACCCTGGTGCCTTATGCCCATCCCTGACCCCCAGAATGCAAATGTGTTATAATGCTGTGCATGACCTTGCACTCTCAGTTTGCAGAGTGCAGCCAGATGCTCTTGAATGCAGGTAGTGGGGTCTCAGTGTGTCAGGTGGAAGGCTGCTGTATCAGCCAATGCAGCATTGTGATTGACTATGTATGAGGTTAGTGTTAGCATTCTCCATAAATGGATGTTTCAGGGCACCGTTTGAGGCGCAATTACAAGGTGATTGTGATTTATCAAGGGTAAATTTTGTGAAATGTGTGTATGCCAAGCCAAGTTTTATTAAAATTATTATTATTTTTTGACCCATGCATTTTGGGAGGAGTGGAGGCTCTGAAGCTAGGGATCTGCACTGGCAATCGGAAGGTTGCCAGTTCGAATCCTGTAAATGCCAAAAGTGACTCTACTCCATTGGGTCCTTGAGCAAGGCCCTTGACTTGTAATTGCTCCATCCTGGGTATGACGTTTATCTGCATCCAACCCTACATGTAGGCCCTCCAACCTGCAGGAAAAAACTTGGGGGTTGGTGGCAGGATTGGCACTCCGGCCACCATAAAAACCTCACACTGTTCCATTCCTTCTGAACTAGTGTGGTGCTGAGGTGTCATCCGTTGCATGGCTGCACTTGGGTCCTAATCTGGGATCCTAAGTTGGTTTGCCATGTGGTGGGTGCAGCAATGTGCTGTATCAGCGCCTGCTCCTAACCTTCTCCTCCTCCATGCGTTTTCCTGTTTTTTTGGAATGTGCATATTTTCATGACTTGCATCCAAACAAAGTTGTAGAAATGAAACTCAGGTCACTTTCATCCTTTACCAACAGAAGGCATTTATCATTTAATGACAAGAGTTCGACTGTGCCAGCGTTGTCTAAAACAGTGGCTTCCAAACTCAGTCCTAGGAAACCATTGGGGCTGCAGGTTTTTGTTCCAACCAGATTCATAATCAGTGATTGTATTTGGTAATAACTGATCTTTATTTAATTAGCCAGTCCTTTGTTTCTCTTCAGAAATGTACAGCAGTATGAGTTTTAAATTTACAATACATTTAGAAATATTCTATTGTTGCTATAGCCTCACCTCCAACATCTAGTCCAGCTCCATTCAGCAGGCTACCATGAGGACAGTGTCTGAATGCTTCAGCATTAGCTGTGCTGATAACTGAGTGTGGCATTGCGTAAACAATGAGTGTGGGCACTGGTAGGGTGTACTTGAAAATCATCCCAGATTCCTTGTATTTGCAGATTCTCCTTAAGTATAGGCTATTTGCCACACTCAAGTTGCAGTAATGAAGTGGTTCTACTTTATTACCATACAACACTGGATTGGACTTAGTACATATGATGATAAGTTTAAACTTGAGAATGCCTTACGACAAACTGGCATTCCTTCCAGGATTTGTGCCGATCTTGTACCGCAGTATCAGCTTCACCTCCTTGCAGTTGTGTAGTGGATGAGCAGGTTTATAAATGGAACAGATGAATGAACAGATACAAGTTAAGACCAGACCGAAGAGATCTGAAACAATACGACACCGGCCTGATTTTAGGTGAAGAAGCGAGCGTGATCTGGGATGATGTTTACCTGGAAAGCTGCTTTACAAAATGCATCCATCTGTTTTCAAAACTGTTTTTGCTGAGAGCTGGAGCATATCCTGGCTTTATTAGGCAAAAAGTAGGAAGCAGCACTGGCCAAGGAGCAGGCCCATCGCAGTTGCCAATTTAGTGTTGCCACATTACCTAACATACTCATTTTCAGAATATGGGAGGAAAACCATAGTACCTGGAGAAAAATTCACGAAGACATGGAAAGTACAATAAATTCTACACAAAAAATATCAAACTGAGGGCTCTGAATCTGTGATGCAGCAGCTAGCTGCACTGCTCGACAAAAGAAAAGCATAAAAATCACCAAACACAGAGGAAAATCCTGGAACAACAGCATAAACCTTTATTTTAAAGCTGCTTAAATGAGAAAAAGATTGGTTTATGGTATTATTATTATTACTTTTAATACTAAGAAGAATACAATGAAACAGTTAATTCTATTATAGTAGAGCACAACATGGAAACACAAGCAAAAAAAAATCTCAATGAAATGTCCAAAGTGGTCAGGCTGATGGCTGCCGCTATGCTGGAGTTATACTGGCATCTTCCTGCCCTGCGCTTAACTGGCATCTCACTCTGGTGCCCCAGCAGTGATGACTTGGCTAAATCCCAATGGCCTATACAAAAGCATGCTTATAAAAGATGAATGCTATTAACATTGTATGTGGAGCCGAGCCCTGGAAAATCAGTTCCAGTGGAAAAGATGTCTTTGGTAATTGCATGTGACAAGAAGTGTATTCGTAGTTGGGTTTGGCAGTTACTCATAAAGTCAGTAAGAATTTTATAATAAATTCAAGTCATTTGAATGATAGAGCATCACAGAGTAAAGAGACAGTTTGTTCAATTAATATTACATGTTTAGGAAAACTGACAGGTCCTGTCTTTACTTTCAAGAACCAAACACTCTCTTGTAATAATCACCTGTGCAATTTACAACAAAAACAGACAGGTACCAAGATTTCATGATTGTATGCCAGGATGAATGCTTGCCATCTGGCTTTGTCAAACTGGTAAAATCTGCTTGATGGTTCAGCTCATATGAGTGCCAGGGTTTACCTTGTTTGAGGAGTCAGACAGAGATGTGTTAGCACTCATATGTTGCTGGATTTCTTATGTTCCTGCCCAGGGGGTTGAAGGGTCTCCTCACTGCATGTTTCCAGTGGGCAGGCGCGGCAGGCAGAAGTAAGCATGCGGAAAATGGCTGAGGTTGATTGGATTGCCGTCCAGCCTGATGTCCTCCAGTGCCCTCCGCACGTAGGTCATGTCACTGTGCTTGCAAAAGGTGTCTACGTGCAGAGTTTGGATGTTGTTGTGCTGCCAGAGGACAAATCCAACAGATAATGCAAAAGTATTTCAAATAATAGGACAGAAATGCATGCATGCATCCTAACTTCAAGCTTTCTATTAATTTTTAAATTAGCCAAATTTGAACATCAATATTAAGGAAATGAATGTGTACATATGTAAGCCATAGTATTTCTAGGCAATTTGTAACATTAGGATACATTCCATATGACATGGTAAAAACTTTCTCCAAATCGCCAACATTAAATGAACACTTAAACACCATTTAAAGATAAAAGAGTCTGTCAGAGGTGGTTGAAAATCCGACATCACAGCCACTAGGCCACACTGCCTGCTAATATACACATACAGTATAGCAAGCTGATAAGAAAGACACGACAATCATACAACCAGACACTAGACTTACCTGCAAGTGCAAAACTCTCAAAGCTTCTGGAAGAGGAATGGGAATAAAGTCAAGCTTGTTATTGGAAAGGTACAGAAACTGTAGATGGGACAGGTCCTGGAAAAGAAGAAACACTGTTTGAGGATGGTTGTGGTAATTTAGGTTTATTAATTATGATTTAAGTAATTAGCAGTGAGTACAGACTATGACCAGCAGGTGGTAGCATTTCTCACCTTCAAAGGGTATATTTATTTTAATGTACATTTTTTTTAATTCATTATGCCACAGCCTTATAATTGTATTTCTTCATGTTTGTGGTGGTTTATAGCTGTTTAAGCCCTCTTTACACTAACCATGAACAATAGTCAATTACTTTAATAATCCAGGCAGTGTGATATAGTGGTTAAGGCTTTGGACCTCAAACCTGGTGATTGGTTCAAAGCCTGGTGCTGACACTGTGCGGCCATCAGCAAGTCACTTCACCTGCCTGTGCTCCAAATGGAAAAACACAAGAAACGTAACCAGTTGTATCTCATGTTGTGTGTTACCTTGGATGAAATCATCAGCCAAATAATAATAATACAGTTAGTTCAGCCAAGTCATGAAAACATCATAGCAAATGACTGCTTTAAAAAGAAAATGCATTGAAAAAAAATGTATACACTTCCTCAGGGGTGTCCAACTCAAATCCTGATGGGCTGAAGTGACTACAGATTGTCATTCTAACCCTTTTTCTTAACTATTCACCAGTTTTTGCTGCTAATGAACTGTTTTGCTTGCATTTAAATTGACTTGCTATTTAAGACTCAGCCCCCTAAATTGTTTTCCCCCTTAATTAACATCCAAACAATATTGAGATACAAAACAAACCACCACATGACCAGCAAGAATGGTGAAGGTCTCAGTTGTTTTGCTCAGGTCCACAAAACATTATGAAGATACTTTTAGTAAAACTAAAAAAGTTTTGGAAATGTCTGATCTGCCAGATGAGAGCACCAGCAAGCCATGGAATTAAATAACCTATTAAATTAACAACAGGAATTGACATCTAATTAAGAACCTGGTTGGAGTGAAATACAATGGTCATCTACTAGCTTGCTTCACTTCTCATTTTTGTTTAGGAAAAAGAATCAATTCAGAGGACTGAGTATTAAAACAAGACAATTAAAACGAAGCGAAAAGAATGGTGGAAATTGGTCACTGGTTAAGAAAGTGGCAGGAAAAGGCCAGTCAGTCAGTCATTTTCTAACCCACTTAGTCCAGGACAGGGTCATGGGGGGATGCTGGGGTCTATCCCAGGTAGCATAGGGTACAAGGCACGAACAAAACCTGGACAGGGCACCAGTTCATTACAGGGCAAACGCACACAAACACATGCCAACCATACACTATGGACACTATTTAGCATTGCCAATCCACGTAATCTGCTTGTCTTTGGACTGTGGTAGGAAACTTATGCACTCAGAGTAAACCCCCAGCGAGAAAATGCAAACTCCTTGCAGGGAGGACCCAGGATGTGAACCCTGGTCTCCTTACTGCAAGACAGCAGTGCTACCACTGCACCACCATACTGCTCCTTACAAAAATAAGTTCATCTTTGTATTTGTTGTTGTATCTTGAATTTACATTAAGATTTGAGATGGCACACTGATTGGTGCTAATGCCTCACATCTCCAGTCCTGATGTTTATCTTGTTCTTCTCCAACAGTACATCCTAAAAGCATTCCTGTTAGGTTTAACGTAAACTGATCCTATGCATGTGGAAGTGAGAGACACAAGCTGTCCAGGTCAAAGAGACAATAATGGAGAGGGGATCTGTGTATTAAAAAATGAACATTGGATAGTTTAGGATAAAACATTGTCATTCAATTACAATCTTTAAATTTAGGTTCATAGTGGACTCCAGTAGCTACGGTGTTAGAAGCTTTCCCTTCACTCTCCTCCACTCCTGACTCACCATCTATCCCTGAGCAAGTCACTTAACCGGACAGCGCTGTGAGTGTAGAAGTACGGAAACGCCTGCACTGTGCTCTTCTGACTGTGTCTGGCTTGTCTCGGACTGCTTTCCTATAATCTGGCCGTGGTTCTACAACTAACTGATGGACAGATGCTGTTGTTTTCATTTATGTTTCTACTTTGTTTATGATGGATTTGAACAAATCTGTCATCTTATATGGGATAGTTCTGTATTTATTTATTCCTGCATTATGTCTTAAGACATGTCGTAGTGCTCTGCGCCTGCACTCATTGTGGAGTGCTGTACAAGAATAAAGCAGTTTGCACCGTCGTATTAGATTTCTGAGGTTTGTCATCTATCTCTGTATTCTGTTTTGTATGTTGTATTTACCCTATTTTTTGACACTCACTGTACACCCAAACTACCTGGACTGGGGTCTCTCTCTGAATTGCCCTTCCCAATATTTCTTCCATCTCTTTTACCTGAAAGTGTTTTGGGAGTTTTTTTTTTTTTTTTGTCTACTTAGAGAGTCAAGGCTGGGGAGATGCCAAAAACTTGCTGATTTTGGGCTATACAAGAAATAAATTGTTGTTGTTGCCTTCTGATCTGTAAATGACTTTGAAAGAGAAGTTGTAAAGGCCTCTTCCTTCTCCTGCCTAATGTATCGCAAGGCTCCCGTAGGAATGTATGCCACTAAATTTCAATCAAGTGCGGCATAAATTCAGTAAATCTTTTGCCAAACACTGTGTCATATGGTAGTATATTCTTATTAAAAATCCAGCCTTTTGTCACATTTATGTTTGTTGTGATTGACAATGCATGATAACTGAGGTGCTTGAACTTCAGGCTGTTGTGCACTAAAGCTTTAGAAGAACTAATCCAAGCAGCAGCTGGTTTCCTTTCTTATTAATGATAATGGAGAATAACTTCCATACACTGTATGTGATTTTCCGTTTGATATTTTATTGGGCTTTAAGGCATCATTTTATGAGCCTTTTAAGAGAGAAGACTGCTCAGTTCATCTACTCAACTGCTTGGTGTGATGTGAGTGTGTCTCACCAGATCTTACAAACAATAATTCAGATTTATTAGGAAACTGAAAAAAAACTTTTCAAGAACCAAATTATTTTAGCCCTCTTATATTTTTTCCCACCCACCACAATAAAACTATATCCTGCTCTTTACAAAATGAATTTGGATCCCAAAAAATGAGAACAGGATTATAGGTCTCCGCTTTAGAACAACTAAATAAATTCATGACCTTCCATTAGTGTCTTGAAATAATCATTCATAATCATGGGATTGCTCTGGTTAAAATTCAAGATTCAGGTTTTTTTTTACATGTTTTTTATAGACAAAAGATATTCACATATAAAAAGCAAATTATAGGTTAAACCTTAAGAAAAAGGGCATAATTTATTATAGGCAATTTAAAAAGAGGTGTACTTCCAGATTCTGTTCAGGTTTACTTGACCTTCACAGTCGTACTCTACCTGACTCACAAATTATGATGTGTGATAATTATATTTCATTTAAAAAGAATAAAGTGAATAAAGATTGGTATTCCTTTTAGGAAAGAAGGATACTCATCTTTCATCCGCTTGCTGCCATAAAACCTGTGACCTGTGACTCAGATGCGCAGAAAATCGATGGTTGGGAGGAATACTAACACTTTTTTGAGAATCTCACTTGCATTGCTTTTAGATCCTGCATGGCTTTTTTCAGACAATTTTAAAATGTTTTTTCTTGCTCTTCAAAACTGCTAATTGGTCTTGTCTCAGCCTTATGAATGTTTTCAGAAACAGATCGATATGTAATGGAAAATCAGAGTGGCAGACATTTTACGGACAATCCACAAGAGAGAAATGAAATGTCGCAAGGGTCAAGCACTAAAAATGAGCAAGCTAAACTCAAAGTCACAAAGCAAACCCTTTTCCTTAAATCATTTTGCTGATCAATTTATTTTTTCATAATTTTTTTTCTTTAAGCATAGCTCACACATCTTCTAAGATACAACTTGATCTTAAACAAAATAGGAGTCATGACATCACACCCATGATGCCTAACAGTTTGCAATGTCATAGTGACTATCTTGTGATTACAATGTCATTGAGAACATGTTTAATGATTTTTGCAGCCGTCTCTTGGTTTTCAGATTCCACTAGTTCCTCAACTGAGCACATTTTTGTGGAATTTTCATGCTTATCTTGATTTCCACTCCTAGTCCATGGTCCTGCTGGTAGACTTGATTAGTAACTCTGTAAAATAAATTGATTGATGTGGATGGCACAGATTGTGTGCGGTGTATAACTTTTGGGAATTTACTATGCATTTGAGTCTGTGGTTCTGTCATTTCAGGATGGGAATGGAAGTGTCCCAAACAAGACACATCTAAGAAGGATGATCAAATATTCAAAGAAGCCAGCCTTGTATAGAGAAGTCATGTGAGAGGCAACCATATGGCTCCATTGTAAAAAGACAAGAGGCTGAAAGAAAGCAGAGCTTGTTCATCTGTGTCTGCATACTCAACAAATCTCAGTCTATGTGGAGAACACAGCCCTCTATTAAAATTAGAGGACCCTGCTCTGATAGTCTGGGATAAACACTGAAGCTAATCATGTTTGGGCCCGGCCAGGGCTTGGATGGGAGATCAACCAGGAAAGCTTGGGTTGCTGCTGAAAGATGTGTTGGTGAGTCTGCCAAGGGGATCTTGACTGTAGACTGTGTGCAGACCCCAATACCTTGGGTAGTGACTGTACTTAAAGAAATAGCGCTGTCCTTCAAATGAGATGTAAAACTGAGGTCCTAACTCTCTGTGGTCATAAGAGAGCATCTTTTGAAAAGAGTAGGGTGTACCTTGATGTCCTGAATAAATAGTCCATAATAGTCTCATCCATTCTAGCCCCCTAATCATCCCCTGTCTCTAAGTGATTTACTGTCATGTCACCCCTTCACCATCAAGCGCTATATAAATATAAAGTCTTCTTCATCTTGTGGACAATCTGAACTCTGCTTTGTGTTCCTCATCTGATTATAACACCAAACTCGACTGGGCCCTCTGAGTCTGTCTTATGGGAATCAGTTCAGTTCTCTCTATTTTTAGGCAAACCCCTTGTATTTGGTGAGCCAAAGCACTCAGATCTACAAACCATGACACAAAACGACTAAAGAAGTTTTTAGTACTTGCCATGTCGATTAGGGATACCTACTTCTACTTTCTAATAAAAAATTACAAATATATTTAGCATTTTTCTAGCTGCTCAAAGTGCTTTACATAGACAGTAGGGGAGCCACTTCAACCACCACCAATGTGCAGCATCCACCTGGATGATGCGATGAAAGCCAGTTTGCGCCCATACGCTCACCACACATTAGCTGTTAGGTGGTGAGTATAGTTAACCAATTAGAGATGGGGGGATTAGGAGGCCAGAATGACCAGGCTACGATGGGCATTTTAGCAAAGACACTGGGAAACACCCTAAGCTTTAGGAAAGATGTCCAGGTATCTTTTATGCCCACAGAGAGTCAGGACCTCAGTTTTACATCTCATCCAAAGGATGCACCAGTTTTGCAGCACATGGTCCATGTCACTCTGCTGGGGCACTGAGTTCCACATACAGACCACTGGGTATGTACCTCTTGCTGGCGTCACCAACACCTCTTCCAGCAGCTTCTCAAAAGCTTCCCATAGATGGTCTCCCATCCATATACTGGGTGGGCCCGAACATGTTTAGCTCCAGGTGGGTTGTCTATTCTAAAGTGCGTGTGGTATGGCTGATTACTGAGGCATGGATGAAGGACCCTGATATAAAACTCTTTAGTGACACTGAGACATGATCATCACTGAATAACAGCATGGTTATTTCCATTACACAGCAGAGAGAGGTCACCTTAAGGCAATGGTCAAAACAGAGTACAGCTAATTTCATATTATCTGTTGTTTGTTAGTCAAATGTAAAACTTTGTGAACCAACATACTGTAGGGCTTTTTAATATAATTGTTTTATTCATGTTATATTTGGCCGAACAAGAAATTACCAGTCCTCCCATCTTTGGTCTAGTTATCATTGCATCATAGTGGGAGTTGTTCTGGACAAGGACAGATATGAAGCAGGAAGATACTCTAAGCGGGCCAACAGTTTGTGAAAAGGCCCGTACACACAAGCACACTGCAGTATTTGGGAGTGGGTATGGGCATTGCTATTCAGTGCTGTCAGTCATCAGGCACCTCAGTTGATCTTCTGTGGCTGGTGTTCTGACTGCCCCTCAAAACCCTAATATACAACTTGACTGATACTCATTTATCTTTGCGGTTCTCAATCTTTGTAATTCTCAGTCTAGGTTTGTTGGTGAAGCGCCATCAATCATACCCTTTAAATTGCTCCTGAAAGCCCACTGTTTATCTTTTTCAAGTTAGATCTATTATCCTTATTCATTTATAACTGGCTCTTTTGTACCTACCATTCAAATGCTGACTTAGTAGGGCTGCCTAGCAAACATTACTGTCAGTCTCCGCCAATGTACATTTAGTTTATTGTATTAAATTCTGATGTGAAGCCAGGATATTTGTAGACACATCTTAATGTATCAACATTTCCCTGTCATTTGTCTTATCTTGAATTATCTTATATTATCTGATATAATATACCACATATTATCTGAACATTATCACTGGCTGCAGCTCGAAGCGGGGTGCCGCCATCGAGACAGACGTGGAGAGAGCAAACCAAATGAACAACTTCTTTAATAGGTTTGATCACCCTAACCCACTCTCACCTTGGAATACTGCATCCTCCAACCATCCTTCTGCTGATACCAGCATAGGTGAGACATCCCCACCCACAATTACAGCAGCCCATGTGAGCAGAGAGCTAAAAAGACTTCGTGCCAGCAAAGCAGCGGGTCCAGATGGTGTATCGCCACGACTGCTGAAGGCCTGTGCGTTGGAACTGGGGAGTCCTCTACAGCGCATCTTCAACCTGAGCCTGGAACAGGGGAGAGTCCCAAGGCTTTGGAAAACATCTTGTATCACCCCAGTCCCAAAGGTATCACGTCCTAGTGAGCTGAATGACTTCCGGCCTGTTGCTCTGACGTCACATCTGATGAAGACCATGGAGCGGCTGCTGCTTCACCACCTGAGGCCACAGGTCCGCCACGCCCTCGACCCTCTGCAGTTCGCATACCAGGAGAAGGTGGGAGCGGAGGATGCCATCATCTATATGCTACACCGATCCCTCTCCCACCTGGACAGTGGCAGTGGTGCTGTAAGAATGATGTTTTTGGACTTCTCTAGCGCCTTCAACACCATCCAACCTCTGCTCCTTAGAGACAAGCTGACTGAGATGGGAGTAGACTCACACCTGGTGGCATGGATTGTGGACTATCTTACAGACAGACCTCAATATGTGCGTCTTGGGAACTGCAGGTCTGACATTGTGTTCAGCAATACAGGGGCGCCGCAGGGGACTGTACTTTCTCCGGTCCTGTTCAATCTATATACATCAGACTTCCAATATGACTCAGAGTCCTGTCACGTGCAAAAGTTCGCTGATGACACTGCTATTGTGGGCTGCATCAGGAGTGGGCAGGAGGAGGAGTACAGAAAGCTAATCAAAGACTTTGTTAAATGGTGCGACTCAAACCACTTACATCTTAACACCAGCAAAACCAAGGAGCTGGTGGTGGATTTTAGGAGGCCCAGGCCCCTCATAGACCCTGTGATCATCAGAGGTGACTGTGTGCAGAGGGTGCAGACCTATAAATATCTGGGAGTGCAGCTGGATGACAAATTGGAGTGGACTGCCAATACTGATGCTCTATGTAAGAAAGGTCAGAGCAGACTATACTTTCTGAGAAGGTTGGCATCCTTCAACATCTGCAGTAAGATGCTGCAGATGTTCTACCAGACAGTTGTGGCGAGTGCCCTCTTCTACGCGGTGGTGTGCTGGTGTGGCAGCATAAAGATGAAAGATGCCTCACGCCTGGACAAACTTGTTAAGAAGGCAGGCTCTATTGTAGGAGTTAAGTTGGATAGTTTAACATCTGTGGCAGAGCGACGGGCATTAAGCAAACTCCTGTCAATCATGAATAATCCACTGCATCCACTGAACAGTGTCATCTCCAGGCAGAGGAGTAGCTTCAGTGACAGACTTTTGTCACTGTCCTGCTCCACTGACAGACTGAGGCGATCGTTCCTCCCCCACACTATGCGACTCTTCAATTCCACCCGGGGGAGTAAATGCTAACATTTTATTTTTATTTATTTATTTATTTATTTTATTACTATTTAATTTAATATTGTTTCTTTGTATCAGTATACTGCTGCTGGATTATGTGAATTTCCCCTTGGGATTAATAAAGTATCTATCTATCTATCTATCTATCTATCTATCTATTGCACCTTGTCTGCTTGTACTGCTATGTGTTACATTCTTAAATGACTTCATAAATCTGCTAGCAATGGTGCTTGCAGTGGAACATACAAGTTAAAAAATCTAATTCACTAATAACAATACAAACCAACTTAAAACAGGAAATCATCAACATTTAATACTGACGTTCAGTTGTTATGTAGCTCATTGCATGTTTGGTTTGTTTCCAAAGCTCTACACAAAGAACACAAGGCTATTGTACAGTAGCCATAACATGATTTGTCACAGTGCCAGCTTAGGAAGTCTGGGTGGCACTGATGGGAATTTAATGGGTATTTCGTTTTCCAAGCCACCCATGAAGAACAAAATATTTCTCATCAGGCTTTATTTAATGTTGTAGATGGTCCTATCTATCTATCTATCTATCTATCTATCTATCTATCTATCTATCTATCTATCTATCTATCTATCTAT
>JANRMT010027041.1:42024095-42050517 GCA_026402145.1 Polypterus bichir lapradei | reverse complement strand
AGTCAGTGAGGGCTTTGCCTTTTATTAGTATAGATCCAGTACATACATTTAACAGCAAATTTACACCCTTACATTACATCAAATTTTATTTGTAACATAGAAATTATACATAAAGTATAGTACAATATGTAATAAAATGCTTATATATTGCATGTATCCTGATTACAAAAATTGGCATAAACCAGGAAGACTACCAGCTTAATCAATGAGTCAAATAATAAATTTCCTGAACCCATCTTTTGCTAACAACAACATCAACATTATTATTATTATTATTTGTAATTGCTTTGTAATACTACTACTACTAATACTATTACTACTAATACTATTAATAATAGTAATAATAATAATTCTTCAGTGATGATTTGGCAATAAATCCTAAATTGGTTCCTAACTTAATTCCAAATTTCCAAACCCCATGATCCAGAAATAAATTGGTTCATAAAAAATAAATTTCTACTGCTACTACTACTACTACTACAAACAATACTTCCTTTGGATTCTTTGTTTTTTCTCCCACATCCCCAAAGGCATGACAGTGAGGCAGACTGGCAATCCTAATCTGGTCTCAAAATGAATGTGGCCTTGTTGCTTGGGATGAACTAGCACTCTGTCAAGGCTGTTTCCTACCTTGCATTTATGTTGCTAGAATACACCCCAACCCCCATGTAACCCTGGATTAAACTGAATTCATAATAATAATAATAATAACAATAATAATAATAATTGACAGAGAGTCTCCTCATGGCACTCTGTCGCGGATTTTAAATGTAAGCACATCTAAATATATATCACAGATTTTTCGCTGGTTCGCGGCTTTCTGCGGACAATGGGTCTTTTAATTTATGGTACATGCTTCCTCAGTTTGTTTGCCCAGTTGATTTCATACAAGGGACGCTATTGGCGGATGGCTTAGAAGCTACCCAATCAGAGCATGTATTACATATTAACTAAAACTCCTCAATGATATAAGATGTGCTTCCTGCGCGGTGCTTGATTGTTTGCTTCTCTCTACCTCTCTCACTCTCTCTGCCTGACGGAGGGGGTGTGAGCAGAGGGGCTGTTTGCCTAGAGGATACGGACGCTCCTCTACAAAATGCCGCTTTATCGCGGTGCTTCTCCATACTTAAAAGCACGTATTGATTTTTTGATTGTTTACTTTTATCTCGCTCTCTCTCTCTGACATTCTCTGCTCCTGACGGCGCTCCTTTGAAGAGAAGATATGTTTGCATTCTTTTAATTGTGAGAAAGAACTGCCATCTCTGTCTTTCATGTCTAGAGGGCTCTAATAATGTTAACAGTGTGGGAGAGTTTATAAGGGCTTAAAATATATAAAAATAACCATACAAACATATGGTTTCTACTTCACGGATTTTCACCTATCGCGGGGGGGTCTGGAACGCAACCCCCGCGATCGAGGAGGGATTACTGCATTCTCAAGGTGGAGGTTGGTAGCAAGAGCAGAACATGCCAGCAACAAGAAGTGCACATCAGTCATACTGTTGTTGGATACTCAATGCTAGCAGCTAAAGGATACAATCATCTATACAATCAGATAGCTAGATATCTGCACTGGTCAACGTTCCATGAGCTTGGCCTCCCAGTGCCCTGATCACTGATATGATCACCAGCTTGAAAAGGTCACTGAGAGAGAGGACACCACTGTTATGTATGACATGGTTGAGAACACTAATCGCACCATTGGAGCCAACCAACCAGACATCATGATCCATGACAGAAGCAAGTGGTGATGTCTAGTCATTAACGTAGCTGTTTCAGATAAAACAAACATTTCAGTCAAAATGGTAGAAAAACCCAGCAAATACAAAGACCTAAAGATTTAGATTTTGCACAGGTGGAAAATAAAGGCTCATATAATTCTGGTTGTATTCAGAGCACTTGGAACTGCTTGACTAGCACTCCAAATAATTTCTTGACGAACTATCATTTAAAATGAGTGCCACCTAGGTGCAGAAGGTCGCCCACCTCAGGACTGCCACATACTTTTTAAAGTCCTGACAGACAATAAGACCTAAGGAACCCGGTGTGTTAAATAGTAAAGAACACAAACTGAGGAAAAAAAGACGATAATAACAATAATAGTAATAATAACAAGAATAATAATAATCCTACCCTGGCCATTGTTCACGCTTGTTCTCCATATGGTTAATCTTTCTCCCCACACTTGTGTAAGTGAGGCTGACTGCCTACTTGTACTAATATGTCACAGAGTCTGCAATATGATGGACTAGTACCTTATCCAAGGATGATTCTCTCTTTGCATCTAAATTCTTGCTAATGTGGGTTTCTAGAACTCTAGTTCCTAGCTCTGGGCTGTATATACATTTTCCGAAATTGCTGAATGGAATAATACTGATAACAACATTTAGTGGCTTAGCCTGTATATTGCATTACAAACAAGTCCTTGATTTACTAGTTCCCCTAGTCACTCTAGCCAAACATGCTATGCCACTTTGATATAAACATATTAAAACTTTTAAATTATTTTTATCCATGAACTGCTTGAACTGTTTTGTAATTGGAAAAATACAAATTGGTATGACAATATATTGGAGGTCAGGTTTGCATCTCCATTTCAATTTTTTAGATAGTTTGGTGGAGCTGTTAGATTTACACATAGTTTGGAATAATTTTTCATATTAAAACCATGTATCAAATTGTGATATGTATCAATATAAATGTCAGTTATGTGAAAGTAAATTAACATTTATCTGTAGCGTTTGCCTGTACATTAGCGTAAGCAGGTCACACAGCAGTTATAAACAGCAGAACATATGTTTGCATACTCTTCAATTCAGGAGCCTAAGTGCCTCCTCATGAGAGCTGGTGTACTGATCTGACGTTTTGCATCTTCAAGCCTTTTATGTGTGAGCCATACAAAGTATCAGGCAACACTTTCAATTTTCTTAGTACAACCTGCCATCATATCCCTCCTAGATTCATATTCCGCCTCATTACCTTGATTTCCTCGTAATCTCCGTAGTCACCATAGTTGTTCAGGTCAAATTTGTCCCAGTCCATTTCCTCATAACTTTCAAGGTCATCTATGCTTGGCTTCGCCTGGTTGGGGGGTGCACACCAATATGAGCCCATCAAGAAAAAGGCCAGCAGCACATAGGCAGGGAGCAGCTTCATTCTGCACATGGTGAAGAAGGCCATTTAAATAGAAAACATGTTTATAGTTTGAGGATATTAAGAAATGGTAATGCAAAGTTCCAGTTATGCCATTACCATGGAAACAGATTACAAACAAAGCAAGCCTTAAGGAGATTCTTTATACTTGCTTCCTTATGGTAAAATTCAACTAATGGTATCAGAAGCAGATGGACATCTTTATGGCAAACAAAGAAATTCTGATTATCAGTATTTGATATGAAAAAGTGAGAGCACCATCACCTAAACACCTAAGGGTAGAAAGGGTATTTGGTTGACCCTCAGTTTTTTTCTAAAAATGTCATGTACCAGTCCTAATAAGAGTTGAACACAAAAAATAAACATTATAGATCAGTGGTGTCAAACTCCAGTCCTGGAGGGCCGCAGTGGTTTTCATTCTAACCATCTTCTTAATTAGTGACCCGTGTTTGATGCTAATTAACTTCTTTAGCCTTAGCTTTAATTAGCTTGACTCAGGCCCCTTAGTTGTTTTTTCCTTAATTAGCAGCCGGACAGTAATGAGACATAAAACAAGCAGGACATGACCAGCTCACCTGTACCCATCGAACAAAATCTGAAAATGAAGATGAAGGTCTCAGTAAGGTTGATCCCTCAGGATACCAAAACATTTTAGGAGTTCTTGGAAAAAAACAGAATATCAACAGTTTTGGAAATGTCTGCTGTGGCAAAAAGAGAGCAGCAACAGGCCATGAAATTGAATAACAGGTTTAATTAACACCAAGAATCAGTTTCTCATTAAGGAATTGGTTGGAGTTTGAAGCCCCAATTTAGCTGATCATCTGTTGGCTCGTTTCATGTCTCATTTCTGTTTGGCTGTCATTTAATGAAGCAAAGACTCAATTCAGAAGACTTAATCCTTAAAAGCAGGGCTATTAAAATAGAGGGAAAAGAAGTTAATTAGCAGTGAAAACTGGACACTGATTAGGAAATGGGTTAGAAAGAAAACCTGCGCCCACTGCGGCCCTCCAGGCCTGGAGTTTGACACCTGCATTATAATTTTATTTAACATTGTAACCCATTTTGTATAATGAAAACAAGATAAGTATGAAATATTCTCAACTCTCCTTTTCTCCATCTCTGCATAAGCAAAGACAACCAAAAACATATATTAATAGGGACAACTAGGGTAGTAGAATAAACTGCAAGGTGTTTAGCATACCATTCAGGACCTTGATGGAGACACTCCTTGGATGGAAGGACTCTTGCAGTGAAAGAATTTGGGTTAACGTAATTCCAGTCTTCTGGAACAACAGATGGTACCAGAAGCAAGATGCAGCAGTATGTCAGACTCCTTCAGGGGGTCATGGGGATTGTCGTACTCTAGACTGCCATGCAGCGATTAAATCCTGGGGTCTTTGGAGGGAGTTCCAGAAAGATGACTTCCTTGCTTTAGGATTACAGTTATGTAGTATTGATACTGGAAATACACCTAGGTCAGTCCATAAGAGGGTCTTGGAAACCACACTGGGAGAGCATAGAGCCAGGTGGATTTACAAGGTAAGTGACCCCCTCAAGGACCTTCTTAGACAGGCCTGTTTTATGTCCTTTCCTCACTCCACTACCTTGTGCATATACTCTTCCTTACTCCTGGTTGTATTACCTGTATAAACCAGTTTTGGTTGGGCTCTGGAAGATGTTTTGATTTGGGGATGACCCAAGAACACCCCATCTGGCCGCTATATAAACAACATATATCTCATTATACCACAATACACTGTTTATATGTACATAAATAAAACTGTGAGCAGTTTGGATGTCTGCTTGTTTGTTCTTTAATCGTTCAATAATAATAATTAACAATAATAATTCTTTACGTTTATGTAGCACTTTTCTCACAAAACAGCTGAACTGATTTTCCCAGATCTTTGCAGGTGTCTTGCTGCTGATCCCAACTATAGGCTATATGTCATATTGAGGAGAGGTGTTATAATGGGAGAGTGAATGCAAAAACCAGCAACGGCATGAAGACTTTAATTCCCATCAGTCAGCAGGACTGTGATATGGCTGATGGAGGATATCGTCATTAGCAAGCACATAGTTTCCATCGACCAAAGCTCGATCTCAGAGAACACAGGTACAGACAGCATTTTCTTCTGTTAACTAATCTGGATAACAAATTTATTGTCTCACTGGATTAAAGATTTTGTCTAAGAGCGTGTCCTTTTGTCTCATTGTGGGATGTGTTTAAATTTCCAAAAGAAAGTTTTTCCCCATTTACTTATACCAGCAATGCCTGGTATTTCAGCTAGTACAACATATATCATATTACACCAAAGATTTTAATTGCATCACAATATGTTATTAAGACCTTAAATTTTAAATTGGTCTCAAGTTTCAGGCTCATATTTTAAGAGATAGATTGATTAACCTTAGTTAAGGGTCTTCATTCAAAATTTATGAAGAAGAATTATAAGACAACATTCTCTAATCCACTTCTTCCATCTCAAGGTCACTGGAGGCTGTAGCCTACCCTGGCATCATTGTAAAATCCAGTCATACACTGCACTTGGGGGACAAACTCTGCATCTAACTACCTCTTCTCTTCCTCCCCTTGTAGTTTGAAGGACTGATGGCCAAAAGACCTTTGACATCACTTCCAGTTTCCAACTTCCTGGACTCACCCAATCTACTTGCTCAACCTCATACAGTTATACTTGAAAGTTTGTGAACCCTTCAGAATTTTCTATATTTCTGCATAAATATGACCTAAAACAGCATCCGTTTTTCACTCAAGTCCTAAAAGTAGATAAAGAGAAACCAGTTAAAAAAATGAGACAAAAATATTATACATGGTCATTTATTTATTAAGGAAAATGATCGAATATTACATATTTGTGAGTGGCAAAAGTATGTGAACCTTTGCTTTCAGTATCTGGTGTGACCCCCCTTTGCAGCAATAACTGCAACTAAACATTCCTGCACACCGGCTTGGAGGAATTTTAGCCAATTCCTCCATACAGGACAGCTTCAACTCTCGGATGTTGGTGGGTTTCCTCACATTAACTGCTCGCTTCAGGTCCTTCCACAACATTTTAATTGGATTAAGGTCAGGACTTTGACTTGGTCATTCCAAAACATTAACTTTATTCTTCTTTAACCATTCTTTGGTAGAACGACTTGTGTGCTTAGGGTCGTTGTCTTGCTGCATGACCCACCTTCTCTTGAGATTCAGTTCATAGACAGATGTCCTGACGTTTTCCTTTAGAATTCTCTGATATAATTCAAAATTCATTGTTCCTTCAATGAAGGCAAGCCATCCTGGCCCAGAGGCAGCAAAACAGGCCCAAACCATGATACTACCACCACCATGTTTCACAGATGGGATAAGGCTCTTATGCTGGAATGCAGTGTTTTCCTTTCTCCAAACATAATGTTTTTCATTTAAACCAAAAAGTTCTATTTTGGTCTCATCCATCCACAAAACATTCTTCCAATAGCCTTCTGGTTTGTCCACGTGATCTTTAGCAAACTGCAGATGAGCAGCAATATTTCTTTTGGAGAGCAGTGGCTTTCTCCTTGCAGCCCTGCCATGCACATCATAGTTGTTCAGTGTTCTCCTGATGGTGGACTCATGAACATGAACATTAGCCAATGTGAGAGAGGCCTTCAGTTGCTTAGAAGTTACCCTGGGGTCCTTTGTGACCTCGCCGACTATTACACGCCTTGCTCTTGGAGTGATCTTTGTTGGTCGACCACTCCTGGGGAGGGTAACAATGGTCTTGAATTTCCTCCATTTGTACACAGTCTGTCTGACTGTGGATTGTTGGAGTCCAAATTCTTTAGAGGTGGTATTGTAACCTTTTCCAGCCTGATGAGCATCAACAACTCTTTTTCTGAGGTCCTCAGAAATCTCCTTTGTTCGTGCCATGATACACTTCCACAAACGTGTGTTGTGAAGAGCAGACTTTGATAGATCCCTGTTCTTTAAATAACACAGGGTGCCCACTCACACCTGATTGTCATCCCATTGATTGAAAACACCTGACTCGAATTTCACCTTCAAACTAACTGCTAATCCTAGAGGTTCACATACTTTGCCACTCACAAATATGTAACATTCGATCATTTTCCTCAATAAATAAATGACCAAGTATAATATTTTTGTCTCATTTGCTTAGCTGGTTTCTCTTTATCTACTTTTAGGACTTGAGTGAAAATCTGATGATGTTTTAGGTCATATTTATGCAGAAATATAGAAAATTCTAAAGGGTTCACAAATATTCAAGCTCAACTGTAACTGACTCCACTGCCATCTAGGGGCAGTCAATAGAAAACTCTGAAAAGATATTACACTTGAACTGCGTGGTATTTGTTTTTTGCCTTTTTCTATCGATTATACAGGGTCACCTGTAATGCCCCCAACTATTTATGATCTCTTTTTAGCTTTATTCTTACAACCTCTTCACCCAGACTTAACCTCAAAGTAACCTTTGGATGTTAGAGAAAAGTTGGGAGTATGGGAGAAAAAACAAGCACAGGCATATGGAGAATGTGCAGAATCTACAAAGACACTAACTGGGAATGAGAGTTGAACTCCTGACACATCAATGCTAATTACTTAGCCACTGCCCAGCAATAATAATATAACTCTGAAATTTTTATGAGCTTTGAATATATTTTAATCCTCTTCCTCTGTCACTAAGATATACTTATTCTTATATAATCTTATTTCTGCTTCAATGCTATTTTCTTATATGTCAGCTCTTTATAAAGCCAATTTAAGCATATGATATTTCCTCCAGTAAGAGAGCCCTTTTTTGTTTTTAAAGAATAACACTCTGTCCTCCTGTAATATGATACTCCTAAAGTGCATCACATCAATATGTCATTTGGCTCTTTCATGCAGCAAAAACAACACACATACAGTACATTTTCAAACCTGCTTAATCTAATTGATGCAGAAATCAAGCAGCCCATTTCAAAGCCCACACATGGGCCAATTTCAAGCTTTTATTTAACCTAACATGCACACCTTTAGGACTGTGGGTGGAAAATAACACAGCCATGGAGAGACCATGCAGACTGCATAAAAATAATGACCGGGTACATGACACAAACCCAGAAAGCTGGATCTTTGAGGTAACAGACTAACCACTTTGCCACCAAGCTGTCTAATAATACAAAAAAGCAAAATGATTCAGTCTTATTATTGTACCTGTTCTATAAATAGTCTTTTTGCATTAAATCTGAATGATCAAAAGCTAAGTTGTATGCTTGCAAATGAACAACTGGCTTGTTCAACTGCTTGGTTTCTTGCGGTTTATTTAATTATTCATTTTTTGCTTTGGTCTTTTAACAAATATTCCTATAGATTTACCTTTGAAGATCTCTCTCCTCTGTTTTTAGACTTTTGATTGAAAGTAAGTGGCTGCTTTGTAAAATATAGAATTTCAAATCAGCAGAGCCCGTTGTGGACAATATAGTAATTTAGCATGTATCATTACACTGTCATTTGTTCTTTAGAAGTTAACTTTCTGCTACTAAACAAATAGATGAAACTGAGCAGAGAAATCTAATGTAGTAGTCTCACTTGTATAACAAATCTGTACAAATAGTTTGAAGGAAGGCAAAATCCAACCTGCCCAGCGCATGTAGCTGCTTATCTGCTGCTCTCTGGGAGCACTTCTACCAATTAAAGGATGTCATAAAAATATATAAAATAAAGCAAGTTTGTGACTAGTTTCAAGATAACATAGAGAACCTACCTCTTTATGTCGATGTATAGTTTCCAAAATGCTCTCTTGCTGTCTCCTGTACAAGTCTAGGGCTTTCACATGAAACGTTTCCAGCTTTGCCTTGTATATTTTAGCAGACCACCCCACTGAGGTGTAGGGGCAGAGGTTAAGCTTGGGGGAAGTGTGAAGGGTAAGATGCTATTTGTTCAGCTGTTACCCTTTTGGCTGAGGAAAAAAAAAAGAAGACTCTTAGTTCTTGCCTTGTACCCTCCAGTGGTGCTGGGAGAAGCTCCACCCTTCATGACCCTGAAAGGGATTTAGTGAGGTTGTTAAGAAATGGACACATGAATGGAACACTCAAGTCTTCACTTTGTTCAGTATTTCTTGTTATCCTATCCTAATCCTAGGCAAAATCCCCTTACTTTAGGTCTCTTTATACATAATGCCTCACAAATGTATTGTAGTATATTTCTATAAAGATGTACTGCTATTAATGTGTACAAGAGAAAATAGTATAAAATTGACCTTCGGAGATTCTGTATGGTTTGATAGGTCATCTAATATAAAGCAATAAAACAGCATTAACATCTGTCATAGACATGGGTTGGCTGGCATCCCAGCCAGGATGAATGACATCTTAACCAGGCAGGTAGCCTCGATAATGGAACGATGGAAGGAGTTTGCCTACTAGGGCCATGTGTTCTCCCAGCATAATAGGTGGCAACAACTCTCTTCTGTGTTCACGCTCGCAGGGCATCATGGGAGTTGTGCTTCTAATGGGCAGCCCTGTTGGGTTGTGTGGGACCCACCAGGGAGAGCTTGCAGAAGATGCTTTCCCCAGTTTAGAGAGGTTCTACCTGACCCGAAAGGGCATCTTGGATGCAACATGGTGGCACCAGAAGTACTCCTGGGTCCGGTATAATGGAGATTTCTCTGCTTCACCTGAAAGACTTGGGGAGGAGGTGGACAAGGCTTGTTGAGAAGAGTGGAAGAAGTAGGAGAGAAACACACAAGGAAGAGAGACTGTGGATTGTTCTGTTGTGCATTTTGAAGAGAAGCCTGTTGAGAGACATTTCCTTATTAATAAATAATTATTTGCATTCAGGACTTAGTGCAGTGCAATTGTGTCTAGGGTGATGCTACAAACCGTACTGGCCACACACTTTAGAGAAATGGATGCAAGGAGCCATTGAGTTTATTGCTCATGGTCACTTCTTGCTACGTAACACAAACTCGGCCTTTGTTAAGATCTTGTTACAAGCCATAAATGACCATGTGTGGACTATAGGGAGCCACCATTCTAAAGCCTTACTAAAACAGAAGTGTTCATTGGTGACTTGTTACAAAGCAGTAGCTGACTAACAGATGCACCACTTTATGACAACTTTCAAAGTTTTCTAGTGCCGTTAAAGTAAAAGACTTTTGAAGAAGGAAACCAGCATAAAGAAAATGTTTTATTTGGACTGGCAACCTGTATCAATGGATCAATGATTGTTCAATTTGTGACATTTCCTGTGGTACCAGAAAAAATGGTTCTCAATTATGTTGCAAGACTCTTTAAACAAAAGTGCTTTCGAAAAAAAAAAAGGAAAATGTATGCATAGGGAATTTAGGGACTTGGTAACTATTTTTGAAATATGAACACCTTTAAGCTTTTGTTTAAATACTTCAAAGTCAGAGATATCAGAGTTTTATTTATTAAATATTTTGTAACAATGACCCATACTCAATAATAACAGTTAAAACAGTGATAGCAGATTGTAATTATATGTATTAGTAGAGTACATAAAATACATTATTTTAACAGCATTTTATAATATCATGTAATTAAGAATGAGCCCAAATAATGGAGTGGTCACTCAGCTTTCATTAATGTAACATTCAAGACATACCAATGGAGAGTTAAAAATGTCACCCTCCTTTGTAAGCTGCTTTGCATAAATGGAAAAAAACTACAAAGATAAAGCTAAGCAACTAAATTTAAATGAGTAAAAATGAATGTTGAAGCCTGCCTGTGTGGGCATACAGCTGGATGACGTTGAGTTCCCCCCCGCCATACACAAGACCCTGCTTACATTTCAAAAACGTGTGCTGAGGATTTGTTGTGATGTCAGGAGCATCAATCAGATGTGTGAATGAGAAAAATATACGTTGTGAGGAGAAAGGAGGCACAACAGGGCAATGTGCTAGGGTCCCAGCTAGGTCCCCATTTAACCCCGACAATGGTAGTTTGAAGTAAACAACAAAACCAAAAAAAGATGGATGGCAAATGTTCACTGATCATTTGTGATCATATTTTTAATGCGTGTTTGAGAAGTCTGGCTCCAAAAGCCATAGACCTGGAAATGAACACCAATTTTCAGTTGCATTATTTCTTTTATGGTGCGGAGACCAGAAATGGTGGGAGTTCTTCAATGAAGCAGAAGGGACATCATGCATCTTCAAGTGGGGTCCTCCTCAATTCCAGGACTTGAAGAGGAAGAGCGGCTCATACAGTAGCTGCGTCTCCCTCTCATTTGTCCGCCAGTTTACCTCATGCCTTCCACATGCTCCTGTAGAGTGAGCATGACCACATTGTGAAAGAAGCTCTCTCAAATTATGTGTAAAACCTTCAGTAAGTTAGCAGTTGAAGCTGCTCAAAATGCTCCATTATTTTAACGCTGACAATTTCAAAAATTTGCTTTATCAATAGGAACTTTTTTTAAATTTCAGACATATTTGACATACCTGAATGGAAATTAAAAAAAAAAAAGTATAATATCTATTTCCTTATTCTAATTGGCGAGGTATGGTAGTTCTATTCACTAATCGTTATGAAACAGAGTGGCAATGTGTTACATTACATGTTGATTAGCATATGCAAGTAAGAATTCTGCTGCTATCTATACATGTGACAATAAACCTATGAGCTTTAGAAACTGTTGATTTATTTATTATTTTGTCTGCTGTATAAGAAGAATGTGATTGATCTCAGGCTTACCACTGCATAATAAGGCCCAAGGCAAAAAAAGTAAGGGAATACCATTTCATGAAAGACATAATTCAACATAGTCAGACAAGAGAAATTGAGAAGATCCTACTTGACATCTGTCTAGGTCCAGGCCTGGAGAGTTTCCCAGGTTATCTAGCTCTCTTTCCCAGTGTAAGGGATGAGAGATGTAGCAGTAACGGTGAACTTTGGCCCTTAATGTTCACCCTGCGGTTTCAGATCTCTGGTCCCCAAACCTGGTATTGAGACTTTAACAAGTATGGTTACCTGTCGCAGGCCATTGTCTTACAGACCTGTATTTAACATCCTTAAATCTGCTTAGACCTCCAATGAAACTCCCAAGGTGACACCCCCTTTCCCCCCCAACACACACACCTGAACCTATGAGACCAGAAAGATACAAGAATCCATCCATCCATTATCCAACCCGCTATATCCTAACTACAGGGTCGCGGGGGTCTTCTGGAGCCAATCCCAGCCAACACAGGGCGCAAGGCAGGAAACAAACCCCAGGCAGGTTGCCAGCCCTCCGCAGGATACAAGAATCTAGACCATGTTAATATTAAAAGTGTTTGGCGTGTTTATTAAAGAACAAGAATAAAATACAAAGTTAAAAATGCTAAATGTGAAATATAAGTAATAGAAAAAAATGACATTCTTACGCAGTGGCAGACTTCTGTTTTTGAGGCCCTGCAGCTTGAACTGTTATGGGGGCTCCTTTGCAACCAGCAACGAGGTTTGGACAACCACTGTTTTCTCCTTCAATATGGTTGTTCGATGACAGAACACCACAATTTTCTTTTAATTTAACCACTGCATCACAGAATTGATTGAAATTTCGGTACTGGATGATCTCACATGTTAAAGTCACTGGTGCAAATAAAATGTCCTATGCTCTAAAGTTTCTTTGGTATTGGAAGATTATCCATGTAAATAAGTTGCCAAAATGCTGGGATTTCCAGTGACCACAAGCAACAAAATATACAGTACATTCATTTTTTCAGTTATGGCTAGCCTAAGATAAATAATTTTAATAAAACATCTAAATTATATCATATATGTTAATACTGTTCTAAATTATTTATAATTATTGTAACACCAGTAACTGCAAATACACTTGACTTAAGCATTCCTAGTTCTCATTCTCTTTCTCTGTACGTTTAGCGTTTGTTTGCTCAGAGGTTGATGCTCTTGCTGCTTCCTGAGCAGCTCTTCTTCTCCCCACCCTAGTGTCCCGCTTCTTCTTTTCTTTCGTTGGCATCTTTTTGCATTAAAACTGATTAAGTCAGTGTTTGTGTTGCAATTACTTTCTTAATTTTTCACTTAAGCTGGCACTTTAGTCTTCAATCTGCCTCAAGAATGCTTTAAGATATGACGAGGTAGGGGAAGTGACGGCGAAGGTGGTAGGGATGAAACATCCTTAATTTGAATGTTTTCTTGTTTATGGCTAACCTACATGATAATATTCTTTTAATTTTTATATTTATTATACTGCGGTGGGCTGGTGCCCTGCCCAGGGTTTGTTTCCAGCCTTGTGCCCTGTGTTGGCTGGGATTGGCTCCAGCAGACCCCCGTGACCCTGTAGTTAGGATATAGCGGGTTGAATAATGGATGGATGGATATTTATTATATTGTATTGAACTACATAATAATATTAATATTGTTATTTTTTAAAAACCTCTTCTCATACAGTAGACATATACATTTTTAAGCAACATGGACTAAATTCGCTTCTGGGGTTTCTCCAGGATTAGGGGCTCTGAAGTATCATCTGTTTCATAGTAGATCCACTCCATTCATACAGCACTTTATTAGTGATGACACAGATTCAGACTGTCGTCTCTGTCTTCAGTATGATCTCTATATTTTATATAATTCATTCAAGAAAAAATTGCCAGAAATTCAGATCCTCCTTTAAATCACTTTACTTTTGTTCCAGCCTGGACGTTTTCCTTCCTATATGTGGTAGCACTTGAAATAAGCAAATTATTTTCTATAGCTAACAACCCATTAAACATATAATTAAAATATGCATGTCTTTGCATAGTGAATATTTACTTATTTATTTACATGTAACTCAAGCTTCACACTCATGGTAATTTAAACAGCACTACTGGAATATACAATCTAATAATATGTCAAAGCATAATATCCAAATAATAAAGCAGTTCAGTGTTTCCCCAGTCCCAAAAAGGAAACTGAAAAACTGTTAAATTCAAGTTTTTCCAGCTAATTACAATAAGAAATTTACAAACTTGCTAAGTTCATGTTTTAACAGGGGAATTTCAAAAACCCATACAGTTAAAATGTTGAGGTTACTGTCCAAAAAATGACCAAAATTGTGCCCTTGTCATTCTCACATTCAATCCAATTTCTTAAGCGACAATTGGTGGTTTGGCTTCCTGACACATCCTACATTTGGAAAATGATATGAAGATGTGTAAATGAAGCACAGAAGGGACTTTAACGTTATCATTTACTTGCAGAATTTCATACAGATACATATTTTATTTTACAAACCATTAAACAAAAATAGGAATCCCATAAAGACAACATCAAGCATTAAATAACAAGAACCGCAACTCAATGACATATTAATTTCCCCTTATAGCTATATTTTTTATTTTTGCAATCTTTCTTTGACTGTGCCAGCCAATTAACTTTAATGATAATACAAATTTGTACCACATAAAAATAAAGCAATTAAAATAAAATAATATCAGTCCTCTGAGACTGACTTCTCATTAAGGCTTCCAGCACAACTAAAACAGGTTTTATTCAAATCATATAAGATATTCTACATCCACATTATGCCAGAATAGCAGTGAGGGTGGCTTGGAGTTTTGTGCCTGGGATGTCGTCTTTGTGAAGTTTGGCTGTTCTGCTTATGCTCTTGGTGAAATCTAGTTTCCAATACATGCTGCTCATCTGACTGCTGAATATTACCTGGTGCAGTTAGGTTTGAGTCTGTACCACCAACCTTAATTAATAGGAATGCGGTTTGTCATAACCGGGCCCAATATTTATTGTGTTCATAAGAATTACTTATGAACACCTTGAAATCCCTTCAGGTTCCACCTTACTCATCAATACAAGGAAGCCTGCATATATGATACACCAATCAACCTGTCAGATGTCTAGTTATCCAAGATGTTGAGCTTTTTGAGGTTCCCCTACTATTTTGTCCTTCTAGAACCCAAAATTTAACTTTTAGGCTATTTTTGGACCACATAATGTGCAGAAGATTACACCCTTATGATAAAGAGTAAACCAATAGTTGTCTTCAGAAAAAACATGATCATAAACACTTGACGTTATGCACGTCACATCAGCTGACTCCAGGGGTTCACCCCTAGTTGGATATGAGGGGTCAAAGTTACTCCTTTTCACAGAATGGAGTTTGTTAATATAGTGTGGTTCTATTGCAAGGTTACTAGTCACAAATGTGACAATATTTTGGACACTTCATTCTTTATTTATCGTCCTAGCCCTCTAAGAGCCACTCCCCGAATATTAAAAATGACAAAATACAAACATGAGCATGTGGGGTATTACTGTGGACTACTTCAAGGTCATTGATTAGGTATATGATGCCGTTTTTAATCTTTTACTAGTCATCTAACCCACATGGAACTCTATCAGGGGTGAAAAAATACAAATTTCTATTACAGTGGATAACATTTGGACTTTAAACATTTAAATTGAAGCACACATTTTAAGATTTGAAATATTTGTTTATTATGTACTTCTACTTCATGAAACTATCACATTTCTTATGAACACCCCAAATTATGGCAGCTTACACTAATTAAGACTTTATTATTTTGTAATGCTGCCTATTCCTGGGGGTGGAACAGTGATTAACTCAGCTACTTTACAACTCAACAGACTGGGTTCAAATTTCTGTCTGGTCCCAGTGCAGTTGGCAAAGATATTGTAAGACACAAATCCATTAAGTTAATGTTAATAGTTAATTTACCTTAGTTTGACACTTGAATATAATGTAGCCTTAACATAGAATATTCAGTTTAAACCCCGCTTTAAGTTAAAGGTAATGGAATGTAATTAATGTTAGCTCTGTGTAAAAGTAGAATAGCCCTTAGATTGAAGTTAGACATCCAGAATGAAACATGAACTGTTAGACAGATAGGCATTAAGGGCATATAGTTTTCTGAGCATTTATATATGTTACAATATGTATGTATGTACCTGTGCAAGGTGAAAGAGATAACAGATGGAAACCTTAAGAAAACACGTTCCCCTTTTCTAAATGTATTATCAACCTTTATCCTTATTTTTTGAGAGACTGCCTTGACTTTCACTAAAATCTTTAAAATGAAGACACTTGGACCGTGTTGCTTTTTAGGTATGGTGCATTATTCTAGTGCTAGAATGCCTTCCTGGTAGCTGCATTTGAACTATTTTAAGCTATTTGGAAATCCATGACAACCACAGCTACAGACTACCATTTAGTTTTTGTTCGATACAGAGTCGTTTTCCAACTGCATCTCAAAGATTCACAATTTAACTTGATTAGTGACTCTGTACGTGTGAGTGCCCCTGATAGTGGACTGTTGTCTCATGCATGTTTTTTTTTCAGACTACTAAACATTTGTCTTCCTGTGGGTCTGTACCAAAGAAGCTGGTTGAGAAAATGGATGAATCGATAATAAAAATGCAGCCTTGTGGTTGACTAGATTCACATTAGGTACATTAGGCTCTGTCTTGCTGAGTCGCTGTAATTAAAAAAGTTGGTTTCTAAAAATGAACGTTTAGATGAATGGAAGATATTTTGGTTGATAAAAAAACAATTGCTTTCTTGCACAGCATTATTTTATTTGAACGCTTTGCCTATACTTAGCTGCTGCCTTATTTCAAGCAATGCATCTAACCAAAAATAAATACAAATCATCTTCACTGTAACAAGTAATTTTCCCTGCATCAAAAAAAAAAAACAATTTGCAGGATTACTTTACCACAGTTATTTCTTTCTTAAATGGGTCTAAGACCGTTATTAATGGTGATTGTCTCTTCTGTGCAAGGCTTCTGATGGTATCAGTTAGTGCTGTATAAGCAGCCTACTGCATCGCACCAGGATTTTTAGAAAACAGCCTTCATGAGACTTTTTAACGGTCATTTTAATCCACTTTATCTCATGGATTTCATTGTCCTGTATACAGCATTATGTCGGGCTAAAAAAGAGTGGAAGTGAAAGCCTTCCAAGCTGAAATCCTGGCTTGCTTTCCACTGATCCTTTGTGTCCTTTTCAGACCAAACTGCTCTCTCTATAGAAACAGCCTTGGGGTGATTAATGTCGCTTCTAACAAACTGCCTTCGTCCAGCAGAGTGCAGATAGGACATCAATACAAACAAAGTTTATGGGGCTGAATAGGGCCCGCCTGGAAAAAACGACATGCCTCTGAGTGCTTTAACAACGGCAGGCCTCACACTGACAGGTACCTTGTAAACATTCCATTAGTTGCTTGCTAATACATTTCCTTTATTACTGCAGAAGGGCCGAGAGCCAAGTGTTTACCAGCTCAGATGCCAGCTCAGCTTCTCAGTAACTGTGCGACTTTCAAGTGACTTTGAAATCTGTGCAGTGTTATATATAAAAAAGAACCGAACTGAATTGAATCTAGTGCTCCTTAAAGCCCAGTGTTTGTGACATCCTCAGACAGAACTGATGGCGGTTTTTGTGTCATCCTGAGATATGCCACTTCTTTCTAACCTAAAGGCCAATGTGACGGCACGAGGTTCCAGCATCAGCTTGACCACTCACTCCTTGTGCTAGTCTGATTTACTTTTCTACTGTGTGTGCTTGAGGAGAGTCAATAGATATTAACACTCCATGATTCTCTGCATTGCCATATAACCTTCCATGCATTTTTTTGACCTGTTTACCCAAGTCGGAGTCGTGCATTCCTTGTGCCAACCCAGGTGCAAGAAAAGAACCAACCCTGGAAGGGTCACAAGTTCACAGAGTTACCAATACTTACACTCACACTGGTCCAGTTTTGAGTAACCGAATGTCATCTCTGTATCTTTATTACTTCTTCGAGAGTCAATGGACATGAAGAGATGTGTACAACTCAAACATCGGTTCCCAAAGATACTCTGAGTAACATGTCATCCATTTGTGTCCTTGAAAACTAAATGGCTTCCATGAGATTTCAAATTATACTGTGACTCCCTGAGCTGCATCATAGTCTGGTATTCTTTAACAAAGCTGATACAACACCAGAAGGCTTTTGCTTACTTTTAAGGTTAAGTTTTATGCACATAATATTTAAATGTCATTTAAATATGCACGTCTTCTGTAAAGGTTGCTGTTGCCTAGTAACTGAAGTTGCTTCAGGAACGTAGATTTGCCAATGTACATTTAATGGTGATGTACTGTGCATGAAAACATGTCATTATCATGTGTAAATTCAAAACAAAATTGAATGTCCATACAAGAACAGTTCATTTTTATCTTAAAAGACAGCATATTAGCATGACCCTGTCTGACAGAATCCCAGTGCTTTGGCTCAGACTTCTTGATGCACCTACTAGGCTTATTTGGAAATTTAATTGTGTAATGTCAGTAATACCGAAGTGTTTATAAGAAGGAACATACCTCAGGGCTATATTTTACCTGTTAATGTTCTCACTTAAACTTGAATTGTTTCTAACAAAAATAAATGGTTAGGAGACAAAAAAGAAGAAAATGAAGACACAGGCAGCACTGTGATCAATAAACAGGATGGTTCAGAAGAGCAGGAAAACTAATCAAAGCAAATGTCAAAGTCAAAACAATAAACCAGAAACAAAGTCAAATAAATGTTACAAAAAGTTTCCTAACAAATGTTTTGTTTTGTTTAATTCTAACAAATCTGCAAAATCTAATCCAGAGAAGTCTCCATGAAAGTTGCTTGTTAGATCAAAATTAGGATGACCAAATACTGTGTGCCACCATCTTACATAGGCAGAGCCACCATCAATAGGCATAACAAGTATAAACAACATGGCTGCCATGATATTTGCAAAATCGTAGCCATGTTATGAGCAATGGACACATAATGGCATTGACACAATAACAATACAATTAATGACCATGCTGAAATAAATAAACCTAAATTCTGGTAATGTAACAAATTAATTTCTTATAATAGTAACCTCAGAAGTAGTCTAAAAATGATCAAAATCAAGATACCACAGATGGCATCAAACATTTTCTTCAGATATTTTGCAGATAAATCCACAAACCCAGGGATATGTGCAGAAGCTGAAGGGGTACAAGAATCACTCATCTTTAAACAATGACATGTGGAGATTCAGATAGTACTGCTACTGTAAACCTGTGTATGTCTAAGGAGCCCCTTGTTCAATAATTTCATATGGACCTATAAGGACACAGTGGATAGCTACACCTACTGAAAATGAAAATGTATTCCAATAATTTGCTGTTATGATGGAAATGGGCAGATATACTTGTTTGAATGAGGCCAGGAGACGAGGCAAAGTTAATGTGAAACTTGAAACCAAGAGTCCATCCTATCTTTTCATCAAACCAAAACACTTATCAAAAGTCAGAAATACAAAGCACTAACTTTATTAAACAGGAAGGCAGAGAATTTAAGAAAATCAGCAACCACATAAGTTTTAAGGTTTACCCACAAACTCCGATGACCAGTAATTTCTTCAGTATGTTCTTCAGAGCTTTCTTAGCTCATAACTTGCCTCAGTAAAAATCAAAACATGGATGGAATATAATTCTTAAAAATTACACTGTAACAGTTTAAGAACATGAGCTCTTTCTCAATCATCCTTGGTGATGCTGTCATCAGACTTCCTCCTACTTGATATCATTTTTGATTCCTTCCTTTCTTATTCTGCTCACATTCATCACATTAAGAAACTCTCTTATTTCTACCCCCTGTAACATATCTCATGTTCGCTCATTCCTCTCCTTTTGTAAAACTGAGAAACACATCCATGTTTTCATTACACCCCGCATCGACAACCATAACTCCCTACTGGCAGGTGCCCCTTCTAATCTGTTACCTTACACAGACTTGCAACAGCAAGCAGATAACACTCATCCTACCGCACATTCCCCGAGTCTCACACAACAGAATATAAAATTCTACTAATAACCTATAAAGCTTTCAATAGCCTTGTACAGGCAACATCATTAAATTCATCCATCACTAGGCTCCTGTCTGCCCACTAAGTTCCACTGATTCTGGCAATCTTGTTGTGCCACAAACTAACGTGTGCTCATTGGGTGACAGAGCTTTCAGCTTTATAGTGCTCAGACTTTGGAATAACCTCCCTAAACTAATGAGATCAGCCGACTCAATTCATTCTTTCTCATTTGCCCAGGAATGCATTTAACTTACTCTGACACGATGACCCTTTCTCTGCTTACCCTCTCTGTTCAGATGCCCAGAAAGATTTATGTTTTATAGTATTAATAATTTAGTATTTTATTCTGGCTTATTGTTTTTTATTCTATTTCAATACAATACAATACAATTTATTTTTGTATAGCCCAAAATCACACAAGAAGTGCCGCAACGTGCTTTAACAGGCCCTGCCTCTTGATAGCCCCCCAGCCTTGACTCTCTAAGAAGACAAGGAAAAACTGCCCAAAAAAACCCTCGTAAGGAAAAAATGGAAGAAACTTTGGGAAAGGCAGTTCAAAGAGAGACCCCTTTCCAGGTAGGTTGGGCGTGCAGTGGGTGTCAAAGAGAAGGGGTCAATACAATACAATACAATACAATACACAGAACAGAACAAATCCTCAATACAGTATAAAAATACAAATTTTATAAGTACGGAGTAGAATATAACAGTAGATGATATCAAATAATATGATTTGGATACTTTGCATATCCTGTGTTTATCTCTATTTAGTGTTAGTGTTTTAAACTGATATTGTTTGTATCCAATGCTGTAATACACCCTACTGCATTTATGTGAAGCACTTTGAGAATATGAAAGGTGCAACATAAATAAAATTCACTTTTTTATTCTGTCCCATATGTGATGTTGTGTGCTGCATATTTCTAGTCAAATACCTATGACACGAGAAACAAAACTGTATCTGAATAAGATGCAAATTATTTTTAACAACTTGAACCCACATCATTAAATATCAAATTTAACTTTCTCGTACATCACATTTCCTAAGAGAAAGTAAAAGCCAAAGAATTAACAAAAAATAAAGTGAAAAATTAATAAGACTTGACCAAACCAGTGTTTTATATCCGTTTGCACCATTATCATAGGGTCATATCTAGCTACTGTTCTGTTCCTTTGCATACTTTGTCCATTGCACATTTCCTGTCATCACTGCTGTTTGTCAATATGATCTTGATTTGTACAGATGTGGTTCCTTGTTCTACTTTGCCTTATGTAAAATAACCCACCTTGTTGCATTTGCTATCTAAATATTGCATTGTGGCCCTGGGAAATTTCATACCGCTGTACAATGTACCAAGGTATGTGTATAGATGGAATGGCAATGAAGCCTTCTTGACTTGGCTTAACCTGACTGTTGTGCTCATGACAAAAGCCTACACCAGTTATCCTGAAAATATTATGTTTGACAGCATAAATAAAGCTCAGAGACTTGGTTTACTTTTTCAATTTGTTCTTTACACACAGGAAGACATGCTGGCATCGAATTAATATTGATTTCAGCAGTGAAAGAGTGTGCTTTTCAAAAAAGGAGACACAAAGTGAAGTCCTCAATATGAAAAAATATTTATACAAGGAATCCATTTAGTCTAATGATGTTTTCACTAAAAGAGTCTATAAAACTCCATAGCATACAGCTTTCTAAATTTTGTTTAATTGGTGGGGGCTCAGTAATAAAATCTATGGCTATTTAGATGAAAAAGCATCTAGGAAATGGCAGAAAACATTGAAGCCAGCAGTATAACAATGAAATACTTAAGCACTAATATATCAGAGACCAGCTTTCACATCCAACTTTATTTACTACTTTCATGTAAGGCCACTGATTATTTCAAAGGTTTCAAATACATTATTTAGCCCTGAAATGTAAGTATTGTGTTTCACTTAAGTACCAATGTCTAAAACAACTGAGTCCTCTAGTAATTCTGGGAGAGATCTGCCTAAATATTTGGGGCTTGTTTAAGAGACACTAAAATATTTAAAATTACTTCAGCATGTTCGATATATTTCACATCAATTTGCCTAAAAAGATAATCTGATTGTTTGTTTGGTGTCACAGGCACAGGGAAAAAGGCTACTGTATAAGAAGCAAAATGAAACAAGAACACTGTATAATTACATTTTTAGTTTGCTGCTCATCCTTGAAAAAATGATATAACAAACAACACTTGAATTTTATATGGAAGATGCAATGTTTATGCCAAGCATGTGCAATGAGTTATATAATTGCAAGCAAAAAAGCAAGTTGATGTTGATTGGAGTAATAGATGGACACCATTGACGAATCTAACTGCCTGAGGGAAGAAAGTGTCTTGAAACCTAGTGGTCCTTGATTACACCCTACACTATTGCTTCCCAGTTTTGAGAATATGAAATGAAATGTGTGAATGCATTTTAAGAGTTTGAAAAAAAAAATTAACATAAATTCCCTAAAGTCTAAACTTTTAAATTCCTAGAAATAATAACTTGTCATATATGCGCATCGGAAGACCTCCTTACAGGCTCTGTTGAGGTATGTAATAACCCACCAGAACAAGAGGGGCACTATTGCAATCATTATCATCTCCTTCTCTCCCTGCAGCAACAAGAATCCACCCAGTGAGGGTCACTAACTCCACCTATTCCAGTTCACCATCCATAAAAGCTCCTGCATCTTGGAAGGAGGCGTCATTTTGGCAAGAGGAACCTGCTTACTGGAGTTCTCATGCAACCTGATCCATGGGGAATCAAAATCATTATCATTTTCTCACAACAAAATTGTCTTTCTTTTTCCTGTCCTCTAAATGTTTCTAAACTCCCTCAAAATAAAGATTTCCCTTTAGTTACTTCTTCTCATTCATCATCTTGGAATTCTCATTTTTCAATTTTAAAATACTTATCAACAATAAATAGAATAAATTTCAGTATTTCCCAATCTAGAAGTTCACCTTCTTTTCTTCCTTCCAAACATTCAACACTTGATTCTAATTTAAAAAAAAAAAACCTCCTTCTTTAGTTTCTTCCTTACCTTACTTGGTCTCTTCTCTGTCGGCTCCTTCTTCTTCTTCCAACTTATTAAATACAATACCTTATTCAATCTTTATCATTATCTACACATTCCTTCTTCTAAAAACTCTTCTTTATCTGAAAAGAAATTCTCTTAAAATTTCTCCAGGTTTAAATAAATAACCTCATGCAACACTTCTTTTTCAAAACACTTCCTCAGTTTCATTTTCTGAATCCCCAAGTACTAATGCTATTCAATTCCTTTTTCTGCCAAAAATCAAGTTATTTCTTTATCATTTAAAGACAATTTCTGCAACATACCAGAAAATTCTTCAATTTCTCCCATCTCTTTCTTTATTAAAACATAATTTCAGTTAGAAGCAAATAATTTATACAATCAAGTCAAACTTAACAAACAAAACCCCCACCCAAGAGAAAGAGAGGAGAACCAAGAACCATCTTTAAAAGCAGCCAGGAAGGAAGAGTATCCTTCCCCCCCCATCTAAAAGCTTTTTATAAAATATTATTGATTAAGTCCTGCCATATTTTAAAAACGTTTTGAACAGATCCTCTGAGAATTAGATTTTTTTTCTAATTTTAAATAGTATACAACATCAGTTACCCACTGACTTAAAGTGGTGGGGTGTGCCTTTTCCAGTTGAGCAAGAAAGTCTACATGCTAGTAGTGAGGTAAATTAGTTTGTTTGTTTTTCTCTACTTGAAACTCATCAGGGGGCCCACCAAACACAGCTGTTAATGGGTTAGGAATGTTTGTGACACCAAGGCTGTCTGATAGCCATTCAAAGATTTTTGTCCAGAGTGATGTTAATTTGGTGCATGCCCAAAACATGTGGCCCAATGAGGCTGGAGCTCGATTGCAAGGTTTACAGGTTGAATTTTGCCCTGAATACATTTTAGACAATTTTAAATGAGATAAATTTGCTCAATAAAAGATTTTAAGTTGAATGATTGATTGCTTTTTGCATATGGAGCAAGAGTGTATTCTGTGCATGACTACCTTCCACTCCTTTTCTGAAATAGAAAGTTAAGGGCCTTTTCCCCATTGTATCCTGGGATTTTTGAAAGCAAGAGAGTTTACAATGTTTTTTTATATTGTAGCGATGTATCTGAATGTTCAAGAATAGTCAATATTTCTTCTGGAATAGAAATAGCTAGGAAGTGAGGAAAATTGGGCAGGCTCTGTTTAGCAAAGTTTCTACTTTGAAAGTTAAATTTGAAGCTTAATTGTTCGTAGGATGCAAAGACATTATCTACGTACAAATCTCTAGGTGTTTTAATCCCAGACATTTTCTTAATACTGTGTATGCACGAGAGATTGAAAAAGAGTGGCTGTCATGTAGAGATGTAACAGATAAGAGCTCCTCTGTCTTAAAGTGCTTCCTACATTGATTCCATATTCTGAATTAATGAAGGGCAATTGGATTATTAGTGTATTGATAATAATTTGCATTTACTGGAGCATAAATCAGGGAATTTAAAAACGTAGTGCAAGATTTTAATTCTATTGGATGCCAGGGATGTATATTTTCATCAATTTGTGTCAATGTCCAGGTCTTAATGGGCTGTAGTATATTTGCTGTCCAGTAATGAAATTGAAAGTTAGGTAGTGCCATTCCCCTTTCTGCTTTAGGTTGCTGTGGAGTCATCCTCTGGATGCTTGGATGTTTCAATTCCAAATAAATTAGCTTATGATTGAAACAAATTTCTTAAGAAATGATTTAATAATATACAGGGTGGTCCAGATTTAATTATGCAGATCCAGATCGTCTGGATGACTTTGATTTATGCGGGGACAATTCCAGTTTGGCGCAAAGACGATTCTTCATGTCATCAGTTTGTACACTTCTTGATGGTCTGGGATTTTTCAGGTGATTTTCTATGTAATAAACTTAATAAGTTATAGCGTAATGAAAATTGCATAATTAGATCTGGACCACCCTATATATGGGAATGCTTTTGAAATAGAAATGTTCACTGGAAAAAAACACACTTTTACTTAAATTAAGTTTTGAGTGCAGACATCTTTTGAAAATCTGCTAGTGCTTTTAGGACTACTGGCACGGAACTGTATGGATCAGATACATGCAGTACCTTATCATCTACATATAGTGATGTTTTCTTTTCAAGTCTTTCCCTGAAAATCCCCTTTATCTCTGATGTGTTTAAAAAAAAAAATACAATGACTCAGTGCTGATAGGGGGCACCCTTGTCGAGTACCACGTTCTAGATTGAAGTAGTCTGAAATAATCTATAATAATAAAAGGCAAAGCCCTCACTCACTGACTGACTGACTGACTGACTGACTCATCACTAATTCTCCAACTTCCCATGTAGGTAGAAAGCTGAAATTTGGCAGGCTCATTCCTTACAGCTTACTTACAAAAGTTAAGCAGGTTTCATTTCGAAATTCTACACGTAACGGTCATAACGGTCGACAACGTCCGGCATGTTGAAATTTCTTATTTATGGCCCCATCTTCACGAAAATTGGTAGGCGGCTTCCCTGCACTAACCGAAACCGATGTATGTACTTATTTCGATGGTATGACGCCACTGTCGGCCGCCATATTGAACTTTCCAACGTCACCAATTTTCAAACTTCCCGTGTAGGTAGAAGGCTGACCCCATCTTCACGAAATTTGGTAGGTGACTTCCCTGCGCTAACCGAAACCGATGTACGTACTTATTTCGATGGTATGACGCCACTGTCGGCCGCCATATTGAATTTTCCAAACGTCACTAATTCTCCAACTTCCCGTGTAGGTAGAAGGCTGAAATTTGGTAGGCCCATTCCTTACAGCTTACTTACAAAAGTTAAGCAGGTTTCATTTCGAAATTCTACACGTAACAGTCATAACGATCAACAACGTCCGCCATATTGAACTTTCTTATTCATGGCCCCATCTTCACGAAATTTGGTAGGCAGCTTCCCTGCGCTAACCAAAACCAATGTACATACTTATTTCGGTGGTATGATGCTACTGTCAGCCGCCATATTGAACTTTCCAACGTCACTAATTCTCAAACTTCCCGTGTAGGTAGAAGGCTGAAATTTGGCAGGCTCATTCCTTACAGCTTACTTACAAAAGTTAAGCAGGTTTCATTTCGAAATTCTGCGCGTAACGGTCAACAACGTCCGCCATGTTGAACTTTCTTATTCATTGGTAGAAGGCTGAAATTTGGTACTTATTTCGGTGATATGATGCCACTGTCGGCCGCCATATTGAACTTTTCAACGGTCTTTGTTACTTATGGGCCCATCTTCAAGAAATTTGGTACGCGGGTTCCCAACACTAACTGAATCCTACTTACGTACATATATATGTACTGATGACGGTACAGGAGATAATTATACTACACAGGAGCACTAG
>JANRMT010027041.1:41975404-42023695 GCA_026402145.1 Polypterus bichir lapradei | reverse complement strand
TTATCGATGAAACCGGTTGTAAGCTTACAACGCTTGACAGATGCCGAATGTCACTTCAACACAAGTCCTGCAAATACTGTCGTAATTGAAACAAACCATGAAACTGAAATCGATTATGACAGCAGCAATCCATGCTGTGAGATTTGAAACAAGATTACTGTTCACATGGCCAACTGTACATTGCATGCTCAAGAGTAAGCTCAGCGCACAGCTTGGTCATGTTACAACCGGAGGGCCGAACTGACAACGTGGTATACAAAGAGATCCTTAACAAATAATTATTGCCATATTTTCCCTCACTTTAAAAAGGTTAAATTTTCTTCTTAATAAAAATTTTAATGCAGTAGTTCGCCGCTGCGAAGCGCGGGTATTTTGCTATCTATAATAATAAAAGGCAAAGCCCTCACTGACTGACTGACTGACTGACTGACTGATTGACTGACTGACTCATCACTAATTCTCCAACTTCCCATGTAGGTAGAAAGCTGAAATTTGGCAGGCTCATTCCTTACAGCTTACTTACAAAAGTTAAGCAGGTTTCATTCCGAAATTCTACACGTAACGGTCATAACGGTCGATAACGGTCGACAACGTCCGCCATGTTGAACTTTCTTATTTATGGCCCCATCTTCACGAAATTTGGTAGGCGGCTTCCCTGCGCTAACCGAAACCGATGTATGTACTTATTTCGATGGTATGACGCCACTGTCGGCCGCCATATTGAACTTTCCAACGTCACCAATTTTCAAACTTCCCGTGTAGGTAGAAGGCAGACCCCATGTTCACGAAATTTGGTAGGTAACTTCCCTGCGCTAACCGAAACCGATGTACGTACTTATTTCGATGGTATGACGCCACTGTCGGCCGCCATATTGAACTTTCTTATTCATGGCCCCATCTTCACGAAATTTGGTAGGCAGCTTCCCTGCGCTAACCAAAACCAATGTACATACTTATTTCGGTGGTATGATGCTACTGTCAGCCGCCATATTGAACTTTCCAACGTCACTAATTCTCAAACTTCCCGTGTAGGTAGAAGGCTGAAATTTGGCAGGCTCATTCCTTACAGCTTACTTACAAAAGTTAAGCAGGTTTCATTTCGAAATTCTACGCATAACGGTCATAACGGTCAACAACGTCCGCCATGTTGAACTTTCTTATTTATGGCCCCATCTTCTCGAAATTTGGTAGGCGGCTTCCCTGCACTAACCGAAACCAATGTACGTACTTATTTCGGTGGTATGATGCCACTGTCGGCCGCCATATTGAACTTTTCAACAGTCTTTGTTACTTATGGGCCCATCTTCAAGAAATTTGGTACACGGGTTCCCAACGCTAACTGAATCCTACTTACGTACATATATACGTCCATAGCCTGCAGCTTGGTCACCATGTGAGGCGGTGTTGGGTTCCCCATCCCAACGCCTCCCACGTTGTTGGCTGCCTGTCTATATAAGGCCGTCCATCGCTCCAGTCTCTACATTCCCTTCCTTGCTTCGCCACGGGATTCACGTCTCCCTGCTGATAACTACAGCCTTTTTGTTTAATCCACGGCTTCTCCGCTGTTTTATTGTTTGTTTATTACAATTATAGTTATTGTGTAGGTATTTTACACTTACTTTACATTACTCAGGTACCCATTTCCTTCATCATTCCAACCCCCATTACCATGTCTATCGAGGTAATCACCATTGATCAAAGAACTGTCACTTACCGAGTGGTTTCCATGCCCGGAGATGGCACCTACCTTTTCCATTCTCTGTGTTACATATTGCACGGCCATATCAGGCTCACTCTTGATATCCAGAAGAACATTGTGTCTTATGTATTGAATGACTGGGACAGGTTCAAGGTGTGGACTGATGACGGTACAGGAGATAATTATACTACACAGGGGCACTAGAACAGTGAAATGCTTAAGCCCTTCACCTATGGTTCTGCATGTGAGTTGATGGCTGCCGCTGAATTGTTCGGTTGGTGCTTTCAAGTGTACCGAAATGGGCAAATATTTTACACCTTTCGACAACCGCCAATGCCTCTTAAACATCTTAGATTCACAGGTGACGATTTCAGTAGTGGACACTTTGATGTTTATGAATGTTTAAACTCTCAAAAGCTGGATGTGAAGTTATCGATGAAACCGGTTGTAAGCTTACAACGCTTGACAGATGCCGAATGTCACTTCAACACAAGTCCTGCAAATACTGTCGTAATTGAAACAAACCATGAACCTCAAACTGATTATGACAGCAGTAATCCAAGCTGTGAGATTTGAGACAAGATTACTGTTCACATGGCCAACTGTAAGTTGCATGCTCAAGAGTAAGCTCAGCGCACAGCTTGGTCATGTTACAACCGGAGGGCCGAACTGACAACATGGTATACAAAGAAATCCTTAACAAATAATTATTGGCATATTTTCCCTCAGTTTAAAAAGGTTAAATTTTCTTCTTAATAAAAATTTTAATGCAGTACTTCGCCGCTGCGAAGCGCGGGTATTTTGCTATCTATACTAATAAAAGGCAAAGCCCTCACTGACTGACTGACTCACTCATCACTAATTCTCCAACTTCCCGTGTAGGTAGAAGGCTGAAATTTGGCAGGCTTATTCCTTACAGCTTACTTACAAAAGTTAAGCAGGTTTCATTTCGAAATTCTACACATAACGGTCATAACGGTCGACAATTTCCGCCATGTTGAACTTTCTTATTTATGGCCCCATCTTCACGAAATTTGGTAAGCGGCTTCCCTGCGCTAACCGAAACCGATTTACTTACTTATTTCGATGGTATGACGCCACTGTCGGCCACCATATTGAACTTTCCAACTTCACCAATTTTCCAACTTCCCGTGTTGGTAGAAGGCTGACCCCGTCTTCATGAAATTTGTTAGGTGGCTTCCCTGCGCTAACCAAAACCGATGTACGTACTTATTTCGGTGGTATGACGCCACTGTCGTCCGCCATATTGAATTTTCCAAACGTCACAAATTCTCCAACTTCCCGTGTAGGTAGAAGGCTGAAATTTGGCAGGCCCATTCCTTACAGCTTACTTACAAAAGTTAAGCAGGTTTCATTTCGAAATTCTACGCGTAATGGTCATAACGGTCAACAACGTCCGCCATGTTGAACTTTCTTATTTATGGCCCGATCTTCTCGAAATTTTATAGGTGGCTTCCTTGCACTAACCGAAACCAATGTACGTACTTATTTCAGTGGTATGATGCCACTGTCGGCCGCCATATTGAACTTTTCAACAGTCTTTTTACTTATGGGCCCATCTTCAAGTAATTTGGTACACGGGTTCCCATCGCTAACTGAATCCTACTTACGTATATATATAGGTCCATAGCCTGCAGCTCGGTCACCATGTGAGGTGGCGTTGGGTCCCCCATCCCAACGCCTCCCACGTTGGTGGCTGCCTGTCTGTCTATATAAGACCGTCCGTCGCTCCGGTCTCTACATTCCCTTCCTTGCTTCGCCACGGGATTCATGTCTCCCTACTGATAACTACAGCCTTTTGTTTAATCCACGGCTTCTCCACTGTTTTATTGTTTGTTTATTACAATTATAGTTATTGTATAGGTATTTTACACTTACTTTACATTGCTCAGGTACCCATTTTTTTTTATCATTCCAACCCCCATTACCATGTCTATCGAGGTGATCACTATCGATCAAAGAACTGTCACTTACTGAGTGGTTTCCATGCCCGGAGATGGCACCTACCTTTTCCATTCTCTTTGTTACATATTGCATGGCCATATCAGGCTCACTCTTGATATCCGGAGGAACATTGTGTCTTATGTATTGAATGACTGGGACAGGTTCAAGGTGTGGACTGATGACGGTACAGGAGATTATTATACTACACAGGAGCACTATAAGAGTGAAATGCTTAAGCCCTTCACCTATGGTTCTGCATGTGAGTTGATGGCTGCCACTGAATTGTTCGGTTGTCGCTTTCAAGTGTACCGAAATGGCCAAATATTTTACACCTTTCGACAACCGCCAATGCCTCTTAAACATCTTAGATTCACAGGTGACGATTTCAGTAGTGGACACTTTGATGTTTATGAATGTTTAAACTCTAAAAAGCCGGATGTGATGTGATTTTATCGATGAAACCGGTTGTGTGCTTACAACGCTTGACAGATGCCAAATGTCACTTCAACACAAGAAATCCTGCAAATACTGTCGTAATTGAAACAAACCATGAAACTCAAACTGATTATGACAGCAGCAATCCAAGCTGTGAGATTTGAGACAAGATTACTGTTCACATGGCCAACTGTAAGTTACATGCTCAAGAGTAAGCTCAGCGCACAGCTTGGTCATGTTACAACCGGAGGGCCGAACTGACAACATGGTATACAAAGAGATCCTTAACAAATAATTATTGGCATATTTTCCCTCAGTTTAAAAAGGTTAAATTTTCTTCTTAATAAAAATTTTAAGGCAGTACTTTGCCACTGCGAAGCGCAGGTATTTTGCTAGTGTTAATATAAACTGAGGCTTCTGGACTAGTATAGATTAGTTTGAGCCATGAAACATATGATTGGGCAATGTGATGAACAGTCCCATTCAATCATATCAAATGCTTTTCCCACATCCAAAGATAACAAGATCACTGGAGTGTTAAATTTAATGGGTGAATATATTATATTAAACAAACATCGAAGATTAGAAGCCAAGTATCCTGTTTGGTCTTGTGATATTACAGAAGGTAGCCTTTTTTCAATCCTTCTGGCTAGAACTTTGGAAAGTATCTTAACATCATTATTCAGGAGTGAGACTGGTCTGTATGATGCACATTGAAGTAAGTCCTTATTTTTATTAGGAAAGACAGTAATTAATGATTTGAAAAGTTAGAGGCAGAATTTTGTTGTCTCTAGCTTCTATAAGCACTGACAATAATAGTGGAGCTAATTTATTTGAAAAATCTACTCTCTCTCTCTCTCTCTCTCTATATATATATATATATATATAAAATCCTAAGCCTAAAAGTGCAAAGATTTTAGGTGATATTTTTATGTCACATTTAAAATTGGGCTTATTTTAAAACCTACATATATATGCTTGGCATCATTCTTTTCAAAATTTATTGAACTTTAATGTGATGTTGTTAGATTTTCAGATTTTTATTCCATTTTTAAATTATAAACTAAAAAAATATCAAGAACTCGAGTCCTGCAAGACGAGACTTTGTGCTAAGAGATTTAACCATGCCTGGGGCCGGAAATAAAAGACAAAGAGTAGGACAGCTGCTGTACTGGCTTTATGTTCAAAGCGCTGCATGAGGTGCAGATCATGTGATACAACAAAAAAAGCAACAACAAGTCAGCAGCTGATTGAGCAAAGAGGAGGTAAAAAAAACCAAACTATTTGTTTTGCACTGTATCACCGTTTTAAGAGGGGGTTTCAGAGGTGCGACCGAGTCTGGCATGTAGCGCAGGCCCTCTCTGGGGGAGGAGGTTGACGAGTGAAGCGAACCCCCTAGTGTTTTCAATAAAATTCCACTGGGTAGCCAACAGGGCCTGCTGCTTTCCCACTCTGAAGTGAGTTTATAGCTTCTAGTAATTCTGTGGGTGACAGAGGTTTATCCAGTTCCACTGTACTAAGAGTATCTAGCTGTGGTATATGTAATGAATCGAAAAACTCATCAGGTTATATCTTATTTTCTTTAAACTGAGTAGAATATAAGGGCTTATAATACTCTCTAAATTTATGAGATATTTTATGGTCAATGATTTTATTTCTGTGTTGGTAATTACTGTCATTGCTTTGTAGACTTCTTGCTTGTGGATATTTTGGGCTAAGATCTTATTGGCCTTCTCTCCATTTTTATAATAATGAAGTTGCAATTTAAAGATGAGCTTTTCTGTTTCTTTAATTGTCAAGAGGTTAAATTCTGATTGCACAACTTGTCTTTTCATATAAAGTGCCTCATTTGAAGAAATGGAATATTCTAGGTCTATTCTGCTAATTTTGCTGATTAACTCAAATGGCGTCTTAGTTTCTAGTTTATTTTTGTGAGAAAGATATGAAATTATCTATCCTCTTAAAAATGCCTTTAAAGTTTCCTAGATTATTCCTGCAGAGACCTCTGAGGATGCATTTCTCTCAAGAAAATAATCAATTTGCTTGGATATGAATTCTGTACAGTTCTCATGCTAGCTACGTGACGAGTGTGTAGGGCACAGTGATTTAAGCTCCAATATCAGAGGGGTGTGGTCAGTTATAACAATAGCATCATACTTACAAGATTTGATAATGGGCAAAAGATAATGTCTATGAAGAAATAATCAGTTCTAGGGTAACAATGATGACTAGTGAGAAGAAATATGCTCTAAGGTTAGGATTTAAAAACCTCCATGGGTCTGATAAGTTATGATCCAATGCAAACTATGCATTTATTTTTGCACTATTAGACATTTTTGCCGCTGTAAGTGAAGACCTATCCAGGTTTGGATTTAAAACACAATTGAAATCTCCCACCATTATAATTTTATGAGTGTTTACTTTAGGAATAAATGCAAATACATTTTCGATGAAATTACTATTATCCAAGTTAGATGCATAAATATTTATCAAAATCACTTTAGTTTTAAATAAATTGTCCATCATCATAACATATTGCCCTTCAGGATCAGATATTACGTCCGACACTACAAATGGAAGAGTTCTGTGTATTAAGATTCCCACACCAATAATTTTCTTTGTATAGCTAGAGTGAAAAATGTGGCTAATCCACTCTCTTTGCAACTGAAAATGGTCATTACTTATTAAGCATGTGTCCTGTAAAAATACTCTCTTGGCATTTAGACCTGTTAGGTGAGAGAATAATTTCTCTTTAATTCATGATTAAGACCTTTGACATTCCAGCTTACAAGGTTCACTGTTTGCTCAAAGAGACATTCTTTCTGAGCTTTTGTTGACCTTTTGTAGTCTTGTGTTAAGGTATTACATTGTTACATATGATAGCTTTGACTTAGGTTTTATATTATTGTAAGGTGTTATAGCTATGGAGCCTATTGTTATGTTGGCACTTATAGTTATTGGGGTTGAAAGGATAAATGAGAAATAGCATTGCTATCTTTCTCTACAAACCATGACCCCCACCCCCCAATTTTGCCTCCCCAAGTGAGGCAGACCACACTTCACAAATTCCCAGTCCTCTGACATGCCAACAGCCAGAGCACATCCAGAACAAAACGAACCCCTCAGCAGCAATGTAGAAAAGGTTAAAAAATGAGAAATAATATGTACAGTGCAACTACAATAAACCTAGGATATGATCTTTAACAGTCCCAAAAGAATAAACCTAGGAAATGATATTAAACAGTTCCCATGGTGACAGATAAAATGTGATAGTACATTCCCAATACAAAAAACAAGGGTATGATGTGAAAAAAATAATAGATAAATGAAAAAACACACCATAAATAGCTAGTTACTAGCTATTGTATTAAACTTACTACTTAAACGTATATCCAGGTCTTTTATATCCCAAAACTGTTTCTCATTTTTCTTGTTTAGCTCCGTTACTTCTTTCTTTATATTTCCTATTCTTTATATTACTTTTTATCATTTATATGTTCTTCCTCATGTGTGCCAATCATTACTTTCAGCTCAAACAGTGCACTTTTGTCTTTTCTGCCCTCCGTAAGCGGAGTTGTGAGTCTGGTTGGGGTTGATGCAGCTGACTAATGGGGGATATTAGCTGTAGTTGACAGCAGGGATAAAAAGGCCATGCTCGATTCCAGTAATCCTCCTGGAACTGACAAATTATCTTTTCCTGCCCCACTTCCAGCTTTGCTGCCACTTACACTCTCGTTTGGGACCAATGCTTCAGAATCAGGGCCTGGTAGATCTGTATCTTCACTTGTCTGTTCTCCGGCAAGGCTGTACAGTGAACTTGAAGTCAGTTTAGATTTTGATGGCACTTTCCCTGCTTTTTCTTTTTACTTTTCTTTCCAAGCTCTGTTTGCTACTCATGGTTATTTATACTTATGTGGTTATTAAATCCTTTTGGGATGAGTAAATGCAGGATACCTCAGGATGATAGTAAAAAAAAAAAATAACACTGCTGCTAATGGAGCTCTGTCTAGATATCTGTCTCCTACAACAGATGAGACCAACCGCCATTTCTCCCAATCTTGCCCCTAAAAAAGTCAACTCTTATTGTTCTTTTATTCGTATCTCTGCAATTTCTAAAGTTAAAAAATCTAATGTTTTATTTCAAATAATTCTATTTCAAATAGATTCCTGTTTTGTTTCCAAAACTTCTTTGACTTCCATTAAATCTCATGATGACCTCCTACACCCAATTTCATCTTCTTCATAGCACAGTTCCTTCTCCTCAGAGGATAATTTCCAGAAACGCCAAAAGCACTGGGAGTCGTGCAATGTGGATGTCTGTACCAGTATAGAGCCATACATTCTCATACTTCCCTCACATGCCTTTTTGCTCCCCCAATACTCCTGATTTTCATCCAAAGTCAAATTTTTCTCAAATTTCATTACCATTAAGAAAGAAGGAGATGATTATGGACCAATCTGCAAAAAACACAATGTGTGAGATTGGCTGATCCTTCTCTTCTGTTACAATCTAATCTTCCATCACAACCAAATCTTACCACCACTGAAATACTTGAATGCCTCATTACTAGTAAAAGAAGGAATTGGAAGAATATTAATTGGTCATTAAATCCTCAAAAGCCAAATGTTATTATAGGTGATTCCAATTTAGCCAGAATTCCCTGTTTCATCAGTTCTACTGTGCAAATTAATAGTTTCCAGGGGGGCTAAGGTTATAAATTTGTTCAATATTCTCAAAAAATTACAGCTTTATAAACAAATTTTATTCTTGATTGCTATAAATAATTATAATGGGAGAACTTCATTCAAAAACTCAAATTCAATTTAACCAGTTACTTTAACAAGCAACAAAAAATTTCTATTAGCACAAATCTTTATAGCTAAAATTCCATTTACAAATACACAATCCCACACACAGAAGAAGTACTCCTGGTTAATAATTGTCTCTTTTCACTTTCATCAGATCTTACTGAATTAGTCACTGGAAACAATATTCATTAGGCCCCAGATTCTGCTTCTCAAGTTCTGGATTATTGGGTGGAATATTAGAATAATCTAGACAAGAACAGGCCATTCAGCCCAACAAAGCTTGCCAATCGTATCCATTATTATTTCTTCTAAAAAAACATCAAGTCGAGTTTTGAAAGTCCATAAAGTCTTTCTGTCTACCACACTACTTGGTAGCTTATTCCAAGTGTCTATCGTTCTTTGTGTAAAGAAAAACTTCCTAATGTTTGTGTGAAATTTACCCTTAACAAGTTTCCAACTGTGTCCATTTGTTCTTGATGGACTCATTTTAAAATAACAATCTTAATCCACTGTACTAATTCCCTTCATAATTTTAAATGCTTCAATCATGTCTCCTCTTAATCTTCCTTTGCTTAAACTGTAAAGGCTCAGCTCTTTTAATCTTTCCTCATAATTCAACCTCTGTAGCCCTGGAATCAGCCTAGTCGCTCTTCTCTGGACCTTTTTTAGTGCGACTATGTGTTTTTTGTAGCCTGGAGATCAAAACTGTACACAGTACACCAGATGAGGCCTCACCAATGCATTATAAAGGTTGAGCAGAACCTCCTTGGCCTTGTACTCCACACATCGTGCTATATAATCTAACATTCTGTTTGCCTTCTTAATGGCTTCTGAACACTGTCGATAGCTTAGTGTCATCTATGACTCCTAAATCCTTCTCATAAGGTGTACTCTCGATTTTCTGACCTCCCATTGTGTATTCAAACCTAACATTTTTACTTCCTATGTGTAATACTTTACATTTACTGACATTAAATTTCATCTGCCATAAATCTGCCCAAGCCTGTATGCTATCCAAGGCCTTCTGTAATGACATAATGGATTCCAAATCTGCTAATCCACCTATCTTGGTGTCACCTGCCAACTTATCCAGCTTACCTATATTCCTATCTAAATCATTTATATATATTAAAAATAGCAGTGGCCCTTGCACTAACCCCTGTGGAACACCACTCTTAACATCGGCCATTTCTGATGAGGTTCCTTGCAACGTAACCTTCAGCTTCCTGTGTCTAAGCCAATTCTGCACCCATCTAAAAACATCACCCTGAATTCCAACTTCTTTTAATTTGATGCCCAACCTCTCATGTGGCACCTTATCAAATGCTTTTCGATGGTCAAGATAAATAATATCATATGCTCCATTCTGATCATATCCTTTTGTTGCCTCCTCATAGAATTCCAGCATGTTAGTAAAACACGACCTCCCTCTTCTGAACCCATGCTGACTGTTCAGAATAACTCCTGTCCTTGCCATGTGTTGCTCAATCTTATCCTTAATAATTCTTTCCATTAATTTTCTTGTGATGCATGTTATGTTTACTGGCCTATAGTTGCTTGGATCTGCCCTGTCACCCTTTTTATATAATGGGATGATATTTGCCATTTTCCAGTTCTTTGGAATCTCTCCAGTGCACATTCACTTCCTAAAAATATGTATCAAGGGTTTATATATAAACTCTCTAGCCTCCTTAAGAACTTGAGGGCAAATATTATCTAGGCCTGGTGATTTGTTTGATTTCAGCCTATTTAATCTGAGCAGCACTTCTCCCTCTACAATTTCCAAATCCCTCAGTACCTCCTTAATAGTCCCTGTTACCTCTGGGAGGTTATCCACTTGCTCATTCGTAAACACCTCAGAAAAATGTAAGTTTAGGGCACCCGCTATTTCATTGTCTGTGTCTTTTAATTCCCCTTTACTATTTCTGATGCACTTGACCTCTTCCTTGCCTCCCTGATATCCTTCTTAATGGTTGCTTTCATGTTCTCATATGCTCTATGATTCACTTTGCTTTATGTGCCTTATAAAGCAGTTTTTTTCCTTTGCAGCTTCTTTTTTAAATCTTTATTAATCCACTGTGGAGTTTTTTAAAATTTCCTATAAATTCCAATTTTAATTATATACAGTATCTGTCCTGCATTAAATGTAAAACATTTTTAAACCTGTTCCATTGCTCCTGGACTGTCTCCACACTTAAAAGCTTATCCCAGTCTATCCTCCTTAGACTTTGTCGCATCTGCTTAAAATTTGCAGTACCAAAATTCAAATTAACAATTTTAGTCTTTGCATTTGTACTCTTACAAAATACTGAGAATTGTACTACATTATGGTCACTTGACCCTAGTGGTCCAATCACATCTACACCCTCAGTTCTATCCTGATTATTACAAAATATTAAATCCAGATAAGCTTCACCCTGTGTTGGTGCTTTAACATACTGTGTTAAAAAACAGTCGCTGATTACTTCTTAAAACTCTTGTGCTCCTCCATCTACAAGGTTATCCCAGTTAATAATAATTGGATAATTAAAGTCCCCCATGACTATAATATCTCCCTGTAAATTTGCCTTTTTGATATTACTAAAAAGATGTGTGTTGAAATTACTGTTTGAATTGGGTGGTCTATAACACACTTTTAAAATAAGACCTCTTTCCCTAATATTTTCCAGGAAAAGTCACATGTCCTCACTAAGATGGGGTTCATCATCCAACTGAAGAGGACTTACATTTAAATCCTGTTTGGCATAAACAGCAACCCCACCTCCTTTTCTGTTCTGTCTCTCCTTCCTAAAAATGTGTATCCCTCTATGTTACACTCATCCCCATCTTTCTTATTTAGCCAGGTTTCCGTTATTGCTATAGTATCATACATACAGCTCCAACTCACTTACCTTATTTTTGATACTTCTAGCATTAAGACAAGCTATTTTAATGTGTTACTCCTTCTACATTTAAATGTTTGCTTAGAATTTACATTACTACGCATTTTTATTTCCACACCATTGTTTGTTCCTCCATGTATAGATCTAAACCTGGCCTGTACTAAACTCTCTGCCCTCCATTCCCTAGTTTAAACAATCCTCAACTAACCTACTCATACGCCTCCCCAATACATTGGTGCCCCTCCAGTTCAGATGTAACCCGTCACGGCAGAACAGGTCCCATCTGTTCAATAGGAGTCCCAATGCCCCATAAACCTATACCCTTCTACCCTGCACCATGATTTGATCCACGCGTTAAACCTTCTAATCTTCACAATCTTACCTGGACTGGCGCGAGAAGACTACCTTGTCAGTTCTGCTCCTCAGCTTGGCACCTAACTCTATGAATTTGGATCACAAGACTGACAGACTAGCATTATGTATGTCATTTGTACCAACATGGACAATGACAATTGGATCTACCCCTGATCCACCCTTCCAGGGAGGTCCCCGACCTGTGCATCCAGAAGGCAACACAACGTGCGAGACTTTCTGTCTCTGGAGCACACCTACGCTTGAATCCTCCTAATGATTGAGTCCCCAACTGTCACTTCCTCTCTGTTTCTGGGAACTGGTTTTGAGGTGGCCCATTGCCTACCACCTCAGAATCATCAGAGACGCCATCCAGCTCCTCAAGTACGTGATAACGGTTTGACTCTTCAAATTCTGGGGTTGATGCCCCCGGAGAGTGTACACTTTTTACCTTGCGCCCTCCCACACCACCTTAGGAGTGCACAATATCACTATAAAGGACACCTGGGCCAGGTCCGCCAATTCTCTACTACAATGCAGGCCAGCCAATTCCTCGTCCAGTTCAGTGACCCTTAGCTCGAGGTGCTGGATCAGCTGCCATCTCTTGCAGATGTAGCCCTCATAGACAACTGGCTGCTCCAAACCATCATCTAAAAAGTCCAACATCCAACAGGACTTGCATTACACAAGCCTCATTATTACAATTTGCTTTAGGAGTAGTAAAACTACCTTGACTTTTTTTCTTAAAATTAAATGATTTAACTTAAATGGTAACACTAAGAACTGTTACAGCTATTTTACACCTTGTGTCCTTAAGCTCCTGTACTGTTCTCCCTCTCAGCTGCCTGCTGTTTGTACTTCTATGAGATTAACTAATTTTGTGTTCCTCTTATTCCTTACTTAAAGCTTCCATTTCTTGAACTCAGGAAAAGGTTCATCTGGTGACTCAATAAAACTACTTCTTTGACTCTTCCATTGTGTGTCTCACCAGGACTTTGGTGTTAAGATGACATGATTCTTTAAAAATAGATGAAGCCTATAGCTGAGCAGAGGTTGAGAAGAATGTTAACAATTTCCGTAGACCGCTAACATAAGCAGAGGCAACTAGGAAGCTTTTTGCCACATTTGCTAGCAACAGATCAGCTAACACCATGTGACACAAAAACATCCTGGTATTAATTTCCAGAAGCCTATCTTGGACCCCTTACCTTCCTCCTCTCATATTTTCCTAATTGTCATAAGACTGCTCCTACAGTCACCAAATGGGAGGCTGAGCTCTTCCAGTGTTTTTAGAATAAGGGAAGGACAGGCTTTCTCCAATGGCTTCTGCAACCACAAGGAACTCCACAAATGGTGCTTGAGTTGTAAGTCGTCTAATGTCACAATTTGAATTATAATACAGAGTTGTTATTTATGGCTTAGATTAGGAGTGAAATCCAAAAAAAAAAACTTTGACACTTTATTTTCACTAATGATGGTCTCCATAATCATCTCGCCAATACAGCTGATCAGTTCATTTTGAATGATATCGCCTAAATATAAAGTGTGACTGGAATCTTTACCTTCCTCATGAACATGCTGTTTCAGTGCCAGATCTAACATGACCACAAGTTCCACTTACTTTAAAAAAAAATTCCATCACATACTTGGTAAAGCTTGTCTGAGGTAAACATTGCCGACAAAGCAGAATTCTTTTCTTTTTGCTTTGCCCACTTTGGAGCTTGACATTCAAAGTGAAATTGACTCAAAAAAATATCTGCTTTGTACCACGCTTGCCACTTTAATCTCCCCTATATTAGCACAACATTATAAAAAATCCAAGAGATAACATCTGCACACTGAATTTGCTTTTCCTCCTCCACCTCCTCCTCCTCTTTTCTTCGTTTGTGCTTCTGAAGACATCTGACTTTTCGTAGTTGATTGATTTCATGATAAGTGTTGAATTCCACTTCACATTTTTCACGTTTGCACCCCTATGCAGTCATCCCAGTGAGTTCAACGACCCCAATCCTTCCAAGCTCACACTACATCTCTGTCTGCTTCTACATCTGTGCATGTGGGTCATCACTTTCAGGGTGATCGGTTCAAAAGTTTCTTAGGAAAATCACATTTATTGCTACAGAGAAATGATGATGTTTAAGGAGCTAAGCAAAAGATATATTAAAGGCCACAATCATCCACCTAAATAAAAGCACAAGTGTCTGTGTATCTGTCTGGTTGCTGTGTCTCTGTCATTCCAACAGATTGGAGAGCATTGCAAACATTTATGTTTGGCATTTGTCATTCCAATAGATGTCATATCACAAACATTTGTAGTAATGCATTTTATTTCTATAAATGTTTGTGATGTGCCATCTGTTGGAATGACAAGTGCCGTTCATTTTTTTTTATTACAAATTTCTATCGGTAAACTATTCCAGATTTAAGGTGCATAACAGCAGAAGGCTTCATGCAAATCATGACAACACTTAACAGGATTATCTTAACTCAAATATTTTGGATATGCTAATAAAACAGTTAAATGAAAATACTACTTTTTAAAAAATCTCCAGATCCCAAATATTACAAATTACTCCTTTTCAATTTCCTATTTGCTGCTATATAAGCAAATTACTTTAGCATTTCCTTCTAAAAGAAGCAATGCTTAGTAGATGTTGTTAATTAGCAAGATTTGACTTTTCAGAAAGGCTAATGACAATTCAATATAAAATAACCATTCCAAAACAAAAGAGACAAGTTTTTCTAAAATAATTATAATTAACCTGTTTTTAAACCTAACAGACTGTCCTTTAGTTTAATTGAATGTTGCTTAAATTTATTTTATTTAAAATGAATTACATCTTATTTCAAATTTACTGATATTTATTGGGTTCTTTCTATGTGCAGTTGCCCATTCAAATGGTTTTCTTCAATATATAGAAATATATAATCATTTCTGAAAAAGTTAATTTGGTTTTATTAATACTTTAAATGTAACCTCCTTCAGTTTTAGGATTGTCAGAATATCTTTTTAAGGGACTGTTGTGGTTTTCCAAAGATTTTCCTGAGCCATAGGATTTGTTTTCTTTTCGACGATTTAATTTTTTCCTATGGTTTTGAATATTGTTCTTTCCATTTTCATTTTGACTTTTGGTTTACCCATTTCTATTGTTTTATTTATTTATGTTTTATTTCAAGATTATGTTTTATTTACATTATTAGTGCCATCATTTTCTAGTACCACTGTTTCTATGACACACCCATCAGAAGTCTAGTCATGTGATGCCTTCAACGCAACCAAATATAAGCCAGCACCACACAAGGATCAATGCCCAATATTGTGGATGCTTTCTAAACCTTTTTCTGAGTGCTCCGTAGTTATTGATCTCTGTGGAACAAATCTTTTGGCTTGATTTTAAGACTGGGATTTTTTGGTTTAAATATTAGGTTTAGTCGGTTTGATCATGTGAGTTTTTTTCCCTTGCTAGTTCTAATTCATTTTCACCTGTGCTAGAACAGTATAGGATTTCGAGTTCTTAATAACAGAAGGGTTAGAACAGCAGCACCTTTATACCACCACCTGTTTTTCAACAGCCATACAGTACATTTCTCTATTGATATCACTGATGGTTGTCTTATAGTATGTGCTTAAGTTCAATTTTTGTTTGACATACTTTTCCCTCTGAAAAGAAAATGACAACCTATCTAGTTGCAAGACCTTCTGTAAAATCTCGTAGAGAATATACAGAATGATTTTATGTTATTTAATAACTCCCAATCTGAATACTCTCTGTGATCCTTGTATACTCTTCCTGTGCCCAAAGGAAGTCTTTTTCAGGTTTTCCAGTTTCCTCACACATCTTAAAGACAAGCAACTTTGATTTATTAATGACTCTAAATTGGCCAGGTGTAAATGAACGTGGATGTATCAGGGAGCATTGTGAGGGGCAGATATTGTTTCTAGGGTTGGTTGCTGCCTTTCACCTTGTGTTGAAATAAATGGTTTAAAAATGTGAATGAATGACTAATTACTATGTATCTTTTATACGTAGTCACATATGTGTGATTTGGAGACAGCTTATAGGCTCAAATAAGTGTATGTTCTTACTGGACCAGGGGTTGGGGTTGTTGTCTCTCCTCTTTTACTGCAGAACAACCGATGAACCGTCAACCTAACGCCACTTCTGATCCCCAGAAGACAACCTAACAGTACTTCCTCCTCTGGTCCCAAGAACCCACCTACTCCTGATGTCATTTCCAGTCCCAAGATGCCACTTTACCATTGCATCACTTCCTTTTTCTGATTATATATGACAGCCATTTTTGTTTATCTCTTCAGTTTTGTTTTGGACTCCTGTTTGTAATGACAGATTTTTGTAACTTAATTTCAAGTATACAGGGTGGCTCCCCACCTCTTTCTCGTGGTTTTGTGTATTTTCTTACGTTTTTGAAGGGCTGCAGAGATGGACCTTTCTAGAGGTAATCAGACAGATGTAATTAATCTACAAATTATTCAAACAAGCCTCATGAAAATTCAGATCTTTTTCATAATCAAAAGCAGAAAGAACAAATGAATAAGGTTAGAATTCAAAAAAAGAAAAAAGGAAGTCAAAAAATGAACAAAACAAAGTAACAGCAAAATGATTCTTCATCTGCTTTAGGTTAAATTCAACCACAAATGATCAACTCCCTAACATTTATAGGGTTCACAAAATGTCCACAGATGTCTAGTCATCATCAGAACACATGGATCCCAGCTGGTGCATTGTCATGGTTAGGATTTTGTTTCTGATTTTTTTTCTTTAATTTTTCCTTGCCCATTAAAAATCATCAAGACCTTTTTGAGGATTTTAAATGTCAAGGGCCCTCATGGTCACAGTGGTTTTTGTACCTTATGTGTTTTTCATGTGGCTGAATATTATTAACATCTTTCCCTTGACACCATCTTCTTTTTCACATGGTGGAGCCATTTTGAACATTTTTGCTGATTGGTTGATATGCCGTTTCTGTGCAGGGTCAAATAAAAGTGCACAACGGGTGACATCAATGAGTTATTGTTATGAAAGTCAGCTTCATGCACTTCCCATTTGTCCACAAGTGAATTCTCCCAAAGACCTTTGCTTGCATCTTGCTCTGCTTTGACTATGACTTACGTTGAAAGGAACACTCCACCAAAAAAGGTTGTTTGTTTTAAAACAATTTTTTACTCACTCCATGTACTTTGTAGTGGAGGTTGAGAAACAATTTTAATCTCATGCTTTCATGCAAAATGGAGAGAAAAAAGTTTGCCATAATAGAATGCAATGACTTTTTGACAGGTCTCTTGACCAACGAATGAAGGGGAAAGGTGGTCTTCAGTTCAAAAAGTCCTTCCCACGAGGCTTTAGGTTTCCTGGTTATATGCATGCTGATGATTCAGGAAGTAACTATATGACGATAGTATAGCAAAAAAACAAGCATTTTGTAAATCCATCCATCCATTTTAAGCATAATGGATGGGTAATGAACATGTGGATTATGCAACATGAGTAACAATTTAGTCATTTTGTTTCTCTTTTCCATGGATATTTTCACATCTTTTGCCACTGGTATTGACCTCTATTATGTCATAAACTTCCTTCTCTCTATTCTGCTTGAAAGCATGAGATTACAATTCTTTTTTTGGCTAGCACTACCAATACATGGGGCCACCAACATATTAAAAAAATAGCATTTGTGGATGGAGTATTACTTCAATAGTTTGGCTCTGGTTACATGGTTCTTTTTCATTTTTTATTTGCATTCTCTTTCCTCTGTTTCCTGACTCCGATTCTTGTTTCAAGTCCTGAGCTAGTATGATTGATTATTCGTCTTTCTGGTTTTAACTGCTTGCTTGTCATTTTATTTTGTTTGTATTTTGTTATTTTTCTGGGACATATCCAGATTCTGTCTCCACTTAAAGGCTGCTGCCACCTTGTGCAGTCAGCACACTGGATAATGATGATAATGAAGTCACATATAATGTACCAAATTCTTTATTATGGCCCAATAAACAAACTCAAAACAAATAATCACTAGAAAAACAGACTTTATTTAAAAAGATTTCTTTTTGGTACATACAATGCTAACGCTGACTGTACTGTCAGTTTCCTTTGGAAGTATGTAAAATAGTAGAACTCCAAGATTCTTCACCTAGACAATTGAGTCCTTGTGATTGTATGAAGAATACCATTAACTTATCTCCTGCAGAAAAGCCAGTAGAGAAAATGAGATTTTAACGTAAGGATGAGCACTGATTAAGCTAGGTGGCCATATCACCCTATTTTATCTCTCATATCTTTGACACTTACCTTCTGTGTCATACTGAGTTAGCTCTCACCTTTCTATCCTCCAAGAAAGTCAAAGTACAATCAGAGCTTGCAGCCCCATCTTGGAAACTGAATACTAGAGTCACCCTAAGTCATTTCACACCTCTGGGACACTTCGATGTCCCAGCTTACTATCCCCACTTTGTAACCTTAAGTCACATTATCCCACGTTCACTTATTAGTAAAAAATATAACTCACATCCAGTTCAGCCACTAACTCCTTGTTTCATCTTGACTCACCTCAGCTTCTTTTATTCCTATAAATGGTCAGTGCCAACTCAGGGTTCTAAACCCAGTTAAGATCCTGACTGAAATAATCAACATTTTCAGTGACTTATATGTTTCTGTATAGTAAGAATTCAGTGACTGATACCATTCTGTTTCAATCTCTATATGTAATTTTTTAATGCCTAATAATTTTCACATTATTAGGACTCATTAGGCAATGTACCATCCTCATGTCCCATGCCACTACTGCAGGTTGAATAATTTTAGTACAGATTGCTCAGGGCCCAAAGGTCACAACAAGAGGCATCTGTTTTCTATTCTCCTTTGTTTGTGTGTCCCTCTAATGTAATCAACACACCGCTGACTCACAAGGTTTGAAATTAGAGATGGTCCAGCATAATGTAGCTCATCTCTCTCTGTCTCGCGCGCTCTCTCTCTCTCTGTCTCTCTGCTGGCAGGCCATAACTCGGAGGCGCTGATGCGGAATTCAAATCATTTTGGCATGCGGAAGCACAAGAGAGCAGACAAAGCAGTATGGTGAGGAAGATGCCACCTCAGAGGCTGATAAGCTGGGAGTCGGCATCTCTCTGAAGTGTCTGCGCATCCCCAAGTCGCTCAGTTAATATGCCATCCTAAGTCCTCACTAAGCCCCCTGTGTCTGCCTTTCACAGATTAGTCACAGAATGCATTAGTTACAGCGATTTGTAAAGCACTTTTGAGAAAATTAACGACTCCTGCAAACTAAGCATTTTTTTCTTTTTTTTTCTTTTTTTCATCAACCTTGTTCTTCAGAGTTTTATCTTCAAAAAGCAAAATGAAAAGAGAAACATGAAAGACAAAGAAGTGCCAAAGCAGAACGACACTCTTTATTATACCTTTCATTAGATTTCCCTAACCTGGATCATTCTAAATACTGGTATATATCACAAATGTCTTTGATTAAAAATAACTAATTAAAATATAAAATCTGTCCAAGCTGTTGTTTTTCATTTGGTTGTTACAGAGTAAGAGCAAGGCGAATAAATGACGTGTTCGCTTAAGAAGAAAAGCTAAACAACTTATGTTCCAAATGTACATCTTGGGTGATGCTGCGTTCGTGTGCCCACAGTTCCCCATTTTGGGTTGTCAAGATTTAACAAAGTGGTTCTAACCAGGTGATACAATAAGCCACATTGTCTTAAGGGCAGCCATCCTAGTACTTTTTTCTAAAATGGGGGCATTTAATATGTTCACTTTTAATGAAATGTAGATATGAGTGGTCAGCAGAACATATTCACATACTTTTGAAACAGAACAAGGAGGCACAGGGATGCCACTAGAGATTTTGGGCTCCATGAAATTGTATCATATTGAGCCTCCCCATCTACACCAAGCCAAAACTATATCCTGTCTAAACCTAACGTCATCCTATTCAAAGCTTTTGATTACTTTACTTAGGCAGGATGGTATTGCCGTAGTTGAGTCCCACGCATACTATGGCTGTCAAATTATCAAAAAAGTAAGGTTATAATATTCAAATTAAAAACAAGTAAGTAATAAAATACATTTAAACTTAGGTTAATGATTCTAGGAGTTGCTTGTTAGTACACACTTTTTTACATGTTGTTATTATTATGGTATCAACAGCAACATAAAGAAAAAATGTCAGAAGAAAACAAAATAATGGCGATGCTTGGCCATTTGTGATATTTAAGTGTAAGAACCATCAAAATGACATATAGGTACATTCTATGAAAGTCAAGTATCAGCCCCGCCATCTTGTCTTCAGTCTAGAACTGATGGTTGGGTAAGCAATTGAACTTCTTAAAATATAGTGCCATAAAATCAATCTTGAAAAAGAGCTGAAATGTTTAGGAGCAATTATTGTTAGATTATTATTGATATTTGGGTTGGCGCCCTACCCGGGATTGGTTCCTGCCTTGCGCCCTGTGTTGGCTGGGATTGGCTCCAGCAGACTCCCGTGACCCTGTGTTCGGATTCAACGGGTTGGAAAATGGATGGATGGATATTATTGATATTTTTCATGTTTTTACTTGTGGTGCATCTGCAAACCTCAAGTCTGAAATCTTGGTGTTATCTTTGACAGTGACCTCTCTTTTGAGAAACAGATTAATTCTGCAGTCAAGAGTTGCCTTTTCCAGCTTCGTCTATTAGGTAAGATCAAGCCTTTTTTTATCTTCTAGGGATCTTGAGAAAGCTACTTATGATTTTATCTTTTCTTGCCTGGATTACTGCAACTCGCTGTATTCTGGGATTAGCAAATCCCTGATACGCAGGTTACAGTTGGTCCTGAATGCTGCCGCTCGCTTTCTGTTTGGGGCAAGAAAGTCTGATTCAGTTTCTCCAATATTAGCTTCTTTACACTGGCTGCCTGTCAGTTTTTGAATTGATTTTAAAATCTTGTTGCTAGTTTTTAAATCTTTACATGGGCTTGCTCCTGCCTATTTATCTGACTTGTGTGTTTTACACCAGCCATCTAGAGTGTTTAGATCTTCTGGTCAGTTGTCTCATTGTGATTATGTAACATTACTTCTATTTATTGTTTATTTTATTTATGTCCATTTATTTTATTTCTATTTATGTTACTTGTATTTTTTTATTCTATTATTGTAAAGCACTTTGGCCACAGCATTCCTATGTTGTTTTAAATGTGCTATATAAATAAATTTGACATTGACATTGCAAATCATTAAGTGCTTGTGACACTGCATGTTGCCTGGATGCTACAACCTTCAAATATAAGGAACACTTGAAAACAGTCTAAGTGATGTGATCAGAAAGAAATATGTACATATGTGCATTACTTACTGCAATACATAAAATCACCCAGGATTGCTTAAAAATGCATCTCCTTATTTTAATTTTCCTCTGCTAAGTAACCATGTGCTATTTTGGATAAATCACTTTTTTAAAAATAGAGGTACTGTGACCCAAATGAATAAGATGATGCCTACATTCATGTTTCACAAATGAAGTAACTGAATATACTAAATGTTGCATTGTAATTATCTGTAAATTCTTACTCCTTATTATAGGTTTCATTTAGCAGACATTTTCAAAGTAAGTGAATCTCTGTAAGTGAGTTTGAGTAAGTTAACACACAATACAGAGCAAAATTTCAAAGAAAAGCTCAAGAAGTGTAGGGCATTGTTAGGTTAAAAAAATACAGCTGGTTTCAAAGTAGACCAATTGTGCAGACCCCAACTTTATATGTTTTTAGCGCAGGACACACTGATTGAGGGCTGCAAGTGGAGCCAGCAGTCAATGAAGAACAGCCAGGACTGAACTAAATAGGGTCTTTTTTTCTCATTTACAGATGCAGTAAAATTGTAATAAAGTAAGTCTGAATACCTTCAATTATGGCTCATTGTTTTAGGCATTATGTATGTGTCAAGCCAGCAGCTACATATGATGGAGGTTAATCCTGTGGCACAGCATGATGGTGGAGGTTGCTAAACTAAATATCCATTTCTGACACTGAAGGAGCTCCTTAAAGAGGTTTATTATTGGAATGCTTTACAATGACAACAGTCAAGAATCAGAGGATTAGGAGTAAATAGTATCAAATGCAGAGCAAATAATATTTTAAAAGGCACTGGTAGAAAGATGTAGTCAGAAACATAAAGTCAAAACCAGAAGACATTTACCAAATTTCAAAGCCCAATATGCTAAATCAAAAAAAAAATTATGCACAAACCAAACAACTAAATAAACATACTTTACTTTGAATCTTACAAACTCAGATAAACAGGAAATGTCCTCGACAAGCTTTGTATGTTTGAACCGGGATGTTACGACATTTTGATTGTAGCATGGCAACGTGCAACCAAATGCTCACAAAATGGCGACACCTGCAAGCACCAAAATGGTGTTACAGAAGACCGCTATGATATATTTAACTTATTTAAAACAGTCAAAAGAAAAATTAGATAATATACAGAATCTGCACCTTAAAAACCTCCATGATATGACAATGTGCTGCAAAAGATTCAAATGAACAGGTGAAAAAAATTAAAAACACATACAAACAGGTAAAGTTAAAGGAGTACAGTGATCCCCCGCTATATCGCAGTTCAGCTATCGCTCCCCCACTACATCGCGGATTTATTAATATTATTATTATTACTGGGGGCTCTGCCCCCTGCTCGCTTCGCTCGCCTACCCCTAGGTTTGGTTTACCAGATAAACAATTTAAAGAGATTTTCATGGGAATTGTTACATATGCATTATTTTCATTTTTAGTTTAAAACTTCTGTAAAACAATATTTGTCCTTTATTTCCTTGCCCGGGCATGGTTAAATCTCTTTCTCATAGGAAATATAACGCTGCTCACATTGTGAAGGGGGGGTCTGAACACACGCTAAAGAGATGCAATCGGTTCAGCTTCTGTCTTGCTGCTGCTGCTGGCCAGCTGTGTGTTATGCTTGTCGTGCTTTGCGTCAATCACTTAAAAGCCTGTACAGCAGCTGTCCTTTTGCCACTTTGTGTCTCTTCCGCTAGTGTTCTGAAGGAGGAGGAAAGTCACCATCTCACGGGTTTTGCTTCCTAAGATTGTAATGTCTAGTCTTGCGTGTCGTCAAAGTGTCTCTCTCAGATGATCTGGTCTGAATCGCTTAGCTCCTTAATAAGTTTACATGTGTTTAAAGCATGTGGGAGGGGTATTTTAATGCTTAAACTACAAAAAAAAATTTTTATTTTTTTCTTTCTATATCGCGGATTGTCACCTATCACTGATGGGTCTGGAACGTAACTTCAGTGATAGGCGGGGGATCACTGTTCTACATTTACTAAAAAAAAATCAAAAAGCAAAACTCCTGGACCTAATTATAGATGTTCTGGATTGGAGAGAGATAAATAAGAAGAGGACTAGGAGATATAAAACCAAGGCTGAAGTTCCTAATACTGGAAGGCAGAAGATCTGGTAATAAATTCTGATTCTAATCCGACAATAAATTTGCTGAACTCATGGCAAACTGAAATCCTTAGGTTTTGGTCATCACTAGGAGTGACCCAGATGCTAACAGTGTGACAGGTGAAAAGTTCATCCTCAAAGCACAGCCCTCATTATTTTTAATCATTTTTTTTATTTTTGATCAACGGGTATTAAACTTTTGCCTTTCTTTAGAAACTGATATTTGCTGCATGTTGTTGTTGAACTTTTACATGCTCTTGGTTTTGACGCTTGATTTCATTGCACTACACTTATCTCCTGATCTGCCTCGTTATTTTTTTTCTGCTATCTCGCATAACACAACACTTTTATAAAGAGGTGCCAGTGTCAACTGAGCAGCTGTGGTGCCCATGTAAAAGATCTCTGCTATAACAGAGGAGAGAGTGAGAACAGAGCAGTCAAGGAGAAGAAAGAAATGAGGAGCTTTGATGGGTCTTTAAACGTCAGAACACTTGTAATGAGAACAGGCCATTCATCCCAACAACTTAGCCAATGTAATGCCTAATACCTCCAAAATAGCATCAAGTTAAGTTTTGAAGGTCCCTAAAGTCGCACTGTCTACCACACTTTTTGGTCACTTTTTCCACATGTTCATGCTTCATTGTGTAAGAAAAATGAACATCTGTGCAAAATTTACTTTTTAGAAAGACAAAAGTATCTCTAAAAAACTTTTGTATATGTATCCATTATAAGCAACTATTAACAGTTGGCTTGTTCTTTTTAACATGATATGAATTAATAAGAAATGCCAGTAACAGATTTGAAAAGTTTTATTATTTTTAATTATAATTTAATATTTTTGGCAGCATAGTTATTAAAGTATTTGTAAACTATTAACAATTTCTGTATAATAGATATTTAAACTAAAGTATGACTTAAATATTTTTAGAGAAAAGAAACCCAAAGGGAATAGACAGGAGCAGCTCCAAAATATGTGGAAGGATGTGCCAGTGGCTTTTCAAAAAACAGAAACGGCGGCATTAGCATGATAGGTTTTTGCTTAAGGGAATCAAGATGTAGACAAAATACAAAATTCAATTGATTAAGGTTTTATGGAAGAAAAATGTTATGCTACTTTTTTTATGAATTCATGAGTGTAACGACCAGGAAATAATTTTGCTGAAATGCCACAACAAGAAATCTGTTATAGATTATGATTTCATAAGCAGTTAAATGCACTTCTGTATAGTAACGCTGACATTAAATATTTATTTTTCAGTATGAATTTAAGCAGTAAAAAGAATAAAGCTCACAATTATTCCGTATACTGCAGAGCTCTCTTCTCGTTCTCTTCATGTACTTTTTATTCTAATCACCAAGCCTGTTGATGGATTGGAATCCCATTGAGGCAGAAATCGAGTCAAGTGTGCTGCAGGCAGGATTGGTTTTCGGCTCCTAGACCCCTCTGCTTAGGGAGACATTGTGTAGCAAGTAGAGACACATGAGGTGCTTCTCAGGCTGACAGCAAAAGCAAAAAAACTAAATAAAAAACAGTAGCTGCTTTGGTAGAGGGAGTTGGGTGTCAACAAAATAAAAAATAACCAAATGTTTCCATTGCAAGACTTCAGATTAAATCTCATTTTTTGGGTTTCATTTCAGATATTAAAATGTATGGATGATAGTTTATTAAGATAATGTTAGAGAGAATATTGTTGGCTTATTTTCACTTGTTTTGCTGCTCCACCATTTGCTAGCCCTTGACTTTTGTAGCGCCTGAATGCTAATCTCTTCTAACTGTTTCCAAATGACTTTCTGTGCCTTATACCCTTTGACCTTTGCTGGAAGGTTTAAGCAGCTTTTATTTTTCCTTGTTGTTAGGGTATTTAGTTTCTGTGCTAGCATTACAGAAAAGAAATAACACCATTGTTCAGTGCTAAACATTCACAGCACCAACTACAGCGGACAGCTGAAACAATAATACGCAGACATTTAAATCATGTTGCTCTCTAGCACAGTGGCCTGCGGAATCTTCGAGTTGTGCACAGTAATAGCTGAGGGGTGGGCAGCCAGCTGTGAAGAGGTGACCACTGAAGCGGGCACAAAATCTAGAGGTCTTTAGTAATAATGAAGGATCAAAATAAAAACTTTGCCCATTCTGGCCTGCTAATCAGCTTTAGTGTTTAATTCAGGTTTTAATATTAAAGCTGAGAAATGTCTTACTTGTTTGAAAAAATAGGAAAAGAAACTTTTCAGCCCGTTGATGAGTTATTATCAGAATAATACCATGATATAGAATCACGAACTATGTAGGTGTCATTTTGTTTGTAAAATACAAGAGCAGAAAAATAACATTCGATACTCAAAGTGTACATCTGGATTTTCTCTTCTTCTGTTGTATTTATTAGAAGTTATCCCAAATATGCAGGCACGGCCAGATGCCTGTGTATGGATCAGAAAACCCAGCAAAATAGAGACTAGGCAGGACAGGAAAAGAAAATTCTTAGGAATGGGACATTTAACACCAAGGCTTTGAAGCATACATCACTTTAATAATGTACACTTTTGTCAAAACAACATATTAAAACTTGTATCAAAGCTTCTTTACCATGTGACTGATGATGGCTGAATCTTTGAACGTCACTGGAGCACTAGTGGCAGTCTGACTTCTTGCTGCTAAAGGGTGGTGTCGTTTAGTGGTTAAGGTTTTGGACTTCAAACCCTGAGGTTGTAGGTTCAAATGGCTACTGATGCTGTGTGACCCTGAGCTAGTCACTTGACCTGTCTGTGTATCATAAATATTGTAAGTATCCTTGGATTAAGGCGTCAGCCAAATAAGTAAATGTAAACTATGTCTCACATCATGAAGACCTTTGAGAGACTGGTCCTGGTCTTTATTAGTCATCTTGAGCTAAACCACCTGGATTCATAGTAGTTTGTCTATCGGACAAAGATTGCAGTGCAGGATGCAATTATCTGTTTACTCCACAAGGCTTATTCTCACCTGGACAAAGCTGGCAGCATTGTGGGGATTATTTTGATTGATTTCTCCAGTGCCTTCAATACCATCCAGCCATCAATGTTAATCAGTAAACTCAGAGATATACAGGTGGATGAACCTATGGCATCCTGGATAATGGACTATATGTCAGGCAGACCATAGCAAGACTCAAGGAGTGTGTTTCTGATACAGATGTGAGCAACACTGGAGTACCACCTGTCTCCTTATCTCCTTAGTCTGTACACCTCAGACTATAAATAAAACACCAGGGGCCTCATGCATAACACGTGTGTAGAATTATACACTAAAACATGGCGTGAGGACAAAAGTGGAAATGTTCATACGCATAAAAAAATCCAGATGCATAAATCTGTGCATTCGCCAACTTCCACGTTCTTCCGCTACATAAATTCCGATCAGCGAGAAAAGCAACGCACATGCAGGCACCTGCTGCCACTCTCCAAACTCCCCAAATATATATATATATTTTTTTTTTCTAAGCTTAGTTTTCTAATTTCTATATTATTCCCAAAACACAGAACTTGGGTAATAACAGTTCACTTAATTAGCCCAGGAGTTCCCAGCCACAGGGGGTCCCCAGGACCGAGTTTGGGAAGCACTGCTCTAGCCCACTATAGGCAAACTCTCTAATCCCCCTTATATATGCCCAGGTCCACAAGCACATTACCTAAACCCTGTTATGATTCTTTTTGCTACTTAGTACATGTATTTACCAAACAATGATGGAATAATATTAATCTTCCACATTGTGTCACAGCAAAAATCCCCTGACATGAAAAAAATGTCCCATAATTATGAATCAGTGGTGGCTTATAATGTATTGTAGCATTGCACCAGTGCTCGCTGGCTCAGAGTGACAATGGATTCTTGCACTTTACATCAATAACAGAATGAACTGGCATCCCATCATGCAAATAAACTGCTTCAGTGGAAGCAGCAGGGTTGCCTGTATAAACAGCAAGACTGCCAAAGTTACATAGGAATTCAAAGTAGTACAACAACAGTGAGCCATCCAAAGGATAGTGAGCTACCAAAAGAACAAGAATCCTTTTGGTAAGCACTAGTGTAGTACTACAATATTCATAACAGTTGCTGTGATGACAACAAATTACATCTTTAGGTCAACACATTTAATCATTATTTTATTGTAGTAAATTGTTACCCTTACTAACATGCACATTTATTGCAGCAATTTAATGACAATATGATTATCATGAGACAAAATTGTACCCACAGAGCATTCTTAGGGTCGTAGTGCACCTGTCCAATTGAAACTACGCAATCAACAAGGGCTTGTGTGTGTATTTCAACCGCTGTCTGAGTAGAGCTTATTGTTTTTACTAGTAAACCATCGCTATTTTTTAAACTGCCGATCTTTTTCTGGCACAATCGGGAAAAAACCTCAAAAACTTCATGGGGCTTTGCCAGCCCACCACTAAAAACCATAGTTAACTGGCATGTGCTTGACAGAGAAATGACAGTGTGCTTAATTAAGGAAATATTCTAGGTAAAAGCAGAGGTTGGTTGCGATAAACACATTCCACTTAGTGTCAGCAACTGAACTTGTGAAACACAAGTGTAGACAAAGGAAAAGACTCCCAAATGGTCTAAGTTATTGTTTTGTGTCCCACCAGTGGGGTTAGTTAACAGCACACAAATCATCAAAAGGCATCAGCACAAGAACGATTGTAACCTAAATATCCTTGGGACGCTAGAAGCTACAAGGAAACCGGAAAAATTATAGATTGAACAGATTTTCCTCCAGACTTTTCATATCTAGGGTGGCTAGAGTAGATAAACACTATTTAACACTGAATACATTAAGCAAGCTGTGGTTAAGGTAAGAGTTTGTACTACCAAAAAGACTAAGCCAAATTGTACAACAAAGTTAAAGCATTGTGACATCATCACATTCCTAAATCTCAATTCATTTTAGGGTCATGGGGGATAGAGCCTATCTTAGCAGTTTCAGGGAAGAACAGCCAGTCCAGATAGGACACTAGTCCTTGACTTTGCTCATTCACAAATATACCCATACTCACTTGAGACAAATCTAACATAATCAACCAACTTAACAGCCATGGGATGTGTTACCAAGTAAGAAATCTACTGTGCACATGGTAATAATGCTACTACTATATCAGAAAACGATATAGCCCCTCAAGTAAGTACATGATTTAACCCATCTACTTCTGTAATTCACTTATAGGGTCATGAGAGACCAGAGTCATCACACTGGAACACTGCTGGTCAACCTAAAGAGGTAGGAACAACTCCAGACAAATATTAAGAAATGTGCATACTTCATGAAGATGGTAACCATGCCGGAGTTGAAACTTGTTCACCTGGAGATGCGGAACAGCTGTGCAGACTGTTAAGTTACAGTGCTGTGGTCTAACTCATCAATGGTTTATGCAGTACAGTGGCAAGAAAAAAGTTTGTTAACCTTTTGGAAGACCCTGGTTTTCCTTCATTAACTGGTAATAAAGTGTGATCTGATCTTCATCTAAGTCACAGATGCAGACAAACACAATATTCCTAACCTAATAACAAAAAAACAATTATTATCTTTCATGACATTATTGAACAGACCAAGCAAATATTCATACTGTAGTGTGCTGTGGAAAAAGTGAACCCTTGAATTCAATAACTGGTTGAACCTCCTTTTGCAGCAATAATATCTACACAAACACTTCCTGTAGCTGCAGATCAGACCTGCACGACATTCAAACATTCAAATCAAACCTCTCTTGAGGTCATTCCACAGCATCTCCTTTGGATTGAGGTGTACGCTCTGACCGGCCACTCCAAAATGACAGATTTTTGAAGTCATTCTGTAGTAGATTTTCTTTGTATTTTTGGGGTCATTGTCCAACTGTATCATCCAACTTCTAGTGCACTGCAGCTGGTGCACAGCCTCCCTGATAATATCCTGTAGGATACCTTGATAAACTTGGGAAATAATAGTCCCTTTGATGACGGCAAGTTTTCCAGGTCCCTGAAAGGCAGCGGCGGAGCTACAAATTATAATGCTCCCTCCACCATACTTCACCATTCAGATGATGATATCATGATGGGAAGCAGTGCCTTTTTTATGTCATACTAGCTGATTACCCAGTGGCTTCGCTCACTGAGTGCAAGGGAACAAAATAAAATGTAGTATATAAATTATTAAACAGTAAAACATTAACATTTAAGAAGTAAAGATACATTGAGTACTATTGGATTGCTTTTGGGTAATGTACATTTTAAAGGCGGTATAACACAACAGGTAAGTAGTACTAACAGCAGCTTAAATGTATTTGGATCATCTCTCGGTAGTAAGAAAGGCGCTACACGACCGATGTGGTATAGAAATAACATTTTCTATGTGATCCTCCAAATTTCTGCCTGACAACGTTGCACTACATGCCTGTGGTTTAAGAGAAAAATTATTCTGAGAAATATGGACGCTGCCCTTCCGTGCTTAACGGGCAGAAGGTCCAAACAATTCCCAAGTCCAATACTTTACATGAAGAGGTTGGTACATTTTCTTAGATGTAAACCCCCCATGTTCTGAAAAGAATTCATCACAAAAGCAACCTTCAATGTTGCGGGGTGACCCAAACTCACCTTAAGGGACAGTAAAGTAGTCCTGCAGCTCAATTTACAAAAAGAGTCTTGCTTCAGTGACGCCGATTACACTCATTTGCAAAGATTTACACTCTCCAAGGAGCCGATGGGGCACTCGAAGTGTCACAAACAGTGAGAGAAGAGAGGACGCTGCCCGAAACTGCGAAGCTCTCGACCCAGCGAAGCAGCCCGACATTCCGCGCCTCCCAGCGTCCACTTTGTTCTCACGACCCCTTGCCGCTGAAGGTGGTCTCGTCTTCACATTGTTTACAGCTCCGCACAGTTAAAAAGTAGAAAGACGCAAAGATGTTTTCCTCATCTCTTCTACTATCAAGTACTGGCAATTAAAAAAAAATTACAATGTGGCAGTTTCCGCGACAGTGAAGTGAACGAATAAATAAAACTTCTCTGTTAGATCGCGCCAGGCGGCGGACGGCTCAGCGCTGGAGTCCAGAGAGGGCGACGTGGGGCTCACTTCTATGAGATAGATCGGCGTGTTTGTATTTACTTCTTTTCAATATCAGTAAAATAACTCTCACACAAATAATAACAATTCGTAAAGACGATATAAAAATGGCGTCCACAAACGAAGTGATTAGGTCCTGTATTATAATATGTTCTGTGGTCATACGTAATTTCCGTTTAGCGTGGTCATACATAATTTCCATTTCAAACGCGAAAAGAATTTTATATATATACAACCCCAATTCCAATGAAGTTGGGACGTTGTGTAAAACGTAAATAAAAACAGAATACAATGATTTGCAAATCCTTTTCAACCTATATTCAATTGAATACACTACGAAGACAAGATATCTAATGTTCAAACTGATAAACTTTATTGTTGTTTTGCAAATCTTCACTCATTCTGAATTTGATGCCTGCAACACGTTCCAAAAAAGCTGGGACAGGGGCAGTTGAGGAATGTTCAAATAACACCTGTTTTGAACATTCCACAGGTGAACAGGTTAATTGGAAACAAGTGTTTGTCATGATTGGGTATAAAAGGAGCATCCCCAAACTGCGTGGGCAAATAGTACAGCAGTTTAAGAACTACGTTTCTCAACGTACAATTGCAAGGAATCTAGGGATTTCATCATCTACTGTCATAATATCATCAAAAGATTCAGAGAATCTGGAGAAATCTCTGCACGTAAGCGGCAAGGCTGAATACCAACACTGGATGCCCGTGACCTTCAATCCCTCAGGCAGCACTGCATTAAAAACTGACATCATTCTGTAAAGGATATCACCACATGGGCTCAGGAATATTTCAGAAAACCATTTTTAATTAACACAGTTTGTCGCTACATCTCCAAGTGCAAGTTAAAAACCTACCATGCAAAGCGAAAGCCATATATCAACAACACCCAGAAACGCCGCTGGCTTCTCTGGGCCTGAGCTCATCTGAGATGGACTGATGCAAAGTGGAAAAGTGTCCTGTGGTCTGACAAGTCCACATTTCAGATTGTTTTTGGAAATCATGGACGGCATGTCCTCCGGGCCAAAGAGGAAAAGGACCATCTGGATTGTTATCAGCGCAAAGTTCAAAAGCCAGTATCTGTGATGGTATCTAAACCACACCTCCAATCTCGCACCAGTGACTGAATGCCCAGTTTACCAGCTCCTGACTCCAGTTAGCTTAGAAAGCTTGAATGATGTATTCAGTACGTACAAGAACATTACAATAACATTTATATTATTAGTTAAATCAAACTGTTTGTTCATTGTTGTAAATTAGATGAAGATCAGACAATATTTTAAGACAAATGTTTGTATAAATGCAGTTATTTTCAAAGGGTCCACGTACTTTTTATTGCCACTGAATATTGCCTTACTTAATAAAATATAAACTGTAGGAGGTACAGAACTTTTGCATCTGGAGCACCAGTAACCACAGCACTTCTATACTTTTTTTTCTTTTTAACTTTTAGGGCAACATTGAGATGTGTAGCTAACTTTCTTTATAAATTCATTTTTTGTCTATTTTTGTCACTTTTCTACTTCAAAAACATTCAATTATTTAACAAAAAAGCAGTCAGTATTTTTAATTAGCCTTTGATAATTTCTTCGAATTCTTCGTCATGAGGGTTGTGATTCTCGCTCTTCATCACTCTGAAAGTGCAGCCATCTTAGAAGTGACTTAGAAATGGGCACCATTTTCGGACATCACTTAAATTGTTTATGGGGTTTCTCTAATCAGTGCTTCTCTAATAGTTGTAATTTAAAGTTTTTCCTAATTCAATTTCTTTTAATATTACATTTTGCTCTGCTTCAGAGATACACTGTGGTAAGCCACAGCGTGCACTTGACATTTTCCATTTGTAGGAGTGTCAGCATGCAACTGCAGCAGTCTCTCCAAGTTTCATTTCACTTTGAGATTTCATCATTTGCACACTTGGGGTAAACAGGAAACTCCTCTGAGAGACAGTGACTAAAGTCAGAGCGCCTTGTGCATTCCGATCCGCCGTCCAGATGGATTTGCTTAATGCAGCTTTGCTTGGGTTACTTTTCATGGTCGGTGCAGCTGGAGTCACAGGTAGGGACCCATATCTAATTTTGAACTAGAACAAGGAAAATTCTGCTCTCTGCAAAAGAGTCTGGCTGCACTGCTGCTCAAAATGGAAAAGAGCAAACGTGACTTCAAAATTCTGCACAATATTTTGTTTTAATTCCATGAAAAACCAAGATAAGCAAAAGTTAAGGATGGTGTATAAAACATTTTATCATAGCTATAAATAATAATAAAAGTGTAGAGGAAAGAACCTTACTAGCTCATTACATGACAAAATTAACACTTAAGATAACTGTGTCTTTGACCTTGGTTTTATTAATTACTATCCAGTAATTTGTTATTTGGAGAATTGGTGAGAGACCAAACCAATTTTCTTAGGTGATGGTTAAATTAAATTTTTAATAGGAACGCCTTTTTAGACATATTCACTTCACTTCTGAAATTTGGAATATTGAATTAGCACCTGAATATTTCAGTAAGACTTTTCTTTTTGTGGTTGACAAGCATATACTGTATCGTTGAAGATTTTAGAATACATTACAGACCAAGTCCTTTATTTTTGACTAAAATTTCATCTCTAAAGAGATGGACTAAAGAGCTAAACTTGTTGGTTGCATTTAGGAAGCTTTGAAAAAAGTGTACACCTTCCATGAGAAAAGCAAAATGTAATTATTAGTTATTTTAAATTTCCAGGTCTTATACAACTCCAGTCAAATTATGTAAGGCAGTTAATTCTGTTAATAATAAGTCTTTCACTTCTATTGTGTTTGATGACTTTTTGATATGTGACCAGATTGAGAATTGTTTAGCTTGGCCTGGTGCTGATTTGATAAGGTTTATTAAAAAGTCTGTATAGTTATTTCTTCTAAACCATGTTTGCTTTATGTGCCATATATCTCATTTCCCTGTTTGTCTTTTCTCTGCTTGTGTTGTTGTAGAGGTCTTGCGAAATATTAATCTTAGGATGAAGCTGGTCCTTTTTAAGTAATGCTCTAGTTACTGCTAAATATTTAGCTAATATTTTTGCTTTCTTTTTCATCTGATTATAGTTCTTAATCTTCGTAAGTCTGTCCATGTAACTTCATAAGGAATATGAAACATGTGATCTCAATTATTACTGATTAATTTCCAAATTGTCATGTGTGGCAACAAAAATCCAGAATTTTTAGTGAATGATCGGCCTAAATCATTTCTTTCAGAATGCTCTGTCCTGAGCTCTTATTGAACTGGTTTCTGACAAAAGCATAGTACCGTTGCTGCTTTTATGAAATGCTATTATTACTGCTTTAGACAGAAGGAAACTATTGTGCTATTTTATGATCTGTTATAAGCATTTGGTAGAGTTGATCATTTATTGCTTGTTAGGAGTATTACATAACTTTGGTTTTGATCAAAATGCTACTGAATGGTTTCGGAATTATCTCTCAGCTAGGCAGCAATTTTTTGAAACAAGGAACATTAAATTTGAATTTCTGCCAGTAACTAATAGCGTGCCACATGGGTCAATGCTGGGTCCAGTCTTCTTCACAACCTGTCTGGAGGATAATGGTTTAACAGGAGCAGAGTGCAAGATACATCTTTATATAGATGAAAATATTTTCTGCAGCTCCACTCACTCTGCACTGTCCCATATTAAAAAGCTTTTTGTGTTTCTTTTTTACTTTGCAAGTTTTATAATCCTAAGTTTATTTTAAATGCTGATCAAACAAAAATGCATGCTGTAAGCTAGAGTTAATTATAGCGACTATGATAGTCTAGCAATTATGGAAGAACCTAGCAGAGTTAGAGAATATAAATAACTTGATATTTGGCTTGACAAGAAATTTCTGATTAAATCTCATGCAAGTAATTTGAGGCAAACATTTATTTTCCCTATACAGCAGAAATAAAAATTGTTTTGCTATGCATGGTCAGAAGAGAGATCTCAAGGCAACTTTCCTAACAGTTTAGGATTATGGTGATATATTACATAGACATGCTTTAGATAGCACTCTTATGGCTCTGGACTCTTGCCTGCCACTGTGCCCTTAGTTCTCCTCTTCAGAACGGTTACAGCACTCGGTGAACGCTGTACGGTAAAGTTGGATGAACCTCGCTATCTGATAGATAAGTTATACATTTGCCACCTTCTATCACTTCGGCGCTGACCATGACCAGTGGGCCTCATCAAATCCTTTCCAATGACTGGTTTAGGGTTCAAGACAGTTGTTTTTACTCAATTTTGACGTTTAACTTGGAATAAACAAGAAGGAACTTTAAAGCTCAGTTGTTTTTTTTATTACTTGAACAATTTCATTCCCTATTTCAAATAATTTTTCCTTTGTCTGTATTTGTTTTACATGATTGTTTTAAAAAATGTGAATTGATTTTATTAAACTTTGTATTTTTATGTTTTGATTTCTATATTTTTTTATTTTGTTCTTTTGAAATTTTATTTTACTCATTTGCATTGTAAATCATGCTTTCTCTATTCTAAGAATAAATGAAGGTTTGAAATGAAATAGTAGTGTATTATTTGTGGTGGGCTGGCGCCCTGCCCAGGGTTTGTTTCCTGCCTTGCGCCCTGTGTTAGCTGGGATTGGCTCCAGCAGACCCCCGTGACCCGGTAGTTAGGATATAGCGGGATGGATAATGGATGGATGGATGGATGGATAGTAGTGTATTTTTCATTGTAAGGTAACAGTTTGAGTCCTCATGATAACCAGACCTTTCTTACAGGTAAAGTGTGCAAGGGTTAAAAAAGTGTGCTGAGAATGAACAGCAGTCAGCCTTAATATGAAAAATTACCTCAAGGTGGATAAGTTAGCATGGGACATTACCTCGCCAGATGATCTGAATATTTAGGAGATGGATGATATAATATCACGTTGTTAAGAATGACTTATTAACACTTTGAAATCACAAATACAAAAAAACAAAAACAAAATATGATTTACCATTCAATGCATTTTAATGTCTAGTTATGCAAGACATCAAATTTTGTGGAGTTCCCCATATATTTGGCCCTGTAGACCTAAACCACCCTATTCATGGGCCATTTTAGATAATGATAAAGAATAAACCAGTTTTCTCCAGCAAAAATGATCAGCACGACTTGAAGATGTACATGCCACATTAACCAACCCCAGGGGCTCACTCACTAATGGGATACAAGGGGTCAATGTTACTCCTTTTCACCAAAGATTATGGTTAATATAGGCATGCAGAGTGTCATTGTATGCAATTTTGAGGTTGCTGATCACAAGTATAATAATATTATTGATATTTGATTCTTTACCAGTGATTCTAACCCTCTAAGAGCCACACACGGAGGGTTAAAAATGACAGACTTTTAACATGAACATGTGGGGTATCTCTTTAGAATATAGGTAAAATTCTGTTACAACGAACTCCCAGGGACCTAAAAAATATTTCGTTGTAACATAAATTTCATTGAAATGAGATTCTGTATTTGTTACTATAGTGCAATCATTTCAGTAGCTTCTTTCACATTAATTTTAATCTCCTACAAGTTATGCTGAAGAGAATTTTTCTCAGCATTTCCTTGCGATAATACACTTTCAGGGTGCGATTGGTGCCCAAATCCAATTGCTGAAGCACTGCTGTGCAATTGGGTGGGAGGAATTCAACGCGAACATCATCTAAATGTGGAAGAATGTTGTGGGCAGCACAGTTATCAATCAGAAGCCGAATGATCCTTTTCTTCTTCTTCTTCTCCATATTGTGAGGTTCCGGAACACTTTTGGGATCCCCCCTACTCCCCACCCAACGGGAACGACATGCTGAAGTGCGTTTCGAAGCACGATTGCAGCGTCTGTGGAAGATTGTTTGTCCATTGCCGGGGCAGGGCAACAGCACGCTCACAGCGCTGCAGTGAAGTGACACAGAAGCAAATCATAAAACATCAGGGTTGCGCTATAAGTCCCTGTCTTGCACCCCAAAACTCGAGTCTGAGTCTCAGTACTTTAGCAAAACCAGCTTGAAACAGGACCGGCACACTTATTATTGTAGCGTGATCTGCCACTCTACTATATATAGACACAGCAGTCAGGCAGGGTCGTGGCCAGGTTAGTGACCAAGTAATCCTGTTATCTACATTTAACAATGTACCTTGCACCACCCATCGAGATCTTTTCTGTTTGCTTTGCTGGAGAGATGCAGAATAGCTTTGAGCCTGCTGCTGCCCCGGCAACAGATAAACAGTCTTCCATAGATGTGGTGGTTGCACTTTGGGACGCTCTTCAGCGTGCTGTCTAGTTGGGTGAGGTCCCAAGAGAATTTGCAAACCTCACATTTTCTTGAATGAGTGCCGCATTAATAGGAATGTTTCTTGAACGAGCATCACTGAACCACATAAAAACTGCTTTTTCGACGTCTTCAAATGCAGCAGTTCACATACGTTTGCAACCTGAGATTTTTCTTCTTTTTTTGCTCAATCTTTCAAGAAATTTGACAGTGTTGATGGCTAAATTGCGAATTTACTGGTAATGTCTTTTTTTCTTTTTGACGCAATCGAGAGCTGCAAAAATTTTAAGTCTTTTTTTCTAATATGAACTGTTTTCGTGTCTGCTGTTTCTATAGGAGGGTGACGATGAGTTAAATTCCAATGGATGTTTTTCAAATGTTGACAAGCAATAAGCAAAAGGTATCACTGAAAACCGCAGGAAACAAAAAAAGGCAATGAAAAAGAAAAGTTCCAAGAAAGAAAAAAAAATTACAATGTTTCTGTTTGGGGGATTGTTGTGCACAACTGAGCTGCGACCACAGAACTAACTGCTCTGCAGATGATTCATTCAGGCATTTCAAGGTCTTTTGGGCACTTCATTGTAATAGCATTATCTGCAGAATGTACTTCGTAGTAATGAGATTTCTATAGACTCGTGTCATATGGGGAAACTTTTGGGACCATAAAAATACTTCATTGTAATGAATATTTCGTTGTAAAGATATTCGTTGTAACGGAATTTTACCTGTAATACAAGATCAGTGATTTATAATTTTAATGGTATTTTTGATTTTTGATCCTTTACTAGATATCTAGTCCTCTATGAACCTCTATCAGAGGGTGCAAAATAACAAATTTCTATTACAGTTGAGATTATTTAGACATTAAACATTAAAACTGAGGCACACATTTTAATATTTCAAATATATAATGCAACAATTCTTGTTTATTATGTATTCCTACGTCATGAAGTAAATCATTACGTTTCTTATGAACACCCTGAATTAGGGTGACTTACATGATCAATTTCGTAAACTTGTCCTGGCATACTTGTTCCCAAATTTTGGAGGGCGGGCCTTGTTCTTCAAACATCTATCAATTTATAACATATAGTTCTGTTCATATTTATCTGTCTACAGTGACTACTATCACAAAGACTATAATTTTAAACAATAAGGATGAAATTCAAAGGCATTCTCATAATACAATGGCATAAACATCAACATAAGATCACAAGGAATAGGATAAAAATTCAATAATACACAACAGAATAGCCAATGCTAAAATAATTCTATAAGTGTTAAATTACACCCTGACCCAATATAAAGATACCATAAGTATCCATTTAACACTCATAATTTCGCTGTTTATAATGTTTCAATTTTGAATGTTCCAGAGCACGAAGTTCTTACAACTCATCTTAAACCTTAGACCTCATTCAGTCTTATACAAAATAAAGTTCTTCTTATGCCAAGTGCTATGGGTTTTTGCAGTCTGAAATGAACAAAAATGGCTTGTAAAAATTTTGTTGTGCTAAACTCTTCACCAGTTTCTGATAAGAGTTTGCACCCTCCAAAAAATGTATATACAGCCATAAAGTAGCAACGTTGGTTAATTTGCCAAGGTCTTGCTTCTTTTGTTTTCTTGCTACATAAGATGCAGCCCAATGTTATTAAATGACAAACACAGCATAATTATTTTACTAAGTATATCTAAGAGCCAAAACTATATGATTATTTATGTAATATTTTCAGATACTCTGCCTGACAGTTCAATGCAGTTATCGAGAACATATCCGTTCCATCCATTTGATTTTTAATTAAAAAAGTTACTCTCTAGTAATGGAGCGTAGGGTTGCCAGACGTCCCTTGTATACGGGACATGTCCCATATTTGATCATTTTTGTCCCCAGTCCAATGCTGACCTTTCAGGGACACCCATATGTCCCGTATTTAGTTCATTATCATATTTTGTAATAAAAATATATTTTTACTACCTTCTTACGGTACTTAGTTGTAACTTTATAAGTAGTTATACTTTCTTTTCTCAGATTCTCTTGATGAAAATAACCCAAATGTAACGAGGAAATGAGTCTTTGCTGCCTGTTTGCAACTTGTTCAGTTGCTATGGTTGGCTGAGGACGGCAACACTGTTACCGTTTTGCTCTCCAGCCGCGCTGCTGTGCAGTTCTGGATCAGCATTGCAACATACAGCGGCTGTCAACAATGTGTGTTGTTCTACTTGCCACGGCCCACTTTTTTTCTAACTGCCTGTATTAAATAATAATAATATTTCTCTGTTGTCTGTATTAAATAAATATTTTCAAATGATTTCACTTTTACAGATTTTTTTTAGCTTGTATTAAACAATTTTCAAATGATATTACTTCTGTTTTCCTCATAACCCATTAAAGTCCTTGCTTTATGTTTTTAACTGATGTCTCTACTGTTATATAATATATTGCTCTCGGTGTGTAGCGGGCATGTGTAAATTTATATATGTAGTAATATAAAGAGAAATTTTAAGAGTGTCCCGTATTTCTAATTTTCTAATCTGGCAACCATACTTATGAGTTGTTATAAGACTGGAAATTTGTTTTTATTTGCTCTGTTCCTTTACTAGAACTAGCGAATGTCTTTTTAAATTTAAATATGTATTTTTGACATAAAGTTGGATTAAATGATTGTATTGGGTTGGGCTCGGGTCATAATCGCATGAAAGTTCAATGGCATTACAGAGAAGTATTCATGCCTAAAAGCCGTGCTATATTGTCATTTGAAGACGGGAAAGCTAAAGACAGTGTCTAACACAGTATTAACAAGCAAGGACTAGAGTCAAGAAATAAAGATCCTGCTAGCTAATACCAGTAAGTTACACGTATTAATTAAATTTCTGGTTAGAGTTGGAGAAACCAAGATCTATCCCAGTAGCATGTGGGAAAAGGCAAGATCCGGCTGTGAACAAGACACCAATGTGCAATACGCACTCACTCCTCCAATTTAGCATTTCAGGTTCTTCCCATCCCTCCAGGCTTTCCTCCCGTAGATAGGCAGGTTAAGTAAAATGCCAATTCTAAATTGGGCTTGCATGAGTGGGCTTTGCGAACAGCTACTGCCCACTACACTCCCCCTTTGTGACCGGTGCTTCTGGGATAGGTGCTGGTACCCTATAATCCAGAATTGGATTAAAAGGATTTTAAGATTTTATTTACTTATTTTTACTTATTTTTTTTTTAATCTAAGTAAAAAGATCATTGTTAAGTCCTTGTTAAGATTAATACAGTGTGACTCTGTGCCAGACACTTTGTCAGCCCAAGGTCATATCATAGAAATCTTTAAACAACTGAATTCTGCCTCTAAATAGAACTGTAATGGTGATTTCAATGAAAAGGTGCTATAAAGTTTCCTTTGTTTTATTCATTGGCCTTATTTATAGGTGGAGGAGCATTTTATCATTTTACTATCCGATTTGAAAATTTGAAATTCTATAGTGTTTGTCTCATTATTCAAATCGCATGACAGAGAGAGTAGGGAGTCACTTCAACCACATGAATGATGCGATGGTGGTCATTCTTGGGCCAGTACACTCACCATACATGAACAATTAGGTGGTGAAGGTGTGAAAGAAATAATTATCCAGTTAGAAACAAGGGATGATCGGGGTGGGGGCAGAATGACTAAGACAAGGTGGGAAGTTTAGCCTGGATATCAGGAAACACCCTACTGTTTTCATATGATGCCAACAAGATGCCCAGGGATCTTTTTTGACCACAGAGAGTCAGGACCTGGACCTGGACCTGGGGCATTAGGATCCACACACAGACCACAGGGTTTGCCTCTTGAACATCTTTTCCAGCAGCAACCCCAGCTTTTCATAGACGGTCTACCATTCAGATACTGGCCGTGCCCAAACATGCTTAGCTTCAAGTAGACTACCTATTCTGAAGTGCAGTTGATATGATTGCTGGAGTATTTTATATTTACAATATTTTATTATCTACATTCAAACGTCCTGGTGATGCTAATACTTATCTTTTTTTAATACAGCCACTGTGATTTGGAGAGCTATAATGTTGGACTGACATTCTTAAGATCTGTGATTCCAGGCCTTCAACTAACTCACAGTATGGCAAGAAAACAGTTGTAGCGGACAAACACAGCATCACCTATTTATAAAACAGTGTGTGTGTATGAAATATTTAACAAAATCATCCAAAAGGCCATTTTGAAAACAACCCAGATAAATCTCAATTGATAAATTAACACTTACAGTGCTAGATAACATTTAGAAGTGTATATACTGCCATTAACTGTATATTTATGCGGTACTGGACATGTTTCTTTTTTTTTTTTTTTTTTGAGCTGTATACAGTCTCAGTTTCTGAGAGTCATAACTTAATAAGCAGGCCCAGTGTGCATGACTAATACTAGCTGTCAATCGAGCTTTGATTTAAATAACACACATTGCAGCCTAAGAATTAGCATCTCGCTATTTCATTATGGAGGATGTTCTGAAATGGCTGCCTACAATGTGAAAAGTAAATGAATTAATAAAAATGCTAAAACAATTATTAATAAGTAATAGACATAAGAAATAAAATGAATATGAGAAAAAATGACTAAATAAAAAATGAAGCAGTCTACTTATGTTTATACTAGACATTAAGCCCGTTACAGTAACGGGTGCTAGAACAGTATTGCATAAACATTAGTAGGAACAGTCTATATTAAATGGCAAGGGATCTTGACCTCATTCTGTTTGTTTTCTTAATGTTTTTTTGTTAAGGATATTTTTGCAAGAAGCCTAAAGTAAAATAATAATAATTTCATTATAGACAACATTTTTTGTAAGTACTCTTGAGTTTGACAACAGTTTGCCTTGTTCAGGACCATCTACAACGTTGACAACAACATCTGTAAAACTTCTAACTCTTGATAATGCAGTATATAACTGACAGTGGCTGAATACTGGTTCTGGAAAGTAAATGCCAACTTTTTCTAAGGTTTGCCCTTGAGCTTTATTAAATGTTATGGCAAAGGGTAATGTAACTGGAAATTGTCACCTTCTTAAGGTAAAGGGTAAATTAGTAGAGGATGGAACCAAATCAATACGGGGAATATTCTGACGCTCATTTTCTTTTTCTTCAATCGATCTATTTGCTCGTATTTTTCTTTGTCTTTCAGCTTTTCTTTTGTTGATCTTTACTTGCTGAGCTCACCGTTCTTCCAGGTGATGTTGCTTATATACGATTTGAGTGTCTGTATCTTTTGTCCTACTTAACATGTCCTTTTTTTTGGGTGGCATGTTGTTAGTAGATAGTTAGTTAGTAAACATGCACGGGGCAGTATGTGTGGCGTCTCCCCAGCAACAGATTTTATGTACGCAGCCGCGACTACCCAATCAGCACTCTCCCCAGCAATGATGTCCTTTATTTGCTTATCATGCGCGGCCCGACTATGCCATTCACTGTGTGCCCAGCTTCCAGTGTGTGTGCGTCCACGGTGCCGTGTGCATCGCACCGTGCCCCACGCATGCGCACTTCACCAGAAGACACACACACACGGACACCTGGACTCACACAGGGGTTTTATTAAAGAGGATGAATGTTATAAGACCCGCCCCAAATTCTAAGTTAAACCCAGAACAATACCAGAAAAATGTAATTGGAAAAGCTGAGATGAAAAATCCATACTGAAGACGTCTAAGTATACACATGGCTATAAGTTACTTCATATTTGATCTGTCAGCCTAACATGTAATCAAAATTGTAATCATACCAAAGTTGCCCCACAAATCATAAACATATAATGCTAATTTAGGTATCCAAAATAAACTGATTTTCTCAATATAATCACAGAATTTGATTCATCTGAAATATAATAATTATCATCTTTAGTCTTTGCCCCATGATTCCTGTTTACTCTGCCTATGGCAGCATGAGCAAACAAGGCATTATCACCATCTTCTCAATGCTTGACAAGCTAGTAGTAAATGTGAACAATCGTCAGTGGCAGTGATTAATGAAGGGTAATATTTGCAAAGTTTTAACACAAGTTTTAAAGTAAGCCATTTGAGAAAATCTTTGACTTTGAATTGAATCATCCTTAACAATGTCTTAAAAGCCTGAAGGTCATTTTCATAGTTTACTTTGCAGTGTCTGTATCTCCCATCTTTCTCAGAGTGGAGGATTTTTTTTATTATTGTTGTTGTTTTTGTGGTTGTTTGTAGTGTTTAATTTTTCATTATTCATTCATTCATTCATCATTCATTCGGATTTCATGCAAAGAGTATGATTTGATCTTGTTGTTAAATCTTCAAATGCAATTGGGTTTTTAATCCCTCATTTAGAAAAAAGCATCAATGCGGTCCTCTACTGTTAAATCTTTCAATACTGACCATGAATTTCTAAACTGAAGAAATAGGTGCTGTCAGTGATAGACTGATGAATACAACTAAACTGAATTATCATTTTACCAGTACACTTGGCTTGAGCGCTCCTAGTTTTCATCCTCTTTCTCTGTACGTTTAGCATTCATTTGCTCAGAGGTTGATGCGTTTGCTGCTTCCTAAGCAGCTCGTCTTTTCTCCACTCTAGCAGCACATTTCTTCTCTTCTTTCGTCGGCATCTTTTCGCGTTACAACTGATTAAGTCAGTGTTTGTGTTGCAATTACTTAGTTCATTTTCTCTAATTTTTCACTTAAGCTGGCACTTAAGTCTTCAATCTGCCTCAAGAATGGTTTAAGATATGAAGAGGTAGGGAGTAGGTGGTGGTGAAGGTGGTATGGAATGAGAACAGCGCCCGTACACTTGCTGGCTGCTGCCGAGAGTTGATTCTACAATAAAATAAACTAAAAAGAGGAATGACCTTGAAGGTCAATTATCACCCTGAAAGCGGATAGTAGACATCATGTAGTATATGTGTACCAAATTTCAGATCAATAGGTCAAATGGTTTGCCATAGTTTTGGAGCTCTTTTGTATATCTCAGTATTTATATTGTTTCTTTAAACTTTTATTCTGTTTTGAAATTTTGTATTGCTTAGAGTATCAAGTGCTTTTAGAATTTCTTTATTTCATAAATTAAATTAAACATTCCATGTTTTTGTAGCTGGGCAAAGCATTTTAGACTATTTTGACCTTCTCCTTTGGGGTTTAATCATTAACAGCAATAATGCACTCCACCCAAACCACACAAAGATGGAGATAGCCAAAGTAAGCCCTAAGCAGAGCAGATACAGTGGTGTGAAAAACTATTTGCCCCCTTCCTGATTTCTTATTCTTTTGCATGTTTGTCACACAAAATGTTTCTGATCATCAAACACATGTAACCATTAGTCAAATATAACACAAGTAAATACAAAATGCAGTTTTTAAATGATGGTTTTTATTATTTAGGGAGAAAAAAATCCAAACCTACATGGCCCTGTGTGAAAAAGTAATTGCCCCCTTGTTAAAAAATAACCTAACTGTGGTGTATCACACCTGAGTTCAATTTCCATAGCCACCCCCAGGCCTGATTACTGCCACACCTGTTTCAATCAAGAAATCACTTAAATAGGAGCTGCCTGACACAGAGAAGTAGACCAAAAACACCTCAAAAGCTAGACATCATGCCAAGATCCAAAGAAATTCAGGAGCAAATGAGAACAGAAGTAACTGAGTCTGGTAAAGGTTATAAAGCCATTTCTAAAGCTTTGGGACTTCAGCGAACCACAGTGAGAGCCATTATCCACAAATGGCAAAAACATGGAACAGTGGTGAACCTTCCCAGGAGTGACCGGACGACCAAAATTACCCCAAGAGCGCAGAGACAACTCATCCGAGAGGTCACAAAAGACCATGACAACATCTAAAGAACTGCAGGCCTCACTTGCCTCAATTAAGGTCAGTGTTCACGACTCCACCATAAGAAAGAGACTGGGCAAAAACGGCCTGCATGGCAGATTTCCAAGACTCAAACCACTGTTAAGCAAAAAGAACATTAGGGCTCGTCTCAATTTTGCTAAGAAACATCTCAATGATTGCCAAGACTTTTGGGAAAATACCATGTGGACTGATGAGACAAAAGTTGAACTTTTTGGAAGGCAAATGTCCCGTTACATCTGGTGTAAAAGGAACACAGCATTTCAGAAAAAGAACATCATACCAACAGTAAAATATGGTGGTGGTAGTGTGATGGTCTGGGGTTGTTTTGCTGCTTCAGGACCTGGAAGGCTTGCTGTGATAGATGGAACCATGAATTCTACTGTCTACCAAAAAATCCTGAAGGAGAATGTCCGGCCATCTGTTCATCAACTCAAGCTGAAGCGATCTTGGGTGCTGCAACAGGACAATGACCCAAAACACACCAGCAAATCCACCTCTGAATGGCTGAAGAAAAACAAAATAAAGACTTTGGAGTGGCCTAGTCAAAGTCCTGACCTGAATCCAATTGAGATGCTATGGCATGACCTTAAAAAGGCGGTTCATGCTAGAAAACCCTCAAATAAAGCTGAATTACAACAATTCTGCAAAGATGAGTGGGCCAAAATTCCTCCAGAGCGCTGTAAAAGACTCATTGCAAGTTATCGCAAACGCTTGCAGTTATTGCTGCTAAGGGTGGCCCAACCAGTTATTAGGTTCGGGGGCAATTACTTTTTCACACAGGGCCATGTAGGTTTGGGGTTTTTTTTCTCCCTAAATAATAAAAACCATCATTTAAAAACTGCATTTTGTGTTTACTTGTGTTATATTTGACTAATGGTTAAATGTGTTTGATGATCAGAAACATTTTGTGTGACAAACATGCAAAAGAATAAGAAATCAGGAAGGGGGCAAATAGTTTTTCACACCACTGTATTTCTTTATTATTTTATTTCTGTATTTTATTTTAGCTCCCCCTTGTATTTTAAGCATATGCATGGAGTTGTACAATGTTAGTATGTGCATATCATATCTTGGAAAACCAGAGAAAAAAATAGAATTCTTCCCTTCTGTGATCTGGAGCTAGAATAAATCATTGTAACTTTGTGCAATGAAATGCTTTGAAAACTTCGTACATAAGACTGAAAGAAATTGAAAACTAAATTTTTTTATGGATTGTACCACAGAGTTAAAAGTACCATAGGGGAAAAGGCAAAGGTGAGGTCAGAAGACACGCTATAAACCAGTTACTAGAAATGTCAAATTAAACCAAGACACCATATCCAAAGTACTAACCAAGGAGAAAGAAGATTCTGGTATAAACTAAATTTGTGTTTCTCTTTCCAAAATAATGTATTGTAAAATATATATTTTTTAATAACACTCAAATACTGATTTCTGCATACTGCTTTCTATGTACACAGAGCGTGAATGACATAGCATGTGGGGACCTCAAATAACATGGCTGCGGTAATGCAAAGATATGACAAAATGGTGGCAATCGTAGTAGAGAACATTCCAAACATGCTCCAGCTGCACTGTTACAACAGTCAGTCAGTCATTTTCCAACATTGAAAAGCAAATAACAATAATAGAAATTGTTAACATATAGCAAAAAAGTTCCTTTTAAAGAAGATGTAGCGATTCAAGTGAGGGAGAGAATTTGGTTTTTCTGTTACATATCAGTAAAGAAAATGTCAAAGATTATCGCAAAAAATTTTAAATCAAGTGATTCTATTTTTGTTCACCTATTAAGAGGTCAAAACAAATAAAAGGTTATGGAGAAGGCATGATATTTTGAAGTAAAAGCTAGGTTTTCAGGACCTGTAAAATGTTGAAAAAAAATCTATTGACTATATTTTATACAGAAGCCCATAATGTACAGGGTTTCTCATATTTATGAATATGATTGAAAAGGCATTATTGTCAGGAAATTACCAGTGTTATTATCAAGTAACATAATGGAACATGAACATTAAGAACCTTAAATGTTTTTTTTATCCCCTGTTCTCCATGGCGTGGTCCACCAATGCGCAATCCAGATCAATGCACGCCTGAAGAAGAGCCCAACTTTGAAAGGCATTCGCCACATGAGCTGTGTTGGCTTCAGTACGCACACTCCTGCTATAGTATCCCTGATGTTGAATTTTGTGTTTATTCTTGCGATGGTTGGCACACTAGGGCCACTGCCTCCAAACTCAACTGCCATCCTCCATTTCACCACAATTGTCATATAAACATACACAACGTATGCGCTGCTCTAATGATAATCAATTCACCGCCATTCCGTAATAGAACACAGCAGTCCAGGACATCGTTACTCCCATTCTCAGGCTACCACAGTGATACCATTTTCGATACTTTTCACGCAGTAGTTTAAATGCTACAGCCTGTGAAATGTCTCATACATAAATATGGGCCACCCTGTATATTTTTATATATAAGAAAATACAATGTAATTCTTAATCCTGTAAGAATCATAGCTAGAAAAAACATTGTTCCAAAAAATTGATCAGAGCTGACCTGGGACCTTACCTATAAAACTTGCATATGCGCAAAAAGAGGCTTGAAATGTGTGTATGCAACTTACCACACTAAAGCTTGGATTTTTAAAAGAAAACTTGATGGATAAACGTGTGTATTTATGGCAACTCTGATCCACCCAGCATTTCAGAGAAACTGGGAAATGAGGACATCCTTGATAATTTAGTAAAATGCAACCAAACCAGCTAATGATGACACACCCGCATTCTTATAATATTATAATATGATTATGATATATTATAATAACAGCTTGGTTATGTGAACTATAATAATGCATTTGTTTTTGTGTGGGGTGGTTGCACATACATTGAACATAATATTGTTACCAATATAAAAAGGCAATCTGCTGCAGTGTCCAGTTCTCCTTATGTAATTAGAGCACTTTATTGAACTCATATTGCAAAGAGGACGTATAGCAAGAGTGAAGTTTCTATTAACTGTAAGTTATCATGTTCCATTAATGCACAAGGCATATTTGATGCCAAGGTGAGACTAATGAACATCGTGTCTCTGTGACCTAGGTGAACCCATGATTCATTTATTTTCAGGCAAAACAGCCTTGGCTGACCCCAGTTTTTCATCTGTTCTATGCTATTTGTTGTATCAGTAATCATCTGTCATCTCTATTCCTTTCTCCAACCCCTAAGAACATAGAGGAAAAGCTCTATAATGCTATGCATTATCTTGCACGCTCAGTTGTGGAGATGCGTTTGAATACAGATGATGGGGTCTCGACGCATCAGGAGGAAGGCTGCTCCACCAGCCAATGAGCGTCTGCAGCATGTATGAGGTTGATTAGCATCGAAATGCATTCACGAAAGCATGATTGTGATTTGTAAAAGGCAAATTGCCTAGATAAGTGAGTATGAAAGGCTTAATCCTTTTTTT
>JANRMT010027041.1:41923876-41940200 GCA_026402145.1 Polypterus bichir lapradei | reverse complement strand
TGGCAGGCTCATTCCTTACAGCTTACTTACAAAAGTTAAGCAGGTTTTATTTCGAAATTCTACGCGTAACGGTCATAACAGTTGACAACATCCGCCATGTTAAACTTTCTTATTTATGGCCCCATCTTCACGAAATTTGGTAGGCGGCTTCCCTGCGCTAACCGAAACCGATATACGTACTTATTTCGGTGGTATGACGCCACTGTGGGCCATCATATTGAACTTTCCAACGGTCATTGTTACTTATGGGCCCATCTTCAAGAAATTTGGTACGCGGGTTTCCAACGCTAACTGAATCCTACTTACGTACATATATAAGTCCATAGCCTGCAGCTCGGTCACCGTATGAGACGGGTTGGGTCACCCATCCCAACGCCTCCCACGTTGTTTGCTGCCTGCCTATATAAGGCCGTCCGTCGCTCCGGTCTCTTCATTCCCTTCCTTGCTTCGCCACGGGATTCACGTCTCCCTGCTGATAACTGCAGCCTTTTTATTTATTCCACGGCTTCTACGCTGTTTTATTGTTCGTTTATTACGATTATAGTTATTGTGTAGGTATTTTAGACTTATTTTACATTGTTCAGGTACCCATTTCCTTTCGTTCCAACCGTACACCCATTAATATGTCTATCGAGGTGATCACCATCGATCAAAGAACTTACCGAGTGGTTTCCATGTCCGGAGATGGCACCTGCCTTTTCCATTCTCTGTGTTACATATTGCACGGCCATATCAGGCTCACTCTTGATATCCGGAGGAACATTGTGTCTTATGTATTGAATGACTGGGACAGGTTCAAGGTGCAGACTGATGACGGTACAGGAGATAATTATACTACACAGGAGCACTAGAAGAGTGAAATGCTTAAGCCCTTCACCTATGGTTCTGCATGTGAGTTGATGGCTGCCGCTGAATTGTTCGGTTGTTGCTTTCAAGTGTACCGAAATGGCCAAATATTTTACACCTTTGGACAACTGCCAATGCCTCTTAAACATCTTAGATTCACAGGTGATGATTTCAGTAGTGGACACTTTGATGTTTATGAATGTTTAAACTCTCAAAAGCTGGATGCGAAGTTATCAATGAAACCTGTTGTATGCTTACAACGCTTGACAGATACCGAATGTCACTTCAACACAACAAGTCCTGCAAATACTGTCGTAATTGAAATAAACCATGAAACTCAAACCGATTATGACAGCAGCAATCCAGCTGTGAGATCTGAGGCAAGATTGCTTTATCACATGGCCAACTGTACGTTACATGCTCAAGAGAAAGCTCAGCGCACAGCTTGGTCATATTACAACCGGAGGGCCAAACTCACAATGTGGTATACAAAGAGATCCTTAACAAATAATTATTGGCATATTTTCCCTCGGTTTAAAAAGGTTTACTTTTTTTCTTAATAAAAATGTTAAGGCAGTACTTCGCCGCTGCGAAGCATGGGTATTTTGCTAGTCTTCAATAAATAAATAAATAATCTATAAAAACCAAGTGCAGAGACAGTGGAGGTTAAAACCAGGAAAAAAACAAATCCACCTTTTTCTGAGCCATGGATCTGCTATACCACAATGCTTTATGATTTTTTTTTAAATTTTTTAAAAGGAATCAGCAAAATAATGAAAGAATTATTTTTATGTTTAATAATAATAAAAAAGAAAGGAAACATTACACAAATATATTTTCTTAACTTTATCCATTACAAGGTCACTGTGAGCCAGAGCCTATCCTATCAGAACTGTGTCCAGGGTAGGAACCAGTCCTAGGTGGGCTACTCATCCATTGAACATTCCTATTCACATATACAGTAAGTGGCCAGCTTAGAGTCATCAATCAGCCTAACATGCATTACCCTGAAAATATCAAAACATGAAGAGAACATTTCATTTTCCACACAGGATGGGTATCTGAACCTTGGAGCTGTGAGACATCAGTAATAAATGGTGTGTAATCGTAACCCCCAACCTATCGAGAATAAACAGTATGTTAATAATCTAAAACACATTTTAAAGCATTGTGCATAATGGTGGTGGATAAAGGGTCCAGTAAGTTGTACGGCCACCTTGCAGCCCTTGAGGACTGAGTTCTGTTTCACGTTGAGACATCCACTATTGTGGAGTTTTCCCAATTTTCACATACAGGGAAAAGTTTTACGATGGCTGAGGTAGCTTCATGGACACCAGATTCCAACTTAATTGATTTAAAAATTACATTTTTTTGCAGTATTTGCTGTACAACGTAGTGTTTTTATGGTTACTTCTACCTCATATTTCTTATACATACATGTTTTAATATGGAGGAGTAAACTTTATGTTGAAGTCTGAACCTACAATTATTGGCTACAGTGGAACATGATGGATAACAGGTCATGCACTCTTAAAAATGATGGTTCTTTAATGACATTTTATGGTTCTTTACTGAGTTGTGTGGTTCCTCATAGAAGTGTTGCTTGGCAAAGAACCATTTAATTCTAGGAAGACTTCTCTGAATGTGAAATTGGTTGTTTGTGGTTTGAAAAGCTTTCTAATATGTAGAAAACAAGTGAAATCTTTAATGTATTGTAGGGTACCTAGCAGGATATTAACAGATTAAGAAACCATGGACTTGCCTGTGTTATTATACGCGGTGAGAGTTCTTTTAAAAAACGAGGCATTGATATTTTACAAATCTGTTACCATCTATTCATTATGTTGCCTGCTACGAATCTAAATACATAAAGTTTCTGTCTGGAACCTTTATGTGGAACCAAAAATGGTTTCCCTATGGTTTTGCTCTGAAAAACCACTCTGGCATCTTTATTTTTAACAATGTGCATTTGCTGTTAAATTTTAAATTATGATAATCTGTAGATAACTACATCACAACCTAAACTCTTACAGGCACATGAAGTTTCTTTTATTTTCAAATTTAGAACTACATCATGATTTTAAGTAGACTATGTCAAATTGTAATATTCTTTTTTAAATAGTATAATAAATGCATTCTGAGATTTTAAGGTAAGGAAAAGAGACATTGTGAGGTAAGGTTGTCCCACTCACTAGATATTGCACCAGAAGGTGGCAACTTGTTGCATGCATCTTAGGTAACACTTTAGTTTAAATACTGCAAAAATGCATTTATGACTCTTTTGGTCTTCATAACACTTAAAAACCTTTGGTAGATGGGCTATTCATCCTTGTGCATTGTGGTGAATCGACATGATGGTCAAATTACTTGTTAGTATGAAGGATTCACAGGTCTTGTACTAAATATGTAATATAAAGAGAAACATGTCTCAGTTAAGCCGCCTCAGACCACTCCAAAGTGACATTTTTTATTTTTTTTTTATTATACTTTATTAATCCCGAAGGAAATGACTTGGTTTTTCGCATACCCCTTGGGGTCAGAGCGCAGGGTCAGCCATTGTACAGCAACCCTGGAGCAATTGAAGGTTAAGGGCCTTGCTCATGTGATTAGTAGATCACATTGCAGAGATGAATGACCAGTTTAATGATGCATTAAAAATGTGATGAAGACTCCAAAGGTTAAGGTCTTGTTACATAATAGTAAATAAGTAACACATGCATTTTTGCCGTACCTAAACTTAAGTCTTAATCTGTTCACATGACAATAATGATCCAATAAAACCCATAATGCATATATGAGGCTGTCTTTTAGTGTAACATAAATACAGATTGCCTGTCAATACACTGTATGCATTGCAGCTTATCGAGCCACAGATACAGAGCCCATTTCCTCTTTAATTTATTTTATAGGTATGTTAGATGACTTTTTGCTTTCCTTGCTTAACATTTACTGTTATGGTTTGAAATGATCATTTTACTGACCTGACACAACTTCAGGCACAAGGCAAAGCGAGTTGGTGCTGTAAAGGTTTGCTCCAGCAGTGGATGTGTTTATGTTCTTCTGACCGCACGTGTGACTCTTCTGCTGATTCACTAAATTGAACTTTTTTGCCATTAGGAGTGATGATTGGATGAGTAAATAAGGAAAATATACAGTAATATACAAAATATACAAGCTGAAATGACCTCTCTTAAGTTAAATTTGAATCAGTAAATTATCCTCTAATTGACGTCTCTGTTTTAAGATTTACTAATGCTTGTTAAAAGGATTTTTGGAAATTTTTAATAAGGTTTACAGTGCACATCAAGATATGGCAATCCAAAGTCAACTGTCCTAACAAATTTCCTTTAAGAATAGGTGCATTCTTTATTCAGCCAAGAAATGATACTATAGTGGCATCTATTCTTCGAATAGTTTTTACCAGTATCTATAAGTGTTGCTTTCTCAGACTCTGTCCCTAGACTAGCCTCTCTCTTGTCTGAAAGTAGTGCTGCACTATTTATGGATTTAGTCACAGTCAGTCATGTTCCTCAAATGCCCAAGTCGGGTGAAGCCTTTTTTGCTAGATAAGGTGATCGCCTGCTTCATAGGAAAAAACAGTACTTCTCCAACTAGAGCTTCATATTTTCAATTTATTTGCTTATCTCTGACATTGCATGCACTGCAGTTCTTTGGTTTCATATTTCATTTTTAACAAGTTAAGTTTGTCCTCCCGATGACCTTAGATTGGATTAAGCTGGGTTAAGAATTTTATGTTATTTTGTTAGTTTTATTTTTCACAATGCTGTGTTGCAAAAGGCACTCAAATAAGAATTAAGATGTACACAAACAATCCCAAATTATTCAAATACTTACAAGTACCAGTCCTTTCTATTTCTTTTTTCTTTCTACTAATCCTTTCTTCTAATACCCGTTTGTCTCTCAGACTGGGCAGACAATCCTCCTGTCAGCTCCGTAGAATGTGACATGAGCAGCAGATTTGAAGCTGTTCCCATTTAATGGTATTCTTTGTTTCTACAGTGAGATTAACACACAATGACAAAGACAACAGTTTTGGAGTACGGCTACGGAATGTTCAAAACACTCCAGCAGTCTACCCAGAAGTCCAGTCCTCTCAGCAGATGGCCAGCATTGGCACTTCAGTTGGTAAAGGAGCAGCACTTATTGTTGATAATATCGAGAGTCTGCAGATCATTCCAGTTGATATATGTTCTTCTCAATGTTTTCTTTTTGCAGATATTGAAGAAAGCAGTAGTGACAGCTCTGAATGCTCTGAAGATACGGTAAGTAAAATTAATCATAAGAAGTTCATCCAACTGCCTGTCCATCATTAAATCCCCTTAATCAAATTCAGGGCTGTGGGGGCCAGAACCTATACTGACAACAGATGATGTTGTGCTCACATTACCGGGCACTCAAGAGCAATGTCAGCTATCAGGGTAGCCAAAAAATCTTTAGAAGAAAAGGCTTACTGTTTGATTTATCACTGCAAGAGATGTTAGCAGAACACCCAGTCAATTCTTGACTGCAGAAATATAATGGGCCACATTCAGAATCCCTTAGGTTACTTTTTTCAAGCAAAATTTGGCCTTATTTTTAAGTAAATCTACAGATGGTACATGTTGAAGAAAATGAAAACTGCTATAACATCTAAATGTTATTTATTACTTCTCCAAATCTATTTCTTTATAAAAACAGCTTTAGCTGGGTAAGTATGAGGGACGATCAAAAAGTTTCCTCACTTTTATATTTTCGTTGGAAACAGTGAAGGCGAGAGTAATTGGTCGTGTCTGAGAGTGTCATGTGACTGGGAAAATTGCATTGCAGAGGAAGGTGACTATGTAGAAAAATGATATAATTTGTTTTTGAAATTCTTAATAAACAGTTCATTCCTTTGTATGTGCATCCCTAGTATGTGCAGTATTTCCATATCAGTCAGAGCACTACATACGTCAGTAATGGTCTCTAGAGGGTGCTATTGAGACAAACTCAAATGATGAGTTGAATGTGAATGAAAATAAGTTAAAAGAAAAATGTATTCTTTCACTCAAAACATTTCCTGGCTTTGTAAGTATGTTCAGCACCTCAGGATCATCAGATATTACGTATGATCTGTGTGCTAGCTAACTTGGTGGGCACTATTTGGGTTGCATCTTGCATCATACCTCAACAAATGAATTGATATAGAGTGAGTTCTGTATGAGCAAATGCATTATTCATTTCATTTCAATTTATTTACATTAAATTCTGTCAATTCTTAGCACAGTAATAGGATTTCATGTGACACATTATGATACAACACCATACAATGCAACAAGACACAGTAATGACAACATCACACCAGTATGTTCTGATAATACCAAATGACAAGATATACATAATACAAGATGATACTTAATATTATTTAATATGTGATCAGATATGCATAAGTGAACAAATAGCTAAACAGTTGTGAAAGTTCATATTAGACAAGCAAATTTGAATCATTCATAAGAACATCACAGTTTTGTCGAGGACAGGCCATCCAACCAAACATAGCTTGTCAATCCCTATTCACTTGTATAAGTTAAAATATCATACATATTATATCATATACTGTATGTCCCTTTATAATTTTAAATACTTTTATTATGTCTCTTCTTAACCTCAACTTCAATTTGTTCAGCCTTTCCTCATAACTTGTACCCTGCAATCTCAGAATCAGGCTAGTTGCTCTTTCCTGGACATTTCTCCAGTGCTATTGTATCTTTTTTATAATTTGGAGATCAGAACTGCACACATCACCGAATGAAGAGGCCACACTAATGTGTTATTGCTTAAATATAATCTGTCTTGTTTATATGTTTGTTCATTGTGCCATGGAATATAAGATTCTCCTAGCCCACAACCTTTATGACTCATTACCTTTTTACATTTATTGCTGACCCACAGGCAGAAACTGAAGAATGGGATGGGTTCTTGTTCTTCTTCAGTTTGTTCTCTTGGTGGAACAAGCACATTTAGCAGAGTAGGGGTGAAATGTGGAAAAATATCACTCAATGGCAGTTGGCAATAGCTGAAATGCCCACTTGTGACCCAGCAACAGCTTTTGAGTCATGATCTATTCGTTGATAAACATGATCTTAGCTTTCTTCCTCACTGGATGGTGAAACTGACAAATCCAACACAACTCTTAAGTCCTTCTTATGAGCTGTAACGTTAAGTTTTGTACTTAAATAAGTATTCACTAACTCCATGAGCACACTAGGAAAAATCTTGTACCAACTATCTGATTTCATCCTTCTTATTCTTAACAGTACCTCTTTCTCTTTGCATTATCCTTATTGTTGAGTCTCTCTTTAACAGTCTGTTTAGCTACTATGAAAAAGTCAAATCCTTACAAGGGAAATTATCCAAAATGTATTCATTTCTAACATTTGCCATTTAGTGTTTGTACAGTAGATCTAATTTCACCCTTACTGTTTCTAATAGGTTTCACCTCCCCTTTGACACATCTTTTATAATTAAAACTAGGGGGCTCCGCCCCCTGCTTGCTTCGCTCGCCGACCCCCAAAATTTATTTTTTGTATAGCCCAAAATCACACAAGAAGTGCTGCAATGGGCTTTAACAGGCCCTGCCTCCTGAGAGCCCCCCAGCCTTGACCCTCTAAGAAGACCAGGAAAAACTCCCAAAAAAAAATCAAAGAAACCTTGGGAAAGGCAGTTCAAAGAGAGACCCCTTTCCAGGCAGGCTGGGCGTGCATTGGGTGTCAAAAAGAAGGGGGTCAATACAATACAGTACAATACATAGAACAGAATAAATCCTCAATACAGTATAAAAATAAAAATTCTAGAAGTACGGAGTAGAATTTCACATTAGATGATATCACATAATATGATTTGGATTTGTTTAGAGTCCTGGAGACGTCATCCATCAGGCTGACTCTCCCATTTGGCCATTCCACAGCAGAAACAGCGCTAATCCGATGAAAGGACCCCTCTTTCCCACGATTCCTGTGACCCTCCATCAGGGATGACTTTACCTTAGGCAGGCAATATACAATTTAAAGAGATTGTTATTTTCTTGGGAATTGTTACATATGCATTATTTTCACTTTTACTTTGAAAACTTTTGTAAAAACAATATTTGTCCTTTATTTTCGGCTTCTTTGCATGGTTACATCTCTTCCTCACTAGACGTATAATGCTGCTCGCATTGTGAAGGGGAGGTGCGGCTGAACGCTCGCTAAGGATATGCCATCGCATCATCTGCTGGCTTCCTGCTGCTGGTGAGCTGCACGTTTTGCTTGTCTCTTGTCGTTGTTTTAAGAGCTGGGAGCACATGATGCTTGTCTGACAGATGCAGTCCAACAACTGGTAGGTTAGATGTCTGTGGACTTGTTTTAAATGATGGCTCATTGCCTGGTCTTGCGTGATGTTGTAAAAACAATAACCCCGGGCGTGGTTAAATTCTGTCTTGCAGGACGTATAAAGCTGCTCACGCGCGAAGGTAGAAATGGGGGGGCTGATGTCAATCTTTTTAAAGCCTTTACAGCTGCTGTCCTTTTTCCTACTTTGTGTTTCTGCTGCTCGCGTTGTGATCGCTTCTCTGTCATCATAAATATACACCTGACCAAATTGTGTTTTCTTTGAAATTAAACTTGTCGTTGCTTTAACTGTTGTGGGTCCACAGATTCTCATAGTGTATGTTCCATTATTGTGTAAATCTACGTTTTGTGCATTGAATGATGTGCACTGAGACACCTTTGTGCTGCTTCCCTTTACACTGCTGTTTTTGGTTTTTTTTTTTTTTCCCCTTTTTTTTCTTCTTGTGGTTTTTTTTTTTATCTTAACGTGAAGATCACTTATTGTCTACTAGTCATTTTTTATAATAGAGAGATGATAAAATAACACAATTTAAAGAGCTGCTTCAGGTTTAACTGTTGCCTTTTCCACAATGTTCTCCTCTAATTTCCTTTTAGCCTTAGTAATATTTTTAGGGTCATTTGCATATAATGAGATAAGCACCTACTGTGACCATCATGTCAGTGTGCTGGGTTTTCTACAGGAATCAGCTCGACTTGTAGTTGACAATGTTGTTGAATTTTTCTTAAAGGAAATTTGTCAGTAAAATTCCATTTTTGTTGAGATATCTCAAGAATAGCATGATGTAGAAATTTTTTAAAGTTTCAGAATCTTCCATTGAAAAGCATTTTCAGACTTGTTTATCTTAAACAGATAAATATTCTGTATGACTTCAATTACTAATTAGTTTACTCCTTCAGAGATACATTGAGAGAAATGTATCTCTATATATAATCTTCATTTGGATCTTGATCTTTGTTTGTCCGCGAATGAATTAGAAGAAGAAGCACTAGATGGCAGTAGAGAGACAGCTAAAACATAGGCATTGCATTAAGAATCTCCTCCAGGATTATACTACTGAAGACTGTAGTACGCCAGTCACACCTCAAAACACAGACATTCAAACTAAACAAATTGTTGTGCTTTAAATTATAACTAAATAGATTTTCATTTAGATCTTGATCTTTGTTTGTCCGCGAATTCCACGCATGCGTAGACCACCTTCCAGTTTAGTACGTTGTTGTTACTCATGGATGTCAACAATGTACCGGAATAACGAAAGGGGTGGTGGACAGTGTTACGCTGGTTAGCTCCTGAGGCCTGGTTAGAGAATGAGATTGCCGAAGATAAAAGGTACGTGCCTACGTAACATATCAATGAAAGAAAGACAGTGGGTAAAATAAATGACAACGTAACAGCACGTTCCGGAAATTATTATTGTTACGTTGTAGCCGGCGAGTGCTGCGCGTCTCACAGTTGTACCGTGCCTTGCTCACATGTCAGTGAAGTGATCCCTATTTATGCTTTAAAGAGCCTGGAAACCTATGTGTCCTCCTTTTATAACCATTGCTCTGTGTATATTGCCTTAATCTTTGGATTGCCACAAAGCAACCTGCGAGATTAGAGAAAGGTTGAGAAGAGATCGTGAGAGGAAACAACAGCGTCGTGAAAACGAGACGTACTGTGAACGGGCAGAAGCAGAAATGCTCCTACACCACCACATAATTACTATTCAGACAGTGATTCCGAGTAGGCCGTTCCTATCGAATCAATGTCCAAGGGTTTTCTTTTGTAATTTTGTTTCCCTTATAAAAAATCATAATGCTGTGCAACGAAGGGTCCAGTTCATGACTGGCAGCCGCATTTAAACAGGGAGCCCTTCACAGACAACTTTAACACGTGCAACGTAGTTGGGCGCACATGGCTAGTATTGTATATTTTGTATATTTCCCTCTTTAACACATTGGACAGCCACTTCTGATAACATAATGGATCCTCAACACAAGCTAGTAAAATGCTGGGGTATCTGCAAGCTACACCTCTGGTACACCAGCTCACTTCTCCTGCTGCCTGATGTAAGTTAACCGCAAAAGGAAAATAAACTCACCAGTTGTAGATGCCTCTTATTACCAAGCACAAAGTGCTGAAAGACAAAGCAGTTGATTTTTTTCTGAGAAAATGTGAGGATCTAAAGCAGTCCAAGTGAGCAATTCGGTTTTGTGCTACACCCATAGCCAAAGCACAAGAAGTTTCGTATTGTGCCTGTCTCATCATAGCAAAAGCTGCTAAGCCACACACCATTGACTAACAACTCTGTTTACCATTAGCCAAAGAGGTAACACGCATCATGTGTGGGGAGAAGGCTGCCAAGCAGCTGAACATGGTGTCACAGAGAATAGGAGCCATGGCAGATGATGTCATAAATGTACTGACTGAGCTCATCAAAAGTAGTCGTTATTTTTCCATTCAGCTCAACAAGACTACAGATGCTGTAGATATGGCCAATTTGCTCGTTTATATTAAATGTGATTACCAATGAGCAACTCAAGGACTTTCTGTTCTGACATTCAGTTCAGACCAGAACTACAGGTGAACACATCTTTCAACCACTGAACACATTTGTTCAAGAGTATGGACTCAATTGAAAAAATACGTCAGGGTCTGCAAGGACAGCGCTAGGGCTATGACAGGTTGCCACAGCAGCGTAGATGCCCAAATTCACAAGTTGGCACCAGAAATACGATGGACTCACTGCAGCATCCATTGCAAGGCCCTCGCAGTGAAGAAAATGCCCAAAAAACTCTGTACTTGACTCATCTGTGAAAATTGTGAACTTCATAAAGGCCAGACTGATCCATTCCCACCTATTTTTTGTACTCTTGCAGTGAACAAGTTCAACTTCTACTCCATACAGAAGTAAGGTGGCTTTCAAGAGGGAAAGTGCTTTTGAGTTTTTTTGAATTGCACAAAGAGGTCCAAATGTTCTTGCAGGACAAAAGCTTCCCCTTACAAGTTGTTTTTGACACTTTGTGGCTGAAGTTGGGACTACAAGGACTCTCCATCAATGTTTTTGATGTGCAGGGCTAAATCAATGCAATGCTGAAAAAGATGAAGTTATTAAAAACCAAGGTTAAGAAAGGGGGTGTTTCAGCTTTCCTCAATTTGGTGAGTTTCCTGTGTGACAATGACTTGAACCTCGTTGATGGAGTCAGGGACAACATCTTTGTGCACCTTGTTTCTCCGAGACAACAATTCAGTGAATATTTTCCAGCGATCACAGAAACTGGATCAGAAACCCATTTGGCACTGAAGCATATGCCATTCCTGGGGACTTCACAGTAAGCGAACATGGGAGTTTAATAGATCTATCTTGTGACCAGACATTGAAGTCTGTTTTAAGAAGTCAGATATTGTTGGATTTTTGTATACAGTGGTACAGCGATGCACTTTCAGACCTTATTAAGAAGCAACCCAAGATTTTCCTAAATGGTCTTCTATACAAGTACTGGCCAGGCTTAGGTTAAGGTGGGTGACCTGTTCTGAAGTGCATGTGGTTATGACAACTAGTTATTTGACATTGTCTTTTTTCTATACAAATTGATTAATGGGCACTGGAACAATGTGTTTATTTAATACTAAAGTGTGAGTTTGTTTAAACAGTCAAATGTATAATAACCTACGATCAAGTCCATCCTTGGCTCTCATCTCTTCTAAAACAGGCCCCTGTACTTACAGCCCCACCACTGACTGTACACACTGTCTAACCTAAAAATGCTTACATCTATGAAGATGTTATCATCATTGCACTGTGACAGCCACTGAAATTTAGATTTGTTTATCTATCCATTATCATACCTGCTAAATCCAATTTTATGATTATGGAGTCCAAAGCCTGTTGTGGCAAAATAAAGCAATCAAACCATAAATGGGCTCCAGTCTATTGGTACAGCACATTCTTGCAAGCAGTTACAGTCACTCATATTGTATTCTAAGGTTCAAGGATTTTATTTAGTTTTGTTTACACAAGAAAACATGAAATTTACCTTCTCAGTTGTGTGCAGTAACAGACAGAACAAATAGAGCCAAGACATGTTAAAACATACCCAGAAATCCTACAATATTTACATAATTTGAAACAAGATTCTTTACTAACTGATTCTAGCAGTTTGATAGTGCATTTGTACCTAAAATGGTTACAAGACACACATGAAAAACTCTACACTTCTGGAATATTATCTCTGAAATTCCTTATTAAAAAGATGCATGGCACTAGGAAGAAAAGGATTTCTGGAGCAATTTGTGTGGGTTTTGAAGTTGACCCTGATCTCCTGAAATTAAGTTTTGCATGCAATGGGTGTCTGCCTTCAGTTATGATGATTTCCAGTTTTTTCAACATTGCCCTCTGAAATACACTCTTCCAAAACTATGCATGTCACTCTCCATCATTTTAGCTACATGTTTGGAGCTTTTTAAGGTTTGAATTGTCAGACTTTAAACCAGGAAATGAAGCTGAGGTGATGACAAACTCGATCACACTGCAATAAAATGACAACAATATGACCTTGTCTATTTTAAGTTGTCTGAGTTCATAGAAGAGAAATAAGCATTTATTGTGTTTAGATTACACAGTTTATACAGTTTTTGTGCTAATATTCCAATTACTGTATATATCTCAGTATTTAATTTCAGTCTCTACTTCTACTTACTCCCTCAGAACAATGAGGGGTGAACATGAAGAGTCACGTTAAAATCATTTTTCAATCTTTTTGACATTCAGAGTAAGATAGTTCCTATTGCACCAAATTTATAAACAGTCCACTTGGTGGACTTGATGAAGTTTGGCTTTCATCTACACAGATATCAGCATGGAGTCATCAGCATACTTGATAATGAAACAATGGTTATAATTCCTTCTCAGGTCACTTATGTACTGTGTAAGTAGTAATGAAGATAAACCATGGCCTTGCTGACCCCTGTATTTGAGAGAATGACTTTTAATGTCACAAATCACTGCATCCTGTATTCCTTTGGGATTATGGGTTGAAAAGGTGAGAAAACCCGTGCAAACAAAGGGAGAACATGAAAAAGTCTCATAGATCTTCACCAAACAGGGATTCCAATTGAGTCACCCAGAGCTGAGAGATAGCAGTACACCCTCACTCTTGCACAATCGTGCCATTTTGTTTCACTTTTTAAATGGTGGTTATACTATATCTCACTTTGTCAAAGACTGGAGTAGATGTAATATGCATTTAGTTCAGGTGATTAAGGTATCGAGATCATTTAAAGTTGCCCTTTAACCTAACATGCCCATCTTTGACATGTGGGAGAAAAGTAGCAACGCTCACAAGTAGATTGTGCAAACACCTCACAAGCAGAAATTGGACAAGGACTTGAACCCAGGACTCTGCTAACTAGTGAGCCACCACACAGCAAAAGCACTCCATTTCTTTTTTGCATCAAAAACTTGCATGATAGAAGCTTTTTCAATCAGTATCATTTATTCACTATAAAATAGTGTTTATTTTGTGATTAATAAGCTCATTAAGTTAGGAAAGTATATTCATTCAAGTTTAACTTCAACCTTATTGTTGTATGTACTCAGTACAATGAAAATCTTATTCTGCAAGTCCTCCAGCAGTAAACAGGTATACAAGGCAACAGACATGAATACACAACAGTAAACTAAAACACTCAGGCGCAAAAGAAATGAAAAAACAAACAGAAGCAAGAGTGCACGTGCAAATAAATAAATGATTCAGTGTAAGCTCTGCAGGTATATGGTCTCAAGATGGCCTTCCATCCTCCATACACAAGTTAGCCTGCAGTGTTGACGGAAGGGCTAATGGATGGGTTTTATTTACAAGCCTGATGGCATAAAAGAGAAAACTGTCTTTCAGCTCTGCTGTTCTGGCTGCTAGCATCTCCCTGATGGTAGCAGTATGAAAAGTCCATGATGTGGGTGGATTGTGTCCTTAATAATGTTATCAGGAGAACTCTGGTGTTATAGATGACCTCTAGTTCATGGCGTTTTGTTCCAAAGATATTTTGTGACGATTCTGCCACCCGCTGTAGAGCCTTGCTGCAACCAGACTTTGATGGAGTAGGTGAGGATGCTCTCAATTGTGCATCTGTAAAAGTTGCTGAGCATAGTGCTTGGCATGTCAAACCTCCTCAGCTTTCCCCATCAGGTCAGTGATGTGGTAGGTCCAAGTGATATCCTCAGAGATATTAATACCAAGAAATGTAAATGTGGCCACTCTCTCTCCACCTCAAGTCTCTCCAATATACAGTGGTGGGTGCTGACCTCTCGTCCTCTGTGTGTCAATAATCATCTGCTTGATTTTGCTGGTGTTAAGAAAGAGATTACTGTCCTGACACCACTTCATAAGGCCAGACACCTCCATCCTGTATGCTGAATTCATAGGAAATGGCATACATGTTATCAGAACCACATCTAGTATATTTTTCCATTACAGATTAGAAAAAACCAAATAACATCAGTGGCTTTGCTTAAGTGGTTAATCTGCAGGAAGTCAAAGAAAACAAACATTTTTTATACATTCCTTTTAATTTTGTTAGATTAGCTCTGAAAAATTAGAAATCCCTGTGTTCAATAATATAGCTGATGCAATGGGGTCCAACTCATAAAACAGAACTACTAAGATAACTAAGAGACAAACAATTATGTACAGCAGCCCAATGGTGCATAGAATGAGTTACAGCGCATTTCAAAATGAAAGTGTTCATTTTCTCTTTTATAAAGCCTTAAATGGCCAAGATGCCGGTCTACTTAATGAAATAACAGTGGGAGGTTGAGCTTTTAGTTACGGGGCCCCAAAGTTATGGAATGGTCTGCCTCCTATTATAAGAGGAGCCCCTTCAGTCCCAGCTTTTATATGACAGCTGAAGACTCACTGCTTTAGCTTAGCATACCCTGACTAGAGCTGCTGATTAACTGTGCATACTGCATCTCTGTTGTTACTCATTAGTACTAAAATATAAGTAATGCAATATTTATTAACTGTTTCTAATACTCGCTTATTCTGTTTCTCTTCTCGGTGCCCTCATGTGGTACTTGATGCCACTGCTTTACTGCCAAGTTGTTTGCCTGACTATGGAAAATTCATCTCAGCTAAAGGGACACTGGAATCAATGGGTAGAATCAGACTGGCCGGCCCAGCACTGACTTAGCTGTAGAATGACTAGTAGGGGGGAGGCAGCTAGTTGGCTGAGATGTCCATGTCTATGACTTTGTCCGGCTTGTCTTTCTTGTTTCTACATTCTGGCTATGGTTCTACAATTAGTTGATGGGCCTACATTTCTGTTTTTCATTTATGTTAATTAGTTTGTACTTTGTTTTTGATGTATTTTAAAAATCTATATTTTTATATGTGACAGTTTTGCATTTACTGAGTGGTTTAACCTTCTTGCATTTTGCCTTGAGAGTTGTGTTGTATTTCTAAGGTGGCAATTATATATTTTAATATATATTATATTATAATTATAATTGTTTAAGTCATGTTGACAAATAATAGTGTAATTGCATATGTTTGTAGTCTGTATTAAATAAGTGTTTTATTAACAGCACTTTACAATGGAGTTAAAATGGAGTACAAGTAACCTTGTAGTGCTCAATGGCTTTTACACACAGCAGTTTCCAACTCCAGTGATGTGAAAATGGCATTGACTCATGTCCATTAGTGATGGAAGATCTGACTGATAGGCAAGAGTTTGTTAGTCTTGGCAACAGCAGATCCACCTCAGCGCCAATCACACAAGGAGTTCCTCAGGACTCTGTCCTCAGCCCTCTTCTCTTCTGTATTTGTATGCTTCCCCTTGGCCATATTATTCGCAGCTATGGAATGGGTTATCATTTTTATGCCGATGACACTCAACTCTATTTCAAAGTCAAAAGTGCAACTTCATCAGAGTTTTCTCAGCTCACAACTTTCCTCTGTGAAATTAAAACCTGGATGGAGCAGAACTCTCTAAAATTAAATTGCAACAAAACTGAACTCCTGCAAATTGGCACTAAAGCGCTACTTAAGAAAATGAGCTCCTTTTCAGTCATTTTTGACGGTGATCTCATCAGACCTTCTTCTGATGAAAGGAATGTTGGTGTCATTTTTGA
>JANRMT010027041.1:41904389-41923866 GCA_026402145.1 Polypterus bichir lapradei | reverse complement strand
CTCATCAGACCTTCTTCTGATGAAAGGAATGTTGGTGTCATTTTTGATTCCTCCCTTTCTTATTCCGCCCACATAAATCACATTAAGAAACTTTCTTACTTTCTCCTCCATAACATATCCTGTGTTCGCTCCTTCCTCTCCTTTTCTAATTCTGAGAAACTTGTCCATGCTTTTATCACATCCCGCATCAATTATTGTAACTCGCTGCTGGCAGGTGCCCCTTCTAATCTTATATCAGAGCTCCAGATGATTCAAACTTTGCTGCAAGAGTCCTTAATTGAACCATCAACAGTGAGCACATCACACCCATCCTGCTTCGCCTTCATTGGCTCCCTGTGTCTTACAGGATTGAATATAAAATTCTATTAATAACCTACAAAGCTTTAAATGGCCTTGCACCGGACTACCTCAGTGACCTTCTAAATTACTATGCTCCTGTTCGCCTACTGATTCTGGTAATCTTGTTGTACCCCACACTAACCTGCACTCTATGGGTGACAGGGCCTTCAGCTCCATAGCACCCACACTTTGAAATGACATCCCGAAATTAATTAGATCAGCTGACTCCACTCATTCTTTTAAAAAACAACTTAAAACTCATCTATTAAGGAAGACTTTTAACTTAACTTAACATTCTGCACTTTCTTTCAGTTTAACTCTCTGTCCAGGTGCTCAGGATAATTTGTGTGTCTGTTATATCACAAATTAGGTTATTCATTAGGTTTTTCTTTTAGTATTGAATTTAGTATTTTACTCTGGTTTATTGTCCTTTATTCTACTTAATGCTTTGTTATCTGTTTCATTGTTCTATTCAGGAAAACATTTGTATCCAATGTTACATATACCCTGCTGGTTTTTTTTTTTTTTTTCTAAGACTCTGTGAAGCGCCTTGAGCATGGGAAAGGGACTATATAAATAAAATTAATTATTATTATTATTAGTGTTCTAACTGTTGTTCAGATTTCTTGAACATAACATTTTTCAAAGTATACCAAATAAACTAATACCCAATAACGGGCAAATGAAAAAATCCATTAATACAAAATGACCAATACTAGCATAAAATCCCTATCAATATTACCGTAAATGAGAAATTCAACTTAAAGTTCCCCATATTGCTATTAAAATTAGTTAAAGCAGAGTAATTTGTTAAACATATATAAATAAGTATGAACTTGTAAAGGAATTAATTTATCACATAACAGGAATACAAAAGATGAGCATTATCTTAAAATGTTTTAAATCCAGTCTGAAGATACTGTTCATGAAAGCAAAAGCGGGTCTACTGTATGCTTTACCGCTAAATACTGTATATACTCTGTTTATCTCACGGATAAGTCAGGATTGATTTTACTGTATAATTTTCAGTATTTTTTAATGTCAGTCATATAAATCGAATGCGGAAAACTCACGCTATTGGTCCAAGAGATTATGATATGCTAACGCCAACCTGAGAGAGTAACCATGGAGCACACTGCCTTTTCTTTCTATGTATTGTGCCTACGTGACCACACGGTAATACCCGAACTATCCTGAAGCGACGTTTGCACTGTTTTGTGCTTTTTGTATCTCACACCCTCATACACCTTTATCATATGAGCATCCCTTATCTACGATGGAGCATTCGATCAGAAGAAAATATGAAGCTGGCTTTAAATTAAAAGTCATTGAAGTGACGAAAGAAATTGGTAACAGCGCTGCTGCAACAAAATTCAATGTGTCTGAGAAACTGATGTGACATTGGAGGAGGCAAGAAGATGTAAAAAAAAAAAAATAAGTGTCGTATAAGTTGGGGGTCTGATTTTATGATTTCAAGACCTTACTTATATGCAAGTGTATACAGTAACTCTTTCAGTGCGGCGCAAACTGTAATCCTGTCCTGTCCTTACTATTAATGGCCTGTGTGGTCCTCTTTGCATTACTAGCGGCTCCGATTTTCTGCAGTTCAATTTCTAAACCTGTGTTTTGTTTAGATCTGTTATGGACCTGCACCTTTCTCATGTGTTTCATTAATTCAAATACGATTCAAATACAAGTTGGTAACGTTGGTAATTTACAATAATAATGTGCAGATAATATCAGTTCAATCAATGCAGTCCTATATATTCTCACATAATTGCTTTTCCTTTCCCTTTTATTCCCGAAAAGTGACTTTAATGGTTAATTTACCTACAGCACCAGGAGAAGGTGCTCCTGGGTAAGCTGCTTGGGTGTGTGGGCTCTCACTAGCGTCTGACTCAATTCTGTTGGGCATCCGAGTGGCTGTCACATGAGTAAAAGAGGAAAATATACAAAATATACAAGCAGAAGTAACTGCTCTGAAGGTAAAATCAAATCAGTAGACTAATTAGTTTTTGTAGTTGCAGAAAGTTTTAAGATGGATGAGTTTGCAAATTTGCCATTGCTATCCGATAGGAGATTTTGAAATTTCAAAACTTTGTACAGTCTGAACGTTTCAAGATATCTGAATGAAAATTAAAATTAAACTGTCTCAACCAATTTTCTTGAAGAATAAGCATGCCACATTACAACAGGATTAGTCCATGAGGCGCCTAGTTGACTAACCAAGAGAGACCGACCGACCGACAGACAGACGTGGCTACCACTATACTGTAGGTGCTTCAGTCATTATATGCAAATGCACCTAAAATAGCCAAACAGCCACTAAAATTAGTGTTTGATGCTCATAACATACCCTAGAAAAAGACTGAGAAAGGTGGAAAAAAGATTTCAGCGTTAACAATCACCATGTGGCTAACTACCTGCTATCTGACTCCCAGCCAATAGCCCAATGGACTGTCTCTTGTTTATACTGGAGCAACATGAATAGTGCATCCAATAGCACAAGCAGGAATAGAGTAAAGGAATAAGTTGTAAATAACTTGTAAATAACCTATGGTACAGAGGTAGTTTAAGAGCAGTCGTTCATGGTGATAACAAACAGAGTTAAAAGGAAAGGCTGAGGTAAAAGAGACAATGGAAACATGGAGGACGATTCTAAAACATATGGAGAAAAGTACCAGCATAATTTAAAAAGCAAAGACAGTAGTAAAGATTAGCAGCCATTCCCACTTACAAGGGTTGAGGTACGACCAATGTAAACTGAATATATTGAGGGTTAAGAAAAGGTAAGTGTGGATGAGAGATCATGCTTCCAAAGACTTTTGGATTGGTTTCTACATAACACAGTGTCCAGGAGACATGGCCGCACAAAATGTTTCAAAGTTTAGGAGTAACCATTTAAAAAATTTGACAAACCTTTGTAAATGGCTGTTTTTGAAATTTCAGAACAACTTGCTTTATTCAAGATATCAAAAATGCAAATTGCTCTTTTCAGACATATTTCCTGGAAGAATAAGTGTACCAAATTTCAACTAAATTAACCAGCTGAGTTGAGAAGATGAGAAGGCCACAGTCCAGGGAATCCAATGCCTTTTTCGATCCCCACCTACACACACACAAATGCGCTCATGAATCTAAATACATTTCCTAAGTAATATGAAGCCTCTATCATTTTTCTTTTCTCAAAGCCTTTGATAGCCTTTGCACTAAAGTGTCAGTTTTAAAAGCTTGCCAATTTATCAGAGATGTATTTTAATAATCTCCAATATCTATTTGTTATGAATGTGTAGCTCAGTAACTGTAGTCTGGAATGACAGATTACTGAGATCACATCAAAATCCAATTACACTTTGTCAGTTTCGGGTTCTTATTCAATTGTTGAAAGCCTGGCTGCTTATAAAGTGACAGAGACTATGCCATTTTTCTCTATAGTCTCTCTTTCGAATGCTAACCTTTTACCTAATGATTGTGTGGCCTTTGGTTTCTGTGTTAGATTAAAGGGTAGCTTTCACATCTCCTCTCCTTTCCTTTCAGCCTGTTGTAAGAATCAAGGAACGCTGCAATGACGACTATGTGAATGTTGACAAAGAGCTCCGCAAAGAAGACGACGACTATGTGAATATGGTTTCCCCTGATGGAGGAAGGCCTGAATCAAAAGGGAGCCCAAAGCTCACATGTGACTATGTGAATGTTGAGCCACTTGACAGCTCAGAAAGTGAGGAAGAGGAGGAGAAGAAGGAGGAGGTGGACAAAGAGCCAGAGAGCAGTGACCTAAATCCCAGTAGAAGATTATATAAACTGCAGAAGAGGCAAAAAAGTGACAGTAGTGACAGTGAGGGTGACACAGTTGAGTACACCCAGATTGTTTTCCACTAGTTAATCTTATATATAGGAACAGCCAATATAGACATTTAGATATGTTATACATGAAATTAAAAACCAGGAAATGTTGAGGTTTGCCTGTTATAGCAGTGACACCAGGAGCAGATGAGCAATTGCTGAATTAAAGGTACCGTCCTTCAAAAACTGATGGAAGTTTTCTTCATCGTAGTGTTGTGATGAAGAAGCTGGAATTCCCAAAGGGGCCAAAGTTATTTTTTATTCTGAGTATGGCTACCAAACTGACTTTCTTTGTCTTGTTTTATCTGTTTTGCACAAATAATTAAATATTTTTAAACATTCATTCTGCTCGGAACAGTCCAGCTGTGCATTTTCCAAACCTCCAATACAAGGCATCCAGGCATCTAGTAATAGTATTAGATGCAAAGCTAGAGCCAGCTCTGAATGGGATACCAGGGCATCACAGGTCGACTTTAATTTGGGCCAGTTCAGAGTGGGCAATTAACAGGTATAAGAAAAGTGGAATAGTCACAACAAATCAAGCAAATATCTAGAGAATGGGTACACTTTGCATTAATCTGAACTAAACTTACACCTTAGATCTATGAGACAGCCATGCTATCCCCTGTGCCAACATGCTGCCCATTAATGGTTTGTGAATACAGTGCCTTCAGAAAGTGTTCAGATCCCTTTATGCTGCAGCCTTAGGCTAAATTCAATTACATTTATTTTCCCCCAAAGCAACCAACACTGAATACTCCAGAATGAAAAAGCTAAAACAGATTTTTAGCAATTTTCACATTTTTTTTATTAAAAACTAGGGGGCTGTGCCCCCTACTCGCTTCGCTTGCCCACCCCACAACCCTCACCCTGGGTGCACGCTTCACGCTAGCCACTTCGCGTCTCGGCCGCTCGCGTTGTGAAGTGGGGGGGCTGAACGCATGCTATGGAGATGCGAATGGATCAGCTTCTGGCTTGCTGCTAGCTGTTACCGAACTGCGTGATCTGCATGTCGCACTGCGTGTCAACCATTTAAAAGCCTGTATAGTAGCTGCTGCTGCCATGATGCATGATCTGCATGTTGCGCTGCACGACGATCATTTTAAAACCTGTACAGCAGCCATCCTTTTGTCTCACTTCCTTATCTCGCGGGACATTAAAGTGTCTCAGAGAAATTGTTTTTAAGTAGGGTGTAACGTGCAAGAAGTCTCACAGGACTTCAAACTGTCTCTCCGAAATGATCACATCTCGACCAAAGATTTTTAGATAGATAGAAATGACTCAAGGTTACAGAACATTTGTTATGGCACTTGAAATTTGTTTCAGGAGCATCCCATTCTTTTGATCCTCGCTGAGATTCTCTAGACCAGGGGTCCTCAATCACAGTCCTGGAGAGCCGCAGTGGCTGCAGATTTTTATTCCAACTGTACCCAATTAGAAGATGGTCCATGCTGATAATGAAACTTAGTATTTAACTATTTAGCTTGTTAATGCTTGCATTCATCCAAGAGCAATTTTAATGGCACTGTAGAGTTTCCTTCTGTGAGAACATTATCCATGTGTTTTGTGGACCAGAATAGATTTAAACTTAATGGCCCTTCTAATTCCCCTCTCATTCATTTTTTATCACAGATACTTCATGGTAAGAATGTTAATTGGAGAGCTGCTGGTTTATTGGTTATCTGCATCTCATTATTAATAATGTCTGATTATGAAAACAGGCAACAATTAAAACTTAAATGCAGCTGCTAAAATCTAAAATAGGCAATTAAGGGTTCTGAATGGTAACAGGCAAGAGATCTAAACTTAAGCCCAAAAAACATATTGCTTTAGTAGTAAATAAAAGGGTTTCAATCAAGAAATTGGTTAAAGCCAACCTGCAGCCATAGCAGACCCCCCAGGACTGTAATTGAGGACCTCTGATCTACAAAGTAACTAAAATTTGTCTTTGATGAATAAAAAGACTAACAAGGTATGGAGTTAAACACCAACTTTCATTATCAGCAACCACTGAGCTCTAATTAGGACACTGGCTGGAATGAAAACCCGTAGCCACTGTGGCCCTCCAGCACCGTGATTGAGGACCCCTTCTCTGAGAGTCTTTGTGTGGTCAGTCAAGTTGAATACACATAATTAGGAAAGGGACACATCTGTCTATGAAAGTTCCCACAGCTGACAATGTGTATCAGAGCAAAACCCAAGCCATGAGGTCAAAGGAACTGCCGGCAAAGCTTAGACACAAGATTGTGTAGAGGCACAGATCTGGGGAAAGCTACAAAAATAATACTGCAGCTCCTCCAAAATTCTTAAACAGAGAAAACTTTTATATAATCACAACTCTTCCTTGAGCTGGCTGTCTGGCCAAACTGAGCATTCAGGGGAGAGAAATGACCAAGAACCCAGTGGTCACTCAGGATGAGCTCCAGAGAACTTGTGTGGTCTTTATGGTGACACATGAAAGGCCACTTGGAGTTTGCAAGAAGGTACCTAAAGAATTATCATCAGAGTGTGAGAAACATAATTCTCTGGTGTGATGAAACCAAAATTGAACTGTTTGGCCTAAACTCTAAGTGTCATGTAAGGAGGAAACCAGGTATTGTTCATCACCTGCACAATACCATTCCAATGATCAAGCATGGTGTAGGGCAGCATCACGATCTGGGGTTGTTTTTCCACAGCAAGGACTAGGAGACTATACAGGGATGTGGGAAAGCTGAACAGAACAAAGTATTGAGATATCCTTAATGAGAGTGCCCTGGACCTCATTTTGGGTCAATGGTTCACCATTTAACAGGACAATGACCATAAGCACAGACAACACAAAGCGACCTAGCCAGAGCCTGGACTTGAACATCTCTGGAAAGACCTGAAAATAACTGTCCACTGACAATCTCCATTTAACCAGACAAAGCTTGAGAGGAAACGTAGAGATAGTAGATGTATGTAGGTTGTTAAATCATACTCAAGAAGACTTCAGGCCATAATGACTGCCAATGGTATTTTACTGAAGTACTGAGTAAAGGGTCTGAATACTTGTGTCAAAGTGATGTATCGTTTTTTTATTTTTAATATATTTGCACAAATTTAAAAATCTTGTTTTCACTCTATCATTCTAGGGCATTGAGTGTTGTTTGATGTGGGAATAAATAAACTTAAACAGTTTTAAGATAAGGTTGCAACATAAAAAATTTGAAAAAGGGAATACTTTTTGATGGCACTGTAGATTAAAACATTTTAAATGTTCTTTCACTGATGTAGAGACAGCACCTGCTAGTTCTGACTAAGTGAGGAACCCAAACTGGCAGAGGTTTTATGCCCTGCCATTGTAAGTAGTGCTTTGAAAAAAACTCCTCAGTGGCAGGCTGTGGAGGATCTGGCAGGTAGCCAGTAAAAATGTCGTAAAATGGCAGATGGCTGAAGGCAGATACCCCTAGGAACTTAAGGAACTGTCTTAAAGTGAGGCAATTGACTGTAAGGCTGGATCTTTAAGGGTAGATTAGAGCTAAGTGAATAGAAACTACCGGGACCTGCTGGCCCCATAGATGTAGCTGATCTGACTCCAGGGGTGAGATCTATGCTGGGGCAGACGTAAACTGCATGATTATTATCAGAATGTAATATGCATTATTATTTTGGATGGTCCAAACTAATAGTAGTAGTAGAAATACTGTCTTGTATACAGAGTGCAGTTAAATTCTTATTTTCATCTCTGACCAACATGTAGCAATTCATTGCTATAAACATAAAGATGGCCAGGGGATGACAAAGAGAGAGTACTTAATGTGGTAGGAATTTGGGAAGATTGCTCCACTAGGCACACAAGGCTAAGGCAGACTGTAATTAGGGCCAGTAGGGCAGCAGAATTTTTCTTTTATTGTTCATGTGATATTTTGCAGCCCCATTGTCCTTCTGTGGTATGGTTTAAATAAATGCAGAAATTCTTACAATTTTGGAGTCCTTTGGTTAGTTTTATTGCTGTTGTGAACAGATATTAAGTAAGCACTCTTCTATATCTATAGACAGCAAATACTATTTACTATATATAGATATGAGAATCCGGTCATGGCTCAAGTTATAAGACCTGAGGTCAATATAGCATATTACCTTGTTGTATCTCCACTGAGCCAACCACCACACACCACTAACCCCTGAGCTGACCCAAAGCTGACCCTTTGTTGACCTTACACTTGGTGCGAGGTCTGCTCTATGGTTGAAGGAAGTCCATTTCAGCCCATTTGAAAATGTCTCTTATATCTGTTAAGGTACAGTAGGCCCCTTGCCAGCAAACTCCACATGCTAGTTCCATCCATTAAGTCAGGGGTCACCAACTCCGGTCCTGGTGGACCACCGTGGCTGCAGGTTTTCATTCTAACCCTTTTCTTAATGAGTGGCCTGTTTTTTGCTGCTAATTAACTTCTTTTGAACTAATTGCAATTGACTTGTTCTTGAAGACTCAGACCCCTTAATTGTTTCTTTTTCCTTAATTAGCAGCCAAACAATAATGAGATACAAAATGAGCCAAAACAACTGGTGTTCATCGTACAATATCTGAAAATAAAGAAAGATGAAGGTCTCAGGAATGTTGATCTGCTCAGGTCCACAAAACATTTTAACAGGGCTCTTAGAAAAAGAAAATCAACAATTTTGGAAATGTCTGCTATTGCACCATGAAATTGAAGAAAGGGTTTAATTAACGACAAGAATCGGCAACTAATTAAGCAACTGGTTGGAGTGAAATTGGTTGGAATTTCAGGCTTAGTTGGTCTTCTGTTGGCTCATTCACTTCACATTTCATTTCTGTTTGGGTGCCATTTAAGGAAAGAAATGAAGCAAATCAGAGGAACGATGCAAATGGAAAAAAGCAATTCAATTAAAATGAATTCACAAGTTAATTAGCAGCACAAACAGGGCACTCATTAAAGAAAAAAAGGGTTTGAATGAAAACCAGCAGCCACGGTGGTCCTCCAGGACCGGACTTGGCGACCCCTGCATTAAGTTATCTACTGCCCCCCAGTGGTGGTTTGCCGTCCACATCTGAGGGACTTGTCTAAAGCTGACCCTTTGTTGACCTTACACTCATAAAATAGCTTTGCTTCTTTCAAATTATTTCACATTTTACCAAAGAAAGAAAATGGAACTCTATTCATTTGTAGCACCCTCACCCTTTTAAAAAATTAAAAATTACTCTACCCGTAAAGAAGTTCACTTTTATGCATGGGCATTATAAAAATGATGTATATATCTTGAACAAATTATCATTCATTAAGTTAAGGAAAGCTGTGTTGTTTTGAGATGCTTTGCAAACAAGCTTGCCTTCAAAATGCAGTCTGCAAATTAATGAGGTGTAAATTATTCAGAATCTTCTTCATCTGTACAGTACAGCATGGTGGTGTGGTTTCCAGTGAAATCTTTGTTGATCTCCAACTCATCAGGAAGGAAGTGTGAGGTCAAAAAAAGAAGATTGAAACAAAAATAGATTATTATGTAGAGGCTGGCAAACAGGAGCAGGTTCAGAAAGGCATTAAACGTTTCATACTTGTCTGTATGTAATCTTTCATGATGAAGGTTACCACAAGTGCTTTGAACATAACACATGAAAGAAAATTGAGACTCACAGCCCATGCCATTTTATGAGCAACTGCTGGAGCATTTACCAATTTCAAATTCCCATTACTGATGTCATCTGCATAAATAAGAATTCATATGTGAACATTTTTTCATCATTTTTTGCATAAATTGACTGCTGCTGGGACATGCGACTGCCCGAGGGAAAAGTGACATTGTGAGATCAGCTGTAAAAGGCAAGGGCCATATTTGGAGTTAGGAGGTGGACTCTACCAGAAGTTAAACTGGACAAGAAGAATGCACTAGTGGAGTGGTAACTCTGGTTTATACAGTAGGATAATCATCATCCATAAAGCAGCAGTCTCAGAGCTATTAAAGTAGTAGTACAGTAGTGCTGGTCGTAGTAGTACTGGTATTGTTACTTAAACAGAGTACATGCATGACCATCCAAAAAAACAGCATTATGTGGAGGGGACTTTAACTCTATCAATAACTGTACAGTACTTATGAAACCACAGGAAGACATGTACAGTATAATAAAATCTAGTTCAAGGGACAGTCAGTTCACATTTGAGATTTTTCAAAAAAAAAAAAAAAAGACAAGGGTGTAGAAAATCTGGGGCACCCTTGAGAGATCCAAACCCATTATTAATGCCAATGAGGTCAAAGTCACATAAAAAAAATGATGACAGATAACAGGTCTTGAAAATTTGCCTGGATTGTGAGGAGGCTTGTCTGCTTACTTATCTATAAACACCATAAATAAGCTCTCCTCTCTCGTACCTTCTGAATCCTTTGTTTTTCACAATCGTTAAGCAATACATCCATCCATTTGCCAAAAGCTTACCACCAGACTCCGTGCTCCTTTGAGAGATTGACCGGAGTGTTTTTTTAAGGTGGAATCCATAAATCATTGCCTATGTTAGGAATTCACTCTGGAATTCCTAGTCTCATTCTTCCAGAACTTTCTTTATGGGCAGTAGAGGTTCCAGAAGCCCGGACCCTTGACTCACCCTTTAAAGATTTGGGCAACTGCTGATAGTATGCCCAGGCATAGTGTACTATAGTTCCTTACTGCAGCTATTCTGACTATCCCTGGGTAGTTGGCCTCCTTTTTCCACTGACATAATGACAAAGTATTCTCTCCTTTAATATCTAGACCTTCTTAGGCCATATCCATCCATCCATCCATCCAGTATCCAACCCGCTGAATCCAAACAGGGTCACGGGGGTCTGCTGGAGCCAATCCCAGCCAACACAGGGCACAAGGCAGGAACCAATCCTGGGCAGGGTGCCAACCCACCGCAGGACACACACAAACACACCCACACACCAAGCACACACTACAGCCAATTTAGAAGTGCCAATCCACCTAACCTGCATGTCTTTGGACTGTGGGAGGAAACCGGAGCGCCCGGAGGAAACCCATGCAGACACGGGGAGAACATGCAAACTCCACGCAGGGAGGACCCGGGAAGCGAACCCAGGTCTCCTAACTGCGAGGCAGCAGCGCTACCACTGCGCCACCGTGCCGCCCTAGGCCATATCCTTGTCCTCCATTGCCCCATTTTGTATAGGCTTTACATTCCACCTGGGCATTAAATTGCAAAAGCCTGTAGATAAGAGAGGTTTTGGATGTGGACAGCACAGGTAGGCAGTACAGTTTTATCCCTTCTAGATACGTAGATGAACTCTTCCTCTGTGTGATTTGTCCTTTATGTCAGAGGTCACCAACTCTGGTCCTGGAAGACCACTGTGGCTGCAGGTTTTCATTCTAACCCTTTTTTTAACGAGTGCCCTGTTTGTGCTGCTAATTAACGTCTTGTGAATTCATTTTAATTCAATTGCTTTTTCGAGATTTGCTCCCCTGAATTGCTTCACTTCTTTCCTTAAATAACACCCAGACAGAAATGAAATGTGAAGTGAGGGAGCCGAGAGAAGACCAGCTAGGTCAGGGCCTCAAACTCCAACCAGCTGCTTAATGAGGTTCCGATTCTTGTCGTTAATTATACCCGTTCCTTAATTCCATAGCTTGTTGCTGCTCTCGTGGTGCATTAGCAGACATTTCTGAAATTGTTGATTTTTCTCTTTCTAAGAGCACTATTAAAATGTTTTGGGGACCTGAGTAGACCAACATTCCTGAGACCTTCATTTTTCTTATTTTCAGATATTGTATGATTGACACCAGTTGTTTTGTCTCATTTTGTATCTCATTATTGTTTGGCTGCTAATTAAGGAAAAAAAAACAATTAAGGGGTCTGAGTCTTCAAGAGTTTGTCAATTAAAATTAATTCTAAAGAAGTTAATTAGCAGCAAAAACAGGTCACTCACGAAGAAAAGGTTTAGAATGAAACCCTGCTTTATGTGATGGTTACACATTTTACTGGCAGACTTGTGACTTTCCTCCAACATTCAAAAAGCATACTAGGACAGCAGAATAATATTGTTAGACCATTAACTTAAAATTGTCCTTTTCTGAGCATGAATGCACCCTTCACTTACACTTTGGTAGTGGAAGTCCAGCTCTCCATGAAATGGCTTTGAAGAACAAGAGGAGACCTAAATTAGCAGGAATCTTATTACCTGTGCATGAACTTAAACTTAAACCAAGTAAGCCTAAACGGCTTTAGTGTTTCTTTTACTCTTTTATTGTTGAGTTTTGGAATTTGCTCCCTCCATTTCCCTCTCTCAGCCACACACTATTATAATAAAGAAAGGTTTCTTGTATGTGATGTATGCACCATGATCTGTAAAATATATTATGGGTACCTGCCTTGAATTTGCACTGTTCAAAAAGGAAACACAGTGGTGTGAAAAACTATTTGCCCCCTTCCTGATTTCTTATTCTTTTGCATGTTTGTCACACAAAATGTTTCTGATCATCAAACACATGTAACCATTAGTCAAATATAACACAAGTAAACACAAAATGCAGTTTTTAAATGATGGTTTTTATTATTTAGGGAGAAAAAAAAATCCAAACCTACATTGCCCTGTGTGAAAAAGTGTGGTTTGCACATTGGACAAACACAGAAATTAGATGTGTACTGTATTTAAGGCAGCGCAGATTTCTAAGTAAACATTGCTGCTGCCTCACAGCATCAAATTCCTGGATAATGATGAGCAAAACAGCAGAGTTTCGTTTCTTGTACCATTTTGCAACATTGCCCCTAAAATTTGCTTTGAATGTGAATTTGCATTTGCAAAATATGAAAATCTTCTTCTTCTTTTGGCTGCTCCCGTTAGGGATTGCCACAGCGGATCATCTTGTTCCATATCTTCCTGTCCTCTACATCTACATCTACATCATGTACATCACAACCATCACCTGCATATCCTCTCTCACCACATCCATAAACCTTCTCTTAGGCCTTCCTCTTTATCTCTTGCTTGGCAGCTCCATCCTTGACATCCTTCTCTCAATATACTCAGCGTCTCTCCTCTGTACATGTCCAAACCAATGCAATCTCGCCTCTCTGATTTCTGTCCAACCTGAGCTGACCCTCTGATGTACTCATTTCTAATCATATCCATCCTTATCACACCCAGTGCAAATCTTAGCATCTTTAACTCTGCCATCTCTATCTCTGTCTCCTGCTTGAAAATAACTAAACTAAAATGTCAGGGTTTTTTTAGTTTTTACTGTTTGTTGTGATGTAAGATTTTGCACAAAGCTTGATAAATGTTTTGTATATCTTTATTTATAATTTAGGCAAAGCAATGTAATTTAGTGTTACTTTGGTGAGAGGCATTCATGTTTGCCCCCCCTTTTACGACTAAGTCTGTTTGTAATTTTATGACAGGATTTGGAGGATGTGTCTTAAACCAGTTTGATGAGTATTTCTCCGCTAAAGTCTTTCTACCCCCGTAAGTAGGCTAAGGTGTACTTTAACATATGGTTTGGGGGGTTGCAGGTGTTAATATGTTCTATTTCCCCCATTGGTCTGAGGTATGGCTGTTTGGAATTGGCTTGTCTCAGAGGCCTTTAAACCATGATGTCCTATTGGCTGTAGGGGTTGGACAGAACATCTATAAATGTACATGCTTAACCTCACATTTTCTTGCTAACCTGTGATGATGCAGAAATATCTTTCTCTTGTTAACAACTGATGAAAACCATCACACCATGAACTGACAAAAACAATACAATGAAGAGCACAACTTCAGCCATATTGAGACAGGCTTGAGGCCTGTTCTGAAGAAAGCTGAGCACCAATGATGTCTTAACTAGAGACATTTTAAGTAACTACAAGTCTGTGTGCCACCTGAGTTACACATCACCATTTTATCAGGTTGTATGGTTGCCAATATTCAAATGTACTTTGCATTTTGTTATTATTTATGAATATTATCAATAATCCCTTATTTTATGTGTAACTTAACTCCTGCTTGTCTTTTTACTACATCTAATTGCCTGAGGTTATAGATATAGAAGGGAAGGCGGGGATAAGTTATATAGAATAATACCTTATAAACAGTGGTAAATCTGTGAGATTAGGCATTCTAAGGCTACATATTAATAATACAATAGGGGAAAGTAGAGCAATATATATATATATTACTCTACCAAGATAAAACACTGTTGGAAAGTAAGGAATATTGCTGCCTAAAGGTTATTGCACAGACAAAACCACTCTCTCCTTCCATGTCTGCCCTCCACCTTCACCTTGGAATTCCACAGCTCCTGCCATGCAATATCACTGCACTCCCTACCTGCACATTCATGCCACCATTTCCACCTCACACCACTCATTTAGTGGCAGAGGTAACACCATAGGTAACATCACCTGTTCTCCATAATCTGATTGCCGATGGACACATACCCAATGCCAGTGGATTATTAGCAGCAACAAAGGGTTTGCAGGTATTTGCTCTCTAGTCGTGCCCCCATTTTCACAATCTGCACATGGGGATAAAGGTCACAGATGATATGAAAACATACAGTTTGTGCTAATGGTGCAGTATTTGCTTCTACTGAAACACACTTGAACCAGAACTCACTGCAGATTCAGTTTTGCATTAATTGTTTGGCTGACTACAACTCCTGGGTTTGAATCCTGGCATGAGGTCTGTGTTTGTGGTGTGTACCTGTTCTCTCCGTGTCTAAATGGATTATTCTCCATGTACATTCCAAAGATGTGCATGTTACTTTAGCTGGTGATTGTTAATTCTCGCAGTTTGAAGGAGTGTGTGAATGTGCCCTGAAATGGATTGGCATCATATTAAGGGTTAGTCCTTGTCTTGTGCCTGATGCTACAGAAATAGTGTTCAGCACCTGCAACCTGAACTAGTTTTAGCGGCTTTAATAATAAATGAATGGATGCATAAATAGGCATCTCATGAAATGTAAAATATTATTATAGCCTTTTGAAATAAGAATTCAACGTTTCCAACAAAGGCAAATTATTAAAGCTGGAGAAACCCATGAAAAAAATCCTGTCACTCACTCACCCGGTAGCACATAAACAAGAAAATAAAGACAGTGCAAATGTTTAATGTAAATTATTATAATTTGCTGCTTCCATTCTGCCCAAAGGATTATTTTGGATCTATGATCTTGAAACAGAAATGCACGATTGCTTTATTGCTTCGATAAACTTTCCATTAGCCATTTACGCAAAGAACACACTGTATAATGAAGTATTTTGGGGCTTGTTGCTTCTTTTAGAGTCTTGCTGTTGATAAAAAGCAGACATTAAACTTGCATCTTCAGAAGAATGTTGGGTCTTGGGTGCTTCTGCTACTTAGTTGCATCTGAAAAAAAACACAAGCAACATAAACTGTTTACTTCAGTTGTCATCTTTATTTATCTAAATTATTTTTCACAGATAATTATTTATGAAGCCCTGTTGTGCTGGATGTTTTTTAATACAATTAAGGATTATTTACACAGTATTCACAGTAGCTAAAAAATAAATATTTTATAAAAATTAGAACTTCAGGGATTTTGTTTTCGTGATGATGGTTCCACCTCATTAGATCCTGAAATTACTGGCTGAGAATTCTTACCGAGAATGTTCAAAAGTATGTGTTCTGAAATGAGCTTTACAAGTATTAGTGTGCTGGGATGTGCCGTAAGCTCGTCCAACGGCCCACTAGAATTGCACCTGATGGAGACAGAGCTCTTCACAAACACAACAGCCATACCATGAGGCCACAACATACTGTAGTGGATGAAACACAAGAGAATCAAGCCCACAACATATTCCATCCCTGGGTTCTAGTAGGAGGTGAAAATCCCATAATCCATCCATTCATTATCCAACCTGCTATATCCAACTACAGGGTCACGGGGGTCTGCTGGAGCCAATCCCAGCCAACACAAGGCAGGAAACAAACCCTGGGCAGGGCGCCAGCCCACTGAAGTCTTCCCATAATCCTCAGTCTTTAAACCATCATTAATTTTTGTATCCTGTAAACATTCACTTTGAAATCCTTCAAGTCTTAGAGATTGCTGGATTGATGAATGCTATGCCTTTCTCTCTAATCTCTGTCTGCTAATCAGAAGTTTGCTGCCTCACAGGAACTTTTCAGAAAGAAGTAGTCAGGCCCAACGTGAAAAGACTAGAAATTAATCAGAGTGTCTGAGAGGCAAACGTTTATCCATTCCTTAAGCCTGACATGGACTGAAAAACAGATTTTATTAATTCAAGTTCAAGTTTATGGTTAAACTGATTGTCATGAATATATACTACCATGAAATTCTTGTGTCGATGTTACGCACGGGCTAGAGACAATACTAACAACAACCAAAAATGACAGAAAATGCAATGTCACACATTAAACACAGCATCAGATGGTTGAATCCCAAAACACTAATGTGGCTATTAGTATGAGTTGCTACTGAATGATGGATTCAACTTTTCCTGCATCTCATGGTGTTAATACCCAAAGCACAATTTGCAAGAATAGAGGACAATATGACTGAGGTTTAGCTTTGAAAAGCAGTCTGAACTATATATTCTGGTAGGAAGGCAGCTATGCTCCAGTAATACTGTAATCCAACATCCCTGAGGTAAGCAGGTGCCATCCCAGGATATTATGTAGCCAGTGAAGACAAGACTCCACTGGGCAACTATAAAAGTTGGTGATTATAACTGGAGACATCCAGGCTTTTCTCAGATGTTTGAAGAAGTAAAGCTTTTGGGACATTTTTGTGACTTTAGCTGACAGGTACTATGGCCATTTCAGGTGACTGCAAGAAATTTAGCCTCTTCACAAAATCCTGTCTTAGGTAGATGAGAGTGTGCTCTGTCTCCTGCTTCTTAATGTCTATGACTATCTCCTAGGTTTTGCTTATATTAAGGAAGAAATTGTTTAATTTATTTATAAATTGGAGAAAATACAAAAAAAAAACACCAAGAAACCCCATACAGTTCTATTTAACCACATTCTCAATGAAGGCACAGCTAATCTGCTTGCTCCTCATGTTTCCAGTTTCCTCATGTCTCACCAGGTTAGCCCTCACTCTATTTTCTTTTACCTTTAGTGTCCAGCCACCTTTCTACACCTTTCTACACTATCAGAGAGTTATCATGCTCATCATTCCAACTCTAGGCTCAGCTAGCTCGTACAGTATTCAGTAATTTTAACCCCAACCTGGTGCTCATTTCCAGATTCACCCTATAATCAAGTCAGGGGTCAGTAGTGACTATTCTCAGCTGTAGTGCCTCCATGTTAAAGTGCTTTCTGAGTTTTTGTAACCCTAAGCACAAATATTCTCTTGAAAGGGTTATAAACGGAGGTCTGCTCAGGCTCCCGGTCCTGGTCAGTAACCAGCTAGATCGTAGTAGTTTCCTCCAAGTCTTCCTGAATGGAGACATGGTTGGGATTCCGCATCCTGCAAGTCCAAAAACACTGTCCAAATGAGAATTGTGCTGACAGAACCCATAATGAACTACTGTGTTGCACCAACAGACCAGATACTGGGGATTTCCATTCACTGATCTGAGGCCCACCAACAAAGAGTGTGCCCTCCTGTGGCACTCCACTAATCAGACAAGTCAAAACAGACCTGCTATCCATTTCCTGTTGTCTCACTCTCTCTTACTCTATGCTGAGATTACTCTTTCTTTCTTTCAGGCTTATCTCTTGTGTTCAAGTCCATTACAGAAGACAAAATTATCAAACGAAAAATCTTTGTGTAACCAATTTAATTTATTATGTCATGTTTGCTCTAGGCAGTCTTTTTGTGGTATTAAGTTAGTAGCACATGCATGTATCCCGCATTAGTAACATCTATGAGGATCAACACAGTGTGGCCACAAGAGAGATGTTGGACAAAATAATGCATTTCAGTCACTTAATAACATTTTTAAATTTCTTAGAGTAACTATCACTGATGAACAGAAGTGGGCACAACACATTTTGTCTCCTGTCAAACTGGCTCACCAGTATCTTCACTTCCACAGATGTTTAAAGACAGTTCGCATTTCTCTATCTGTTCTCATGAACTTCTACATGCACACAGTGGAGTCCATATTAACTGGCATCATCACATCCTGTGCTGACTGGATGGCTGACATTTTATTTATACTGTTTGCCTTTCTGAAGGCCCTTTCACATTGTCATATTGATCCAAAGGTTGCTTAACAAATTTTGCAATAAAACAGCATACATATAAATCTTTATATTTGTATATACATACACACACATACATATACATATATACATATATATATATACATATATATATATACATATATATATATATATATATATATATATATATATATATATATATATATATATATATATATATATATATATTATGATGGACAGCCTGGACTCTTGGTCTTAGGGGAAGGACTAGGGGAAGGAGTTTGCACGGGGCAATACCTCCCAAGGGTAACAGAGGACAGCCCCCCCAGCTTGCTGTGGTGCTCAACACTGCCAGGGTCCATGGCCACCACCGGGGGCATCAGGGGAATGGCTGAACGAACCCAACCTAGCAGGACTACCGCCCCACCCGGAAGTGTTGCAGGAAGAAGATCACCGAACACCTGGTGAACTTCCAGGTGCTCTATAAAAGTATCCAACTACCACTGCTCCGAGTCAGGAGGAAGCAAACAAATCTTGAGGGAGGAGTGAAGGTGGAAGAAAAGAAAAGAAAGGACTGTGTATTCTACTTGTACAATATCCCAATGATAATGGCAAGAAAATGGCAATTAACAAATGAAATGAGACAGAGCATTATTACTCTTAGAAGTGTGGGCCTTTCATTTAGAGAAATTGCAAAAAAAAAAATCAAAGTGTCAGTGAGTACAGTGGTGTCCTGCACAATCTAAAAGCAATTGGAAACTGTATGAAACTCTGAAAGGAAGAGATCTGGCAGACCCTAAGTCACGGCCCAATCAGATGACAATTTTATGAGGGTCATAAGCTTACTAAGTACACACGACAATAAACTTGACATGACCTGGAACAGCAAAACATTTTTATACACCAACTTATCTGCTACAGAAATGTTTATACTTGTAATTTGGGCATTTAAAATCCGAATCAGACCCCATGCATAAGGGAATTTTAATTAGAGTGTTCAATTAAAGGGGAATGTCCAATCTGTATAGAGTTTCTTGTCCTTGGTATATTGAAACCAAATTGTAAGAGTTTCATAAAAAAAGTTAACATCACACATCACACAATAGCACCAGGTGCAAGGCAGGAACTAATCCTCAATAAGCTATATTATATTATATTATATTATATTATATTATATTATATTATATTA
>JANRMT010027041.1:41884855-41904379 GCA_026402145.1 Polypterus bichir lapradei | reverse complement strand
TATATTATATTATATTATATTATATTATATTATATTATATTATATTATATTATATTATATTATATTTTGGCTATGGTCCCTGAGGCCCTAAAGTGGATTAAGAACTGTTCTGAGAATATTGAGACATGTATTTCAAGATACTGTTAAATAAAGTCTATGGTTATATTCTGTGTAGAGTAGACAGTCTATGGTTGAGTTTGTGCCCAGGCTTCTGATCCCTGGATAACTTTTTCCATTTCCAATGATACTGCGAGGACTGAGTTAGAAAGCCCTCAGCACTCCATTGGAATTGGCGATTTCAGTATTTATCCTGTGACGGGTGGCCATGCTCAATACCTGGCTGGGACACTAGAGGGCGGCTGTCCTGGGTGGCTGTGGCATCATGGATTCCTGCAGGGTATGCCGGGACTTGGAGCTTGGCACAGCCCTGTTGGGTTCCATGGAGGTCACCAGTGGGAGCTGCAGAGCCCTACATTGGGTTGTCACCACACCTAGGAGTAATTCCAGGTCCAATTAATAAGCCACCTGGAACAGTCCCAGGACCAGCTTAAAAGGAGCCACCTCACTCCATTTGGAGGGCCAGAGTCGGGTGGAAGAGGACAAAGCTTGTTGGAGATGGAAAAAGAGAAAGAAAAAGGAAAAGCTTTGGTGCTGAACTGTGCGTTTGGTGCTGGTGTTGTGAACATTGTGCTGTATTTTGGGGGAGCGAAGGAGAAACGCTTCCCTGACTGTAAATAGAACATGTGTGATGTGCAAAACTTGTGTCTCCGCCTGTATGTGTCGGGTTAGGGGGCTAACCGCGCCCATGTGATCCACAATACATTGAGCTATAAATTGAAGAAGTGTTTTATAAAAAAAAAAAAAAAAAAAACAAATCAGCATGCTGTAAGGTGGTGCAGTCTTCGGAATCCTGAACTCAAATCCCAGGGCAGGTCCAGTCAGTGTAGAATGTGCCAGTTTTCTTATGTTTCTTTATGTCTGTGGTAGTTTTTTTTTTATTATTTTGCTACTCTTCTTTCCTGTCCAACTCAAAGAAGCTAAATAGAAGTCAAATCTAAATTACCCTCTTATGAACTGTATGTGTGTGTGTGTGTGTGAGTGTGTGTGTTTGTGTGTGTGTGTTTTTGCACTGCCACTTACAGCTGGATGTGTCCTTGTGCCCTTTTCAGCTCCTTGTGCTCCTCTAGTGGGTTTATTGAAAAAAATGGATAGATGGTCAGATGGATAGATAAGTTTTTCCTCTGACCATGAGTGGATTGAAAAGAGCTTTTACTAAGCCAAATTGCTTCATTAATTGTAATCAAGTAAATTCTATTCTACTGTTATAATGTATTATAGCCGTGGATTCTCTGCAAAACGTTTTGTGCTGGTTAATGTTAATTGATTAATACTCTAATAACCTCAAAAGCTTCCAACTATCACTTTTTATTTTTCTCCACATAAACACATATAGCATACCACAGATATTTAACTATAGTATATATTGTGACAGGGTCAGTGCTTCAGTTTTCTGGTTTCATCTGACCTACACATCCCTGAGTGTGAGTTGAGCACTTTCAGAGTGATGTCTTTCTGTCTGTGCATGTCTGTCTCATTGTCAGGATGTGAGTTTGTGGATAAGATAACTCAAAGCGAATCACTCAATCACAATGAAACTCTACACAGTTATTAGAATGGTAAAATGCTAGACGCCAATCCATTTTTTTGCAGTGTGGCATGGTCGTCAAGGCTTTAGACTTTCAACTGTGAGGTTGTGAGTTCAAATCCTGCTACTGGCACCTTGTGTGATAATGATCATGTCACTTCACGTGCCTGTGCTCCAATTGGAAAAACAAAGGAAAAGTAACCAATTGTATCTGAAATGTTTTATCTCCAACAGAGTGAATGAGAGACAAATGTAACAGTAAGCATTAAAAGTATTATTATTTTATCTACCCCTGCAATGGACTGGTGCCCTGTCCAGGGATTGTTCCTATGCTTGCTGGGATAGGCTCCAGCCCCCCATGACCCAGCACAGAATTAAGTGGACTTAGAAATGGTATAGTATGGTATATTGCTGTGCAGAGAAATGATTTTGTATCATTTGTGTCTTAACTGTATCACAATTAGGAAAGGAAAATGAATTTTTTCAATACGATATTGTTCTTCTACTTTTTAATACAATATAATGCCTGTGACATTTCACTGCTAACATTAAAGCTTTATATAGTGAGTTATGTGCTGGACACACCAGATGTTTTTATTATGACTTGAAACAGTCGTTTTGCCTTAACAAAGATTTTGATTTCCTTTTCTTTAATGTGATTTTTTAATTACTCCTCCTTGCCAGTCTGCTATTATCTGCTGTTAAAAACGTTTCACTGGAGCTGCTACGTATGTCATGAGTCTGACCTGCACAGTACAGAACTGCTTCATTAAAATATTTAAACCAATACCATTTTTCAGCAGAGAGTCTTTGATCTTCCTTATCAGTGGATAGGGACCCATTTCACAGAATAACCCATTAAAATCGTCGGTGTCCAGCTTATAGACCATGACACCACCCAAGCCCATATCTTTTAACCACTTCACCTGCAATTAAGAAAAACAAAATGTTATTTATGTTATCAAAATTGTTGGTCACCTTCTAACAATATGATATTCTTCACAATAGTCCTGTTTTTCTAATCTCCACGGTAAAGACAACAGTGCAGCAAGAATTATAATGCATCCTGAGGCACATGTTATATTTGAAATTCATCCTTTTCATTTTGACAGCAAGCAGCAAAAACATTTAAAATCTGGGGGCTGTGATATCTTTTTCCCATCCCAATTCTGTTCGCTGTTCTTTTTAAAATTCAGTGCAGGCCTAGCATTTCAGTGTCAGATGGTGGTGTACACGCTCAGTGGGCAACTAATTACTGGATATGGCAAGAGCTGAACTGTGAGCAGGGGACTCAAAACTCATAGCGGATTAGGGGGCAGAATGTGATCAAGTGAATGTCAGAATAGTTACTTCTCAAAAGCTGCAAGCAAACTGAGCACTTTTTTTTTTCTTTTTTGCTTCTATCAGCATACGGTATTTAATGGGGAATAACACAGACAAACCCCACACCCCCTCAGGGTGGGAATGCCTTTGAGGTTCATTGTGGAAATCTAACACAATTATACGCATAGGTGCTTTTGTGTCAAAACACTTCACTGGAGGTGATAAAGTGAACCTTATGCTTGGCATTCTGTTTTCTAAACACATCATTCCCCGAATATTTCAAGACCTGCCAGCATATGAGGAATGTCGCCCCAAAATACAATATAAGCTGAGAAAAAATGACCTTTCAATGGAAGGCAGTGACAAAATAAAGCTTTACAAGTTTATTAAATCTATATTGAAATCTACAACTTACAATAAATATGACAATAAAAGAAGACTAAGAAGGACGTCGTCCTAAGCAGGTAGAAGCAGGAGCAAAGATATCTTCAGAAACACACAGCAAAAAATGTGACAAAGATGAGGTCAAAAAATTTCACAAACACATCAGGAGAAAGCTTAGGAAGTGCCATTTAAGGCAGAAATGATTCTTAACAGTACGCTCAATGAATGCTGAGATGCTTCACTGAAAAAAAATTTACAACACAGTAGGCATAAATCTACAATTTTCACTACTAAATGTACGCATGTACAATGTATGAAACAAAATGTCTGTATGCAGATTCAGTATGCAGTGTAAGTGACAGCGTCTCATTATAGGGTGTGTGTGTGTGTTTCTGTGTACAGTGTTTTGAAGTAGTGAATGTATGTTTTCAGTGCACAATATACAGTGGATTCAGAATCCATCTATTTTTCCACATTTTGTTATGTTGCAGCCTTGTTCTAAAATTATTTAAATTCATGTTCCCACATCAAGCAATACTCAATACCCTTGAATGACAGAAAAATAGAATTTCAAATGTTTTTGATTTTTTTTTTTAAATAAAAAACTGAAATGTCACATAGACACAAGTATTCAGAAACTTATCAATGCCACTTGAAATCTGGCCCATGCTGTTGATCATCATTGAGATGCTTCTGTACCTTGTTGAGAGTCCACTTGTGGTCATCTCAAATGATTAGGAAGGGTACACATCTGTCTGTAGAAGGTTCCACAGTTGACAGTGTGTAACAGAGTAGCATGAGGTTAAAGGAACTGCCTGCAGAGCTTAGAGTCAGGGTTGTATCAAAGCACAGATCTGGGATGACAACAAAAAATTCCTGCAGCACTGGAGGCTCCCAAAACAGAGTTGCCATCATAACTCTTAAATGGCAGACATTTGGAAAACCATAGCTTTTCCTAGAGCTGGCTGCCCGCCCAAAATTAGCAATCATAGGAGAAGGGATTTGGTAAGAGAGGTGACCAAGAGCCTAATAGTCACTCTCGCTGAGTTCAAAGGAGCCTGTGTGAGAATGGGAAAAACTTCTAGAAGCACCACTATCACTGCAACGCTCCATCAATATATGCTTTATGAGTGGCCAGACAAAAAGAATTTTGTCAAAATAAGATTCATGGATGCCCTCTTAGAGTTAGCAAAAATGCATATAAAGGACTCAAAGCCTGCGAGAAATAAAATTCTTTGGTTTGATGAGACCAACATTAACATAAGGTCTGGAGGAAACCAGGAACCACTCATCACCTGTGCAACACCATTCCAAGGGTGAAGCATGGTGGGGCTTGTTTTTCAGTGACAAGAACTGGGAGACTAGACTGGGTTGAGGGAAAGCTGAAGTACAAAGTACATTGAAATCCTTAATAGAAACCTGCTCTAGAGTGCTCTGGACCTCAGACTGAGCTGGAGGTTCACCATCCAACTGGACAATGACAGTAAGCACAGAGTAAAGACAGCACAGGAGCAGCTCAAGGAACAATCTGGGAATGTTCTTGAGTTGCCCAGCCAGAAACTGGACTTAACCAAATCAAGCATCCCTGGAGCGACCTGATAATTGCTCCCTACTGATTGTCACCATCCAGCTTGCAGAGAAGAATAGCAACAAATTCCCAAATCCATGTGTGTGAAGCTTGATGCTTCAGACCCAGTAAGACACAAGGCCGTAATCGCAGCCGAATGTGCTTCAGCTAAGTACTGAGTGAAGGTTGTGAATACTTGTGTCAAAGGGATATTTCAGGGTTTTTTTTCATTAAATTTGAAAATATTTCTGAAATTTTCTTTTTACTTTGTCATTCCGGTGCATTGAGTGTTACTTGATCAGGGAAAAAAAAGAATTTTACATTTTAGCAAAATGTGAAAAAGCGAAGGGATCAGAATGCTTTCTGAAGACACTGTAATCACTTTTTAAAATGAATGAAGTCCTAAATGGATCCTTATAGTAATGGGCGAAACAGGAAGGTTTCAACTTTCATACAGTTTCACAAAACTGACGTTAAATTTAGTTTTGAGAGCAATTTTGCAATTGCGAATTGTGTAACTCACTAAACGTTTTTGGGGGTCTTAAAGGTTTTTTTGAGGTGGAAAATATGAATACTGCTCCCTAAAGCCTTGTTCACACTTTACCTGTTTACTTGTATTCAGTTTTGCAGCTGCGTAATGCATGTAAGCCTCATCACACCAGAAAAATCTATTTTATTTATGCCACTAATTTATTCTCATCAGTGCCAAGGAGTGTAGAATGTTTTTTTAAAAATGTGACATGATGCATATTTTCTACCTGAAGACACACCATCATAAACACTGCTGTGTTTTCTCCACAGAAAAACTCCCTTGGTTAACTACCAACTGCCTTATTCTATTGGATATTATACACAACAGTGATAACTTATAGAATTATATCAAATGTTTATAAAGACACTGACTGGCTGAAAATACTGTATGTGTAGCCATTTGTAATGAAATAAACACACACATCTTACCCTCTTGGACATTAGGATTTGACATATTTTATAAAAATATGATTTCACATAAGCAGGACAGTTGTCAATCAACAATCCTTCTGTATTAATAGTTGTCATATGAACATGGCTTTTATTGCATTTTTTCAATGAAACTCTTCATATTTAGAGCAACATGACCACCTGATGCTTCCAGAAGTTGACTTTTCACATGCTGGTTGAATTGGATTTATTACTTTGGGTTTACCTTCAGTTCGATGCTTTTTTGGTTGTCAAATCCAACCCATTGATTACCCTGGACAGCATAAGGGACCTGCAATTGTGAATGCCACCTTGTTTTCTTCAAGTCAAACTCTCTGCAGATCTGAAAGACAATAGACATCTCTTTATTCTCTGTTGTACTATGAATTCAAAGCCAATGAACACTTGCATATTCCTCTTTATTTAACTAAGTAATCTCTTTATTCTCATTCTGTATTATTGTGATGCTTTTGCAGTTATGGGACATATTAATAAAGGGGAGGAGATATGGTATAGAAGTCAGATAGAGAACTTTGTTTCTTGGTGCAGAAATAATTCTCTGCAACTTAACATCATAATACCAAAGAAATGGTTATTGACTTTCGCAGCACCAGAGATCCTTTATGTCTGGTCACTACTCAGGGAGTGGATATGGACATGGTGTACTGCTACAAGCACTTGGGGGTCCACATTAATGACAGGCTGGACTGGTCTCGTAACACAGAAGAACTATATAAATATGGGCTAAGCAGACTCTTTCTTCTTAGGAGGTTGTGTTCCTTTAATGTGTGAAGTAAAATGCTTCTTATTTTCTATAGCTTTTTGATAGCTAATATAATTTTCTATGCTATGCTGTGCTAAGCTGGTAACATCACTACAAGAGAGACCCACTGACTCAAAAAGCTAATAAAAAAGGAATGCTCAGTTATGGGACACACTCTGAACCTCCCGAATGTCGTAGCAAAGGAGAGAATTAAAACAAAACCAAGTGCCATCATGAACAAGGCTGCCTATCCTCTCACTGACCACTAACACTGACGACTTTCAGCCAATGAATTAATCAGTAAAAGTGTGTCAAGAAAGGGATGGGGGCTCCTTTATACCAACAGTAATATGACTGAACTAGTAACGGCACACTGCACAATAACATGCAGTGAATACACTTGACTTGAGCATTTCTAGTTTTCATCCTCTTTCTCTGTACGTTTAGCATTTGTTTGCTCAGAGGTTGATGTGCTTGCTGCTTCCTGAGTAGCTCTTGTTTTCTCCACCCTAGCGGCCAACTTCATCTATTCTTCCGTTGGCATCTTTTCACATTAAAACTGATTAGGTCAGTGTTTGTGTTGCAATTACGTAGTACGCTTTCCTTAATCTTTCACTTAAGCTGCCACTTAAGTCTTCAATCTGCCTCAAGAATGATTTAAGATATGAAGAGGTAGGGGAAGTGACGGCGAAGGTGGTAGGGATGAGAATGGCGCCTGTATGCAAGTGCCACACAGCTGTCCTGCTGGCCACTTCCGAGAGCTGATTCTACAATAAAATAAAAATAAAAGGAGGAATAACCTTGGAGGTCAATCATCACCCCGAAAGTGGATAGTAGACATCACATCGTACGAGTTTATGTATACCAAATTTCATGTTCGGTTTGCGGTTTTTCTATCACCCAATACTCAGTTTTTTTTCCCATATGTTAAAGATGCACAGTACAGATGAGCAATTCTGAATTTCTGCAATAGACTGCTGTCTTGTCTTGAGTTATTTCCAGCCTTATGCCTGTGGTGGCTTAACCCTCAATGGGATTAAGCAGGTCTGATAATGTTATGTTACAAACCCAGGACAAGACATAAGTCTATCTTGCACACATCCATATAGGACCAATTTAGAAACTCAAAATAACCTAATATGCATATCTTTAGGATGTGGGAGGAAAAATAGAGCATTTGTAGAAAAACCCATGCAGAGAAGGGGAGAATATGTGAACTCCACACATATGCATGGACAGATAATACTGCACTATTAAGTCACCATGCACCCATAGTCTGATAATGTTTTCTGTGATTTAATTGTAAGACACATAAATGAGTTTTTCTTTTAGGGCTAAAGATGACTTTCACCTAATCCTCATATTATTTGTACTTTGACTCATCTTCTTCATGCTGTGGGCCTGCTGATCATCTTTATTGCTGCCAACTCAATCAGCTCAGCCCATCTTAACAAGAACATATTCAATACATTTCCTCAGCAATCATAAAAAAAAAATTGCAAAAGTCCTAAAGAAGATAACAGTAAGAGCCATTTTCCTAGTTCTATAAGACTCATGAAAATTTTACTAGATGACAATGCATAATCTATGGGAGGTTCCTATAACCCCCATGAGTAGAATTGTATTGGTATATTCTTGCCATTTCTAACAGCTTTGATTAAACATTATTCTTCAGTTAGTGACAGCCTTGTCATGTGTAAGGTATAGAGGGCATACGGTTTTAAACCGTGCTCATGCCCACGCCTATGGGCTCTTTGAGTGTGTGAAGTAACACGTAAAGATAACGCGCTTATATAAGCACAAAGCCGTGTGCTTAAGGCGTACAGAAGAAGAAATTAAAAACCTTTAAGTATAGAAAGAAGAAGTAAAGAACTTAAGTACAGAAATAACTAAAGTTTCTCAAGAAAAGCTAAGTTTATAGAAGATACATTTTTCCTTTTTTTGTTTGCATTTTATTCTTGTGTGGATTATCTGCTTTTAACTTTCACTAAATACTTTAAAAACGAACCTTTGAACTGAGAGATTTCTTTCAGCACGCGTTTTGCCTGTACTCGACTTCGCCTTATACTTCGGCGGCTACAATAACAATTAAGCTGAGTCCTCTCAGGTTGGTCAAGGGTAGTGTAATTTTGAAGGTAAGTCAAGGATTTCATGATACAGTAGATAGATTTTGTCAGGTCATATTAACAGTAAGGTGATCACACTCCATTTCTATTTAAATTCATCATCACAATGTACTGTAGAAACATGTAAAAAAAGTCAACCACACAACCAAACATGACGTTGACAATTTCTAGAAAACAAACTGGTTGTCAAGAAAAAAATGAGAGACATTGGCATGACACACTAGCAGCTTGCAACAAGGGAAATGTACTGATCACAGAGACTTACCCAAGAAGACTCGTAGCTGTAACTGCTGTCAAAGAGGCTTCTACAAAGTACTGGATTTAGGGTAGAAATACTTACATACTCTAAATGAGAGATTTCCATATTTTATTTTATTTTATAATTTGCAAACCTTTCTGAAAACATGTTTTAACTTTGTCATTATGGGTTACTGAGGATAAATTGATATATAAAAATGGCAAATCTTTCCATTTAAAATTGAATCTACAGCACAATGAAATGTGTAGAAAGTTCAGGGTCTGAATACTTTCTGAATCCTTCTCTGACCCAACTAACAGTTAACAGACTTTCAGAGTTTTGCAAAATCTTTGGTGTGGTTACCCTCCCAACATCTCTGACCGCTAAAATATGACTTGCAGTCATCTGAAGGTGAGTATTGCTCCAAAGTGCTACCCATGAAAAAACATTTGTAAATGTAATGTATATTTAGAGAAATCAACATGTTTATTATCCATCTTTCACAATATTAACTCACACATTATATAAGGACACTCGTAATGTGACTTATTGAACTCTCACTCCCACAATTGTCAAATAGCCTTATCATGGGAAGTACCTCAAAAAAAGCCAATGTTCCTTTGTCTGCTGTGTAATTTCCTTCAGCTCCTGCTCCATTAGCAACTGCACCCACACCATTATCCTTGGGATCAGCCAAAGTATATGTGCGTCCATAAGTTGGGATTCCCAGGAGCATCTTAGATGTCTGTAAGCCAAGGCTCATCCAGTAAGAGATGACAAATTTCTGGCAGAAAAACAAGAGGAATGGAGGGCTGAAATTTTAAATTGTTGAAGCTCTGGAGCACTAATAACAACTATTAATAATTAATTTTACAGAGAGAGTACAGACCTCTGCTGGAGTACTTGATAGAATTACATAGTAATACACACTTGAGCAAAAAACATCCATCCAAGATATTGATTCATTTAATTTATTAATCTATTTATCTATTTTTGGAGTACACTTTTTGCATTACAGAGTAATTTGGATATGGAGCCTATGCTGACAGCACCAGACATAAGACCGAGACCAATTCTGAACAGGCCGCCAATCCTCAAAAAGTCTTATGTGGATTATGGCATTCTCAAGCTGTTCCCATACCAAGTGTTGAAAGGCATCTTTATACAAAATATAGTAACCCTGTTGGTGGCAGCTTGTTTACACTGGCAAGTCTTACCCATATAAACTCTGTCAGGGTGTGTGTCCTCAGTGGTGTGCAGTAGCCTGCAGTCCCAGTACTGCATAGGGTCTTCTTCATAGGGATTTTAATTAAAGTCTCCATTTAATCAACCATGAACTTCATTGAGATGGGAAAGGAAAACTGACATACCTGCACAGGCACAGAGAGCACATGCAAGCTCCACACATGCACCAACTGAGGTAGATTCAGAAAAAGGAATTTTGGAGTTGTGAGGCAGCAGTATGAAAACAGGAATGGAGATTCATTAATCTACATCACCCTTTACAGCCAGCAGGGATCCCTGACCCTGGGGGTTCATACCAACTACACTTTTCTACCAAAGTAATTCCGCAAAATAGAAAATATTTAGTGGAATAAATTTCTCACATAATAAAATAATAACAGAAACCTGGAGCCTATCTAATTAAAATATGTTCTGCAAACAAACAGAACTGGCAATTCATTATACACATATTTGGCAGACAGGCCTACTGATCAGCCACTCAAGCACTGTTGATTTACAGACAGTTAGTCTTGTAGCCAGGGTGGAAATATTGGTTGTCCAATGTGCAAATTAAATAATAGTAAAGATCAAGACATAAAGAGACCTTACAGAGTCAACATGTGGATCATGAGAATGCTAGCCGAGGCCAGAAGTCAGAGAATCTAACATAGTAACAACAAAAACACCTAAGCCAAGATCTAAGCAGATTTTTAAATAAATGTTACAAAAGGGACCTGCTCCACCATTCAGTAATTCTTTTCTAATTAAATAACAGCATTTGCAAAGATTTTTTGTGGTTTGAATGAATGTGAAAACTTGGACACTAGGTGTTTGCCTATGTGACTATCTTAAATAGTCCTAAAAGTCACATGCAATGCTGAATGTGAACTACATGAGCGGCAATGGACGTCACTAACCGATGATAAAGATCACATGTGATGGCCTTGAAATAAATTCTATACAAAATGATGTCATTGAAAAAGTTAACAAAGTAACCATAAAATTAATAGTAACAAGAAAAACTGTTAAAAAAATTCAATTACAGTGCAGAAAGGCAAAAAATTGTCCCATATTTGAGTTCACAACAGTTGCGGCCTGTCCACCTTAATAAAAGCCTGGTTGCTAAGTCATTTCAACAGATGGCACAGTACAAATGTTTGTTGAAATAAAATGCATTGCAATACAAACATTGGTAATACTGCATTACATTGCTACAAATGTCGGTGATGTGCCATCTGTTAAACTGACAAATGCAGTGCATTTTATTACTACAAGAATTAGACATGGTGCTCTATTAATGCTGATGTCAACTTTGTTTGCTTAGATTTCATCCCATCGAATGGTGGGATAGTCTTGAAAAATGATGCCTCCTTTATCGCAAATGTAGCTAACCCAGAAATGAATGAGTAATCGAAAACCTACCTCCACTAACAAATATGTTTTAAACGGGGCCCTCGGAACAACAAACAAACGTGGCCTGCCAATGGCACAGGTTGAAGGGATCAGAAATAGAGACAAAGATGGAGTCACATGAAGAGTGGTGAAAGTTGAATTGGCTTCCAACAATGCACTTATGCGCCACTTTACTTTCAAGCTTCCCCACTCATTCTTTTGCCCTTTTCGATTTTTTTATACCATCTGTTACAGAGTATACTCATGGACTCATCCATCCGTTCATCCATTAATTTTGTTAACTCACTTAGTCAAATTATTGGTGTCATGGAGCTGAAGACTATAAAGTAGCACTGGGCAGAAAGGTAAGAATTAACCCTGAATGAGATGACAGTTATATTACAGAATTGTACACAGAACTCATATAACTCACTTATAGCCAATCTAGCATTGACAGTCAACTTGGCAGTCTGCTTTTCCATTATGACAGAAAAACAGACCCACTTGTCTTATTCAGTTTTCAAACCCTTTTTGTCTTGCACCATTCAAAAGCAATGATGAATTTAGAAACATCTGCAGAGTTTTTTCATCTCAAAGTTTTCCATTTTAATCATTTTTTGTTTTCTATCAAAATGAATGAAATTTCCAAATAAATACATCAAGAATTTCTTTTTATTATTGACACAATATAAAATGTAAAATTTTCAAGGAAAATGGAATACTTTTACTATAGGACTTTTTTTCTCATTTTTCAAATACACTCCTCCATAATTCCTCTGTTGTCTAACACGGTGACCTAATGCAGTCCTTCCAAATTCTCAAAGGCATTGATAAAGTTGACTGAGTAGAATTCTTTCAGTTAAATAATGAACCACCTACGTGGGGACATTGGTCACAATTAAGGAGAAGTGCATTTAAGACTTAAACCAGGAAGCACTTCTCTACACAAGGGGGTGTGTGAATATGGCCCAAACTACATGACAGTTTTATTACAGATTTACACTATGTGTAGTCACAGCAGAAACGTTCATGACTTTTTAAAAGTAGCCAGATGAGATTTTGGAATATCAATTAGCTAACCAAGAAAGCAATGAATGGTGTTTTTTTTATTTATCAAAATTTGCATGTATGCGTTTGCATTTATTAATTCTTAAAATGAATGCAGGATAACTTACAGTTCTATTGTTCCGCTCATTTATTTCATAACATTATTTTGGTTTAATGCACACTTATCAATAGTGAGTAATGCTGCTTCTGGGTTTCAGTTAGTTTAGTTTTCATCTCACCACCACTAGTCTAATGTAACAGTGCCACTTACTGTAAATGGTGTGCACCAGCATCAGAGCCAGAATGTCACCATGCTGTGAGCGGTCAGGGCTGATTATCATTGCCAAGAGGTTATTCCTAAAGAAATCTGATTTACTGTCTGGCTTCTTTATTCAACCTAGACTGCAAAGTAAATAATTACTGCACCCCATCATAGATGAGAGAGTTGATTGTTAGATATAAAATAATTTCTTAAATTGCACTCCATGATTTATCTAAATGCTGCATAGTGATAGATTATAGATTATACGTTTAATATCCTGACTTGTGGTGCATATCAACTTGAGACATCAAATCACAGGTTATCCACAACCAAGCAAGCCCATCTGTTAATATCTTTTATATCTAAATTTCTACTTACGGTCACTGACTTTGGGAGAATAATTCAAGAAGCACTTTGCCACTGTATAACAGTACTTCTCTCAAGTGGCACATCTCTGTGAGATTGCTGTACATTGCTGTATTTTTCAATCAAAAAATGAATGATATTAGAGATAACATTGTATATCTCCCCAACACTGCAGAACCTCCAAAGCCCCGGTACTCCATTATAAACAAATTAAATGCTTTCACCAGGATAGATTTACCTGAATTACATAGTATAATCTCTCAACTGAAACCCTCCACTTGCGTCCTTGACCCTTTACCAACAAGGTTTTTCAAAGAAATATCAGGCGTGCTAATTGACAGTATTCTGGACATAGTTAATTCGTCATTAAATACGGGGGTCTTTCCAGACTGTCTTAAGACTGCTGTAGTTAAACCCCTGCTCAAGAAAAATAATCTTGACCCCTCTGCCTTTGAAAATTTTAGACCCATCTCTAACCTGCCCTTCTTAAGTAAAATTCTAGAGAAGGCAGTCATTTTGCAATTAAATGACCACCTCAATAAACATGCTATTCTTGATAAATTTCAGTCAGGTTTCAGAACAATTCACAGCACAGAAACTGCACTCGTTAAAGTAGTAAATGACTTGCGGGTAAATGCAGACAGAGGCCATTTATCTGTTCTCATCCTTTTAGATCTGAGTGCCGCATTTGATACCATTGATCATAATATTCTTAGAAATCGCCTTAGTCAATGGGTGGGCCTCTCTGGCAGTGTCTTAAATTGGTTTGAATCCTACCTGGCAGGTAGAAAATTCTTTGTGAGTTGTGGTAATTAAATCTCAAAGACACATGATATCCGATATGGTGTTCCACAAGGCTCTATCCTGGGTCCGCTGCTGTTCTCAATCTATATGCTTCCGTTAGGTCAGATTATCTCAGGTTACAATGTGAGTTACCACAGCTATGCTGATGACACACAGCTGTACTTATCAATAGCACCTGATGACTCCGACTCTTTCGATACACTAACACAATGTCTTACTGGTATTTCTGAATGGATGGATAGTAATTTTCTCAAACTAAATAAAGAGAAAACTGAAATTTTAGTAATTGGCAATAATGGATTCAATGAGGTTATCAGAAATAAACTTGATGCACTAGGATTAAAAGTTAAGACAGAAGTAAAAAACTTAGGGGTAACTGTTGACTGTAATCTGAATTTTAAATCACATATTCATCAGACCACTAGGACAGCATTTTTTCACTTAAGAAACATGGCAAAAGTTAGACCTCTTATATCATTGAAAGATGCTGAGAAATTAATTCACGCTTTTGTTTTCAGTAGATTAGATTACTGTAACGCACTCCTCTCAGGACTACCCAAGAAAGACATAAATCACTTGCAACGAGTGCAGAATGCAGCTGCTAGAATCCTAACTAGGAAAAGAAAATCCGAACACATTTCTCCAGTTTTGATGTCACTACACTGGTTACCTGTGTCATTCAGAATTGACTTTAAAATACTGCTTATGGTTTATAAAGCCTTAAATAATCTCGCTCCATCTTATATATCGGAATGCCTGACACGTTATATTCCAAATTGTAACCTTAGATCTTCAAATGAGTGTCTCCTTATAATTCCAAAAGCTAAACTTAAAAGAAGTGGTGAGGCGGCCTTCTGCTGTTATGCACCTAAAATCTGGAATAGCCTGCCAATAGGAATTAGCCAGGCTAATACAGTAGAGCACTTTAAAACACTGCTGAAAACACATTACTTTAACATGGCCTTTTTATAACTTCACTTTAACGTAATACTGATACTCTGGATGTTCAATTCTTCATAATAACTATTCACAGTGGCTCCAAAATCCATACTGACCCCTACTCTCTCTTCTGCTTCTTTTTCCGGTTTCTTTGTGGTGGCGGCCTGCCCCACCACCACCTACCCAAAGCATCATGATGCACCAACATTGATGGACTGAAAGCCAGAAGTCTACGTGACCATCATCATCAAGTCCTTCCATGAGTACCCTAAATACAAAGAGGACTGTTTGATTTATGTTAGGTAGATTGCCCAGAGGGGACTGGGCGGTCTCTTGGTCTGGAACCCCTACAGATTTTTTTTTTTTTTCTCCAGCTTTTGGAGTTTTTTTTTTTTTTTTTTTTTCTGTCCACCCTGGCCATCGGACCTTACTTATTCTATGTTAATTAATGTTGACTTATGTTTATTTTTTTTATTGTGTCTTTTATTTTTCTATTCATTTTGTAAAGCACTTTGAGCTACATTTTTTTGTATGAAAATGTGCTATATAAATAAATGTTGATTGATTGATTGATAATGTTTTCTACTCTAATTAACTATTATTATTTAACTATTAATTGCCTATATCATTTCTGTCTCTTAACTGATTTGTGAACAGTGGCATTAGCAAGGCTCTCATTAAACCATAAAGCCATCATTCTTGACATGTTGCAGTCTGGTAATGTCACAAGTACCTACCACATTTAAATTCTTATTACGTTCTTCTGGTTGTTGATCAAATGCGCTGTGATGGCCGGTGACGGGCTCCCCAGAATAATGCAAGTCGTAGCTCATGATGTTGACAAAATCTGCATTCCTAAAGAGCACATAATTGAAAGGATTAAGAGATTAAGGGCCTAATTTTATGAGCATGAAATGATAAGTAAAATGTTCACTAAGTCAAGTACATACAACAGAAGATACCACTTAATATCTTAAATGGCAAAGCCCATAATGGGCAGAAGTGGTCCCAAGACAAATACAGTAAGAGGTACCATCATAGCTACATTGTATGCCATCCATTGGTCTACTGCATTTCAAAATGGGAATGATATAGGTTTCAAATTTCCTTTTTTAGGGACCTAAACTGATCAAGACATGTTATATTTCTTATTGTCACCAGCTCAGTATTGTGGCGGTGATACATTTCACACCCTTGCTTGAATATATATAAATGATCAGACAGCAGCCAGTGTATGGCAACTATTTTCCTGCTTTCCTGGAATTACAAGACATAACATTTATCTGGTGCTGTTTTTGGAGGCTTATCTAAATACAATTCCAACAAATAAAAATAAAACGAAAATGTTCAGGTATATTTTAAAAAGTGTTTGAAAATAAATCAAGGTTATTATACTCAAACTCTGTACTTCATACTGATCATGTGAGCAGCCTCACTCCAGAGTTTCATCTCTAGAAGACAACCTGGTGTTTCCCTGAACCAAAGAGAAGGTCCCATTATGACAAGCTAAGGGAATTAACCTTCATAATAAAGTGCAGATCTTCATAATTGTCAAAGTCATTGATAACGTTCATCCAGCAGTGTGAGTCCCAGAAGATTTGACTTGTTTTACTCTTAAATTTACTCCCATAAATGGGAGTCACAGCTGCTATACAATAGATAGATAGATAGATAGATAGATAGATAGATAGATAGATAGATAGATAGATAGATAGATAGATAGATAGATAGATAGATAGATAGTGCCTCTGAAGTTCACCTTCCGAGCTCATCAGAGGTAAGCACTACTATTCCAGGACACAAGGGGGTGCTATTATTGAGAGTATCATCTCCTTTTTTCCCCCACAGCCTATCAAACCATCAGCTGAGGGCAACTGACTCCACCTTACCGTCAACCTTAAAGTATAAATGTATAAATATTTTAATTAGAAAACTTTTTATTCTTATAAGAATGAAGGTTAGTTTTGCATTTTAGTGGTTAAATTTTGCTTAATAATACCTGGTTGATTTTGTATTTAGTATACTTACATTTATTAGAAATTATCATAGTATTAATTATTAAATGTAAGAAAATGTGGTATATCTTTGTTTTTGTTGATTAATCTGTGGAAAGCACCTTGAGTTGCTATATAAATAAAGTAATTATTATTATTATTACTAGCTGAAATACCCGGTGTTCCCCCGGGAGGAAAATAACGTTTTTATTTAATTGTTTGAGAAAAATATAATTAAAAAAAACACAACTTGGCAGATTATTTTTTGTTTTGGGGTGTAGTAATAAGTTTTTACATGCAGAATTTTTGACAACAAAAATAAGTCAATTAAATTAATATTATTATTAAGTTGATTTAATTCTTTTACCACTACAACATTGTTACAATAAGAATAATGAAAGATGAAAATATAGTTAACAAAAACAAACATTAAATGACAAACAAATAATACTACAGATTTTTCATGATAAAACTGTTGGTTGCTTTTACGGAGCACAACAGAAATGTTCCGAGCATCAACTGGATGATAAAAAATATAATTTCAAAAAAGCACAACTTGTCAGATTTATTTTTGTTTTGTGGTGTAGTAATACGTTTTTACATGCAGAGTTTCTGACAACGAAAAAAATGTCAATTAAATTTATATTATTAAGTTGATTTAATTTTATTACCACTACAGCATTGTTACAATAAGAATAATGAAAGATGAAAATATAGTTAACAAAAACAAATATTAAATGACAAACAAATAATACTACAGATTTTTCATGATAAGACTGTTGGTGGCTTTTACAGAGCACACCAGAAACGTTTCTAGTGTCAACTGGATGATAGCATACATACAAGACCAAAAGATTGTTACAGTCTGCTTTACACATAAGATTGTGGCTAATTGTTGGAGAGGTGTTCATTGGAAGGTGCTTTGTGGAATAAAAACTCTTTATTGTATTTATATTCTTATATTGTGGACTGTATTTCTGTGCCTGGGGCTCTCTGGTACCCCCTTGTGGTAACTAAGCGTCAACTGGATGATAACATACATACAAGACCACAAGATTGTTACATCCATCCATCCATTATCCAACCCGCTATATACTAACCACAGGGTCACGGGGGTCTGCTGATGCCAATCCCAGCCAACACAGGGCACAAGGCAGGAAACAAACCCTGGGCAGGCCGCCAGCCCACCGCAGTGCACACACACACACACACACACCAAGCACACACTAGGGACAATTTAGAATCGCCAATGCACCTAACCTGCATGTCTTTGGACTGTGGGAGGAAACCCAAGCAGACACGGGAAGAACATGCAAACTCCACACAGGGAGGACCAAGATTGTTACAGTTTGCTGTATATATAAGATTAACTGACTTCACATCTTCCAGTCTCACCACTATAAATCCAAAAGGGGCTCCCAGTATGGGTCCTCTCATTTTGGAGAGAGCAGACCAAAAAACAGAGCACCTATCTAAAAACCACTTGAGAAAGCCTTGAATTCTCTTTTTTATGTCTGTTTTGCACTGTTTTCCATTTTGTCAATATACAATATGCCATCAAGCGCATGTGTTTGTTTTTTGGAAACTATAAATATTAAATGGGTTAATCCAGTCGGGGAGCATTTTACCCTTTAACACTGGTAACTGTATGCAGATGAATCTAACAGTATATCACTTCTGCACATAGTCTCCCTGCAGGTCGATGCACTTCTTGTATCATTACACTAACGTCTTCATTCCTTTGGAGATTAAGCTTTTTGACTTCTGATTACATTTCTACACTGCCTTCTTAACCTCATCATCAGAGATAAATCTGCGATCACATAGAGCCTATTTAAGTAGATCAACGATGTGATAGTCACATGGTGCTAGATCAGGGCTGTAAGGGGGGCATAAAAGACATTCAGATTACAACTGTAGCATTTCCTCCACTGTTGCAGCTGCTGCATAGGGACATGTATTGTCATGGAGTAGCAAGACTGATTTGGTTTGTAATCTCCAAGTACTGTTGCTTGTGTTGATCAGTAAGCTGTTTGGCTACCTGTCTTGCACAAACCTTACGGTATCCCAAGTCATCATACACTATGGCATGTGCAGATCTATAGTTGATATGCATATGTTCAGCAACAGCAGACAATGTAATCTGTGTGTCTTCTCTGGTTGAGCTTCCTCAGTTAAACTTGTTCTTCCAATTTTAAACCTTTCTACCCATTCATAAATTTTTCCTTGAGTCATGCTGTTTATACTGTACTTGCGTACTGAGATAACATCCTTCAGTGAATTTCAGTAGGTTTCATTTCCTCAGCTAAAAAAAAAATTCACTAAGGTACATGGTACAATAATGGTGCAATCCCACAGTACAGCATTTATATTCGTTTGACCTTGGCTTCAACTAGACTAACTACCCGCATGTCATGTAGATAGATAGATAGATAGATAGATAGATAGATAGATAGATAGATAGATAGATAGATAGATAGATAGATAGAT
>JANRMT010027041.1:41864972-41875487 GCA_026402145.1 Polypterus bichir lapradei | reverse complement strand
AGCAAATTTATCACTTTACAATTAAATCTACAACACTACAGTATAAAGTGTGCACAATGTGAAGTGTTTTGAATAATTTCTGAACCCACTTATACTGCATATTCAAACATACACACATATACTGTATATATATATATCTTTGTTGTAATTTAAATATGATGTATCCCGGCTTCTTATCTATTATAAATGCAGACTGCTATAAATTAAGTTACTAAAACGTTGAATAGAATTTGAATAGAAACAAAATTGAATGTACGTCACTAATGGGCATAGGACATTGACTCAACAGAACTATAATTGTGCCATTAGAAACATCTTATGGCACAGGAGGCAGCAATGAATGCCCCAATTCAATAACTGCAAAGTGTCAATTGGAGGGGCATACAAATGTAGTTTAAAGAACTGACAGCTAGTCATTGATTAAGTTCCTCTCTTTATCTTCTTACATTTTAGGTCACAGGAATGGTGAGGAAATAGGGAGTAGAGTTAGCAAAGGTGGATGAGTTTAAATACCTGGGGTCAACAGTACAGAGTAAGAGGGAGTGTGGAAGAGAGGTGAAGAAAAGAGAACAGACAAAGTGGAGAAGAGTGTCAGGAGTGAATTGTGACAGACAGGTACCAGCAAGAGTGAAAGGGAAGGTCTACAGGATGGTAGTGAGACCAGCTATGTTATATGGGTTGGAGACACTGGCACTGATCAGAAAGCAGGAGACAGAGCTGGAAGTGGCAGAGTTAAAGATGCTAAGATTTGCACTGGGTGTGATGAGGACGAATAGGATTAGGAACGAGTACATTAGAGGGTCAGCTCAAGTTGGACGGTTGGGAGACAAAGTCAGAGAGGCGAGATTGCGTTGGTTTGGACATGTGCAGAGGAGAGATGCTGGGTATATTGGGAGAAGAATATTAAGGGTGGAGCTGCCAGGTAAGAGAAAAAGAGGAAGGATTAAGAGAAGGTTTATAGATGTGGTGAGAGAGGACATGCAGGTGATGGGTGTAACAGAACAAGATGCAGAGGGCGTAAAGATATGGAAGAAGATGATCCGCTGTGGCAGCCCCTAATGGGAGCAGCCGAAAGAAGAAGAAGACTTAAATCTTAAATTTTTATTTAAATAAAAGAATGAACTGGGCTTGATAACTGGGAGATAAGGAATTGACAAAAGATAAAAAAAAAATAAGATGGTTACCTTTGGCTGCCAAAATTCCAGCCTCCAACAGATACCAGTGTCTTCAGTTTGGGATTGCTAAAAAGAAAACAGTACGGCAATTATCATAATTACTCACAAGGGTACAGTTTCATAAAGCAGTATGATTGGTTATTTCTATTGAAAGAAACTTACTTTAACTTCAGGTCGTTGACTTCCTTGTAACGTGCCACCTCATATATGTGGTTCGGTTTCAGAAGAAAGTTGTCACCGAACATTGCACTGCTGTAGATTATGTGCGTGCAGAGATTCGGGTCGATATTTTGAGGCTGGAATTTTCCTTCCCCAGGCCTACTCAGGGACCAAGTTGTGTAATAGCAGACAAGCTTATAGCTTTCATCTGCATTAACTGTAGAGAGGAAGAGCATCACAATCCAACTTTCCTATAAAAGCACCATCACTTTGAACGCATTCAACCTATTCATAACACCATAATCATATGTTTATAGAGTAGTCTTTGTGTTACCTCTTAAATTTAAAATTTTTTCTCTACTCAGTTTTGACAAATGTGATGCTGTGTTGTTCCACATGCCAAAGAATGAAGTCTCCATTCTAAACTGCTGCTATCTAAAGCATTTTCACATTAAAATGCAAACACAGTCTAACAAGCAATCTTGATTAAATTGTAAAGCAATTTGCACTTTATCACTTTTATGTTATGCATCTCTTCAAAAAGATGTTGCATGTATTCATAACAACACCACTCTAGAAATGATGAAGATAAGAGGAAACAGCTTTAACACTCACCCCAGTAAAGTTTCAGGAATAAAAGCCCTGTGACTAAATTGGAGAAAAAAAATATTAAACAACGATAAAGAAAAAACGATGATATCAGCATAAGCAGCTCAAAAATCACATTAATTATTTAAAGTCACAAAGCTCTAATGATGTTGGCCTTATGTAACCAAGAAAATCCTTTAAAGAACTCTACCAAAAACATAATTAAGAAATACAGACCTACACTTTACTTGTGTTACTTGTTTTTACTTTTCCATATAAATTTTACTTGCGTTTACATCTTGTAATCTTTCAGTTAAATCAAGCCAGCAACATCCAAAGAAAGACAGGAACTAACCATGGACAGGGTACCAGTCCTCCACACACACACACACATTCACACTCAGTCTTTGACTCCAGTTTAGTGATGCCAATGAGTTTAACTTGCAAGTCTTAGGGGTCCTTTGAAGAAGGAACAATGGAGAACTGGGAAAATACCTGGACATTTGAAACATGTGTACATTTCATAGTCACGGCAACCAGCCTGAGTTTTTAAAGCTAAGGCACTGACTTACCCTACAGAATAAACAGCAATACGTCAAATAGAGCATTTAATGGTATTCCCAAGGAAATGAACGACTACAATATAGTGACAGAAACAGAATAAAAACTATACTTTAAGAAAAAAATGAGGCCAAAGCTGAACAACACAAATGCGCTTGGCAGAGATCAGATCAAATGCAAAGTGAAAACTGGGAAATCTAGTGAGGCAAAAGAAGATGGAGCAGAACAGAGTTTACTTCAGAGAAGTAGCAGGGCAAGAAGAGTTAAAAAAGGTGAGAATGATGAGGTATCGCTTTCAGCCTGTTTAAATGTAAGCAGTGAGGGAACGTTACAGAGTTGTGCTCTACTAGAACATCTAGTGTTAAATACACATATAATTAAACCACCCTTTTTACTCTAGTGACTCAAATATGCAGTAAATAATGTCAAGCCTGGGTCACGGAGTTGTACGAGAGACAGGAAGGCATAACCTGGTATCCAAGGGAAAAATAACTTTATTGTTGAGAAGGCAGAAACAGTCTGAAGACTTTATTCAAAATAGGAATGTTTCTTCAGCGTTCAAGTACATAAGATATGAGTAGTGACGTGGGCAATCGTCTGTCTTTAGCACCCTTCTTCAGATTAAAGGAACACGAAGGTTCAGTGGCTGGGACTCAACGGCTGGGGCAGATGCAGAAGAGGAGTACATCCTTATTATAACTTCAAGTTTTTGAATATTTGATTGTTTTTATTAAAGGTATGTTTTCACTATGAAACGTACTACAGTATAGGAATAGGAACAGTTCAGATAGATAGATAGATAGATAGATAGATAGATAGATTCTGCAAACAATAGGAAGAGTTCATTTAGATAGATAGACATTGTACAGATGCCTGATTACTAAAGAATACAAGAAATTTAGCTTTTTTGTATATTCGCATACAAGCTGAGTGAAGTTTAGTGGTAAACTCTCAATTTGGTTTATTCATATTCAAGCATTTCACTGAGCGACTGAGAATGTTTTAGAGGTGCTCAATAAATCTATTATTTGTTCCAACTTTGTTCAGTTTGCAGTCATGGGGCCTAATATCAAGTTAGAAAAAAACTGATAAAAATTAGCAGATTTTTAAAAAATACATATTTTATATATATTTGCATCTTCCATAAAAAACTTCTGTTTAAAGGAACTTTTAGAAAAGGAGAGTCAGTGAAAGTGAAAAAGCAAAGTCTTAAAGATAAATACATCAGTACCTGTGAGCAGATGTCTTCCTCCCATGGTTTCAATGTAAGAGGTGTTTCATGGCTGCCCTGCTTTTTATGCATAGGTTTCGAAATAATTGGTTGACTCATTTCACTGCACTGAAGGAGTGAACGGCCGTTTACATGGGTGGGCAGCTAACGCCTATGTTGTTTCATTGTGTTGCAATTTTTTTCTTCCCCTTGCACCATTAACAGTTAATTTTGTTTTTCAGAAATGATATGGACAGCACTGAACTTACATAGCTAAAGCATTATTCAAGCTTTCTGATTGTAATACCTTCTTTTTTGGGGTAAATATTCTTCAGCACATTATTTTTAAAATCAAGACTCCATAAAAATTCTCTTATATTATATTTCATCCATGTTACTATATTATGCGTTCTTGTACGCCTCCAAGTAATCATCACTCTCTTTGATTATTCCCATGTATGCCCCAGGAACCACAGATCATATTCAAAGGAAAATAATTAGCTTGGCTTGAAGAAATTAACTATTTCCCAGCCTCCCTGGGGCACAGACTTCATTTTGTTAATCCTTTACCAAAAAACATGGCATTTACTATGAAGTTTAATACATTTTATACATGACCCTGAAACCTAGACAATATTCAAACACATAGGATTATTTGTGCCCATTGGACTCATTTTATACACCAGTACAATTTAAAACCACAGTGCAAAGCAAAATGAAATCCTTTCTTTAGTTTTTAATTAATGTCCTAGGACAGCAACCATACTGTATGTCTGTAGGTTTTCATTGCAGCCAATAATTCAATCAGAGAGGAATACCAACACTTAAATGAATATTACACACTTTGTAAAGTGGATTTAGAAAATAATCAGACCTCTTCACTTTCAGCACACTTAATTATGTTGTAGATTATCAAATGGCTAAATTTGCAATTTTTGCCAATCAATCTACACTCAATCACCCATAATGACAAGTGAAAGCATATTTTCAGAAAGGTTTGCAAAATTATTAAAAATCAAAAACTGAATTCAGATCCTTTGCTGTGCACTCCAAATTGCGGTCAGGTGAATCCCGTTTGCTTTAATTATGCATTAGATATTCATCGAACTGAATTGATTGGATTATCATTTCATTATCATTTAGAAAGGCACGCATCTTTTCATGTAAGGTCATACAATTCACACTGCATGTCATTACAAATACCAAGACTTGAAGTCCATGGAGCTCCCTGTAGACCTTTGTGATCAAACTGTGCTGAGGCAGCAATATACAACCATTTCTAAAGCTCTGAGTGTTCCCAGGCGTAAAGTGGCCTCAGTGTGAAATGTCACTTGTGAAATGGAAGAACTTTGGAAACACTAAGACTCTTCCTAGAGTTGACTGTCTGACTGATCAGAGTTACCAGGCAAGAAGAATATCGGTCAGGGTGGTGACCAAGAACCCAACAGAGCCTCAGAACAACAACAACAACCTTTATTTATATAGCACATTTTCATACAAAAAAAATGTAGCTCAAAGTGCTTTACATGATGAAGAAAGAGAAAAAAACACGGTAACACTTTATAATAACTGCACACTATGAAGCATTAGTTAAGCATGACTAAATACTTTGTTCATCATTTAGAAAGCATCGCTTCCACATTAATTGGCATTAGCAACCACTTTATAAATGCCATTATAAATGCTTTAGTACTGATTCTTTGAAAAATATTAATTATTAGTTAATTGATCATTAATAAAGCATCGTAAATGCAGTTATCAAAGACATTATAAATATGCTTTGTGATCAGTACTAAAGCATTTATAATGGCATTTATAAAGTGGTTGCTAATGCCAATTAATGTGGAAGCGATGCTTTCTAAATGATGAACAAAGTATTTAGTCATGCTTAACTAATGCTTCATAGTGTGCAGTTATTATAAAGTGTTACCAAAAACACAAAGTAAGAAAAGGAACACTAATGAACATAGAATAAAAGTAAGGTCCAATGGCCAGGGAGGACAGAAAAAACAAAAACAAAAAAAAACAGACGGCTGGAGAAAAAAATAAAATCTGCAAGGGTTCCAGGCCATAAGACCGCCCAGCACCCTCTAGGCATTCTACCTAACATAAATAATCAGACCTCATTGCATTCAAGGTTCTCATAGAAGGACTTGATGATGACGGTCACATGGACTTCTGGCCTTTAATTCATCAAGGTAGGGACATCACGGTGCTTTGATTAGGTGGTGGTGGCACAGATTGCCACCACAGAAAACCGGCAAAAGAACAGAAGAGAGAGTAGGAGTCAGTACGGATTTTGGAGCCACCATGAATAGTAATGATAATTAATTGAATACACAGAGCATCAGGAAGGATTAAACTAAAATGAAGTTATGAGAAAGCCATGTTTTTAGCAGTTTTTTAAAGTGCTTCACTGTGTTAGCCTGGCGAATTCCTATTGGTAAGCTATTCCAGATTTTAGGTGCATAACAGCAGAAAGCCGCCTCACCATTTCTTTTAAGTTTAGCTCTTGGAATTCTAAGCAGACACTCATTTGAAGATCTAAAGTTACAATTTGGAGTGTAAGGTGAAAGACATTCTGAAATATAAGATGGAGCGAGATTATTTAAGAATTTGTGAACCATAAGCAGTATTTTAAAGTCAATTCTGAATGACACAGGTAACCAATGTAGTGACATCAAAACTGGAGAAATGTGCTTGGATTTTCTTTTCCTAGTTAGGATTCTAGCAGCTGCATTCTGCACCCGTTGCAATCGATTTATGTCTTTTTTGGGTAGTCCTGAGAGGAGTGCGTTACAGTAATCTAGTCGACTGAAAACAAAAGCGTGAACTAATATAAGAGGTCTACCTTTTGCTATATTTCTTAAGTGAAAAAATGCTGTCCTAGTGATCTGATTAATATGCGATTTAAAATTCAGGTCACAGTCAACAGTTACCCCTAAATTCTTTACCTCCGTCTTGACTTTTAATCCTAATGCATCAGGTTTGTTTCTAATAACTTTATTATATCCATTATTGCCAATCACTAAAATTTCAGTTTTCTCTTTATTTAGTTTGAGAAAATTACTACTCATCCATTCAGAAACACAAGTAAGACATTGTGTTAGTGAAACAATAGAGTCGGAGTCATCAGGTGCTATTGATAAATACAGCTGTGTGTCATCAGCATAGCTGTGGTAGCTCACGTTATGCCCCGAGATAATCTGACCTAACGGAAGCATGTAAATCGAAAAGAGCAGCGGACCCAGGATAGAGCCTTGTGGAACACCATATAGAATATCATGTGTCTTTGAAGTATAATTACCACAACTTACAAAGAATTTTCTACCTGCCAGGTAGGATTCAAACCAATTTAAGACACTGCCAGAGAGGCCCACTAAGGTTCTTTGATCAGAAGTCCTATGTTGAGATAGGGAGGACCTGTTGGAAGGACAACATCTCAACAGCGCTCTATCAATTAGACAGGGAGTGATAAAAACTTTATTTAGGTGTTTATTTCAAGTGAATAGTTATGTATCAATCTGTTTTATATTTGTAATTTATTTAGAATTCTTTCCAGTGATCTGTTTTCATTCTGATATTAAAAAGACTTTCTTCTAATCAAAAAGGTCAGATGAAATCAATAAATTGTAGAAATCCCCATGAGGTGAATACTTTTTATAAGCACTGTGTTCTTCAGTGTTTTTACATCTGTATTGTAATTAGCTCCTTTCTTTTCTTTATATTTATGTCCTTCTTATACGAAGAATAGGGAAAGTACTGTAATCGTCCAAAGACTTAATGCTGAGATTTTGATGAATCTCAACGTTTTAGACCTCTCTGACTTTCTCATATAACAAGTAGAGGGAAAGTATTGGAAATTTCAGTTACATTTTTGAGATTTTGAGGAATCTTGACGTTTTAAATCTCCGAGTCCAAAAATATCATTTTTGAAATTATGACTGTGTGCGTGTGTGTAAAAATTGATAACTTGAGTAGGCTTTCACTTAGGTCAACCAAATTTTGCATACAAGTATTAGGTGCAAAATGTGGATTTCTTTCAATTTTTGGGCTATTTCCGTTAACCGGAAGTGGTACTTTACCTTTTATTCATGCAGCTGCAGAGTCCAATTTATTCAACCTTACTTTTATAATACTTGTTCAATATATTATTAATTTGATTTGATTTGTTGTTGATGGTTCTTTAATATATAAAAATATAATCATTGTCTTGTAGTTTACTCCTCAAATATCCATCCCCATATCTGAGTATACAAGAAAGTCTAGGGGAGACCACTCCCAATTTTTCTTTTTGTACAGTTGTCTTCCTTTTTTGTCTTGTTTGAAACTAATTATATATATGTATACTAGCTTTGTTTGTTTTATCTTTTCTTCTAATAAAAGATTGATCACACCGGCAAATATACATATAGATTCTAGGCCCCCTTAGAGCTCTTTGAGTCGGGGGTCTATGAGCGCACTCTCCAGTGTTCAAAACAGTTTTACATATGCTTTTTTGATTTAATTATTACTCCACATTTCATTTGTTTTCTCAGAAGAAATAACCACAGTTTCATATGGACAGTGTCAAATCATCAGCCCATTCTTCATGGAAATTAAAAATTCTGGTTCATAGAAGTGATCAGACTATGCTGTTATGTACCTTATAAATATTTCACAGTCCTAAAGTTTAAAGATAGCAGACAATGTTTGGAACATTAGGAGAGTCTGAACTAAAGAAATCACAGGTAGCAAAGCAAGATTATGTTGCTGAAGCACATGCTAATAAGAGTTTCCCACTGGAGTGAGAAAGCACAGATAACAAATATTTCACTGTCTTAATATTCAGCCCACAGCAATAAATGGGCATTGCGTGCTTCTTTATGTAGTGTTGAAAATATGTGTTTTGGTTTTTTTTAGCATTACTCTCTGGAATATGTTATACCACATCAGATGTAGGGAATGCATTGCATTCATTTTGAAATGCACATGAGCAAAGGACCAATTTTGGAGCTGTGCTTCAGGATCTGGTGGCGTTATGAGGGCTTTTTGCAGTTTTCATTCCCATTTTTCTGCCATTTCTAGCATTTTGGTTGGACATTTTCCCTTCTGTTAACATTTTAGTAACTGTGGCATTACAAGTTAGTCATGTTACCGTTGCAATCTGGATCAGAGTTTCTCATGTGCAAACAGCTCTTTGGTTGGAATTTTGAATTTATCAAGCAAGAGAAAATTATATGTAACTTTTATTGCAAAAAAAATGAATAAATAATTTTGTTTTATGAGAAACCATGAGGTTATGTAAAGAATTTGAATGGGTCCTACCAGTTAGTTTTGGATTTGGAATCAAGAAACGTTTTAACTAGAGGCCTAACAGTGTGTCTTACACAGTTACACCAGAAGAGGAGAGGGCTTTAGAGGCTTAAAATCCTGATCTTTTGTGGCAAGCATCTGATCTTTTCTCCTTTAATTATTTAACCCCCCCCATACACCACCACACTTCCCAGCTCGTCAATGTTTTACATGTATTTTAACACCTCAAGTGAACTCACCTCCCAGTCTTTGAAGTTATAATAGTATGTCAACATACTGTATTTGAAAGCCTAAGGTGGACTGAAACACTTTGTTTATACCTAAACACACATAAAGCGGACAAAAGACCGTGATACAATCAAAACTCTAAAAAAGCTCCTGGTCATAGAGGAAGGGTTGAGTGGTTGAAGCACAATGTCACTTGAGTGAGTAAAGCTTAAGGAAACCGTTGTGTAGGAATAATGATTCTATTTATGGAAGGCACTGGCAAATGCTGATATATGTAAGAGAAGCAGACTTGATGTGATTTTCTGCAAAACAAATCTACATCACTTCCTTCAGATTAATTCATCCATGTTTGCTTTGTCTGAAAATGAATGTACTGTCCTCATTATTATAAACACGATGATGATGATGATATTATGTTTTACATCAAGGGGTTCTATTTCTTTGTGGTTTGTTATTGTACATGTATCAATTGATGTGTCAGACACCATCTTATTTAAGAGTTAACAGCTGCAGTAATCCCTGCCTGTACTTTAATTAAAATAAAGACTCTCTTTAACAATAAGTTTTGTTAGGTATTTCAACTTCTCATTGTTATGATAAGCTCCAGATTGGAAATAAAAAAACAGACGAAATACAAAACTATCAATATTTAAATAGTTTGTTTACATCAGAAAAACAACATTCAAAAATACAATATCTAAAATTTTAAAAGTCAAAAACACAAAAATCAGAATTCAAACACATGAAATAGAATAAATAAATCAAATTAAATAAGAAAACGAATAACAGAAAATAAACAAGAATAATAGCTAAATCTACACATCTAAAAATTAAAACCCAGCAACCAAAAAATTCAAAAGTTCAAAAAGATAATAAATCTAATAATAAATAATAATAATTCTTTGCACTTATATAGCGCTTTTCTCACTACTCAAAGCACTCAGCAATTGCAGGTTAAGGGTCTTGCTGAAGGGCCGAACAGAGCAGAATCCCTTTTGGCATTTATGGGATGCGAACTGGCAACCTTCTGATTGCCAGTGCAGAACTAACACAAGATTAAAGTAACAAGCAAAGTGATCATAGTGATCAAATGTCTTGTGAATACCTATATGTGGACATAGTCCTAAATAATCTTGTCCAAATAATGGATGAACTGGTGCACTGTACATTTCATTGTAACAGTTTGACAAGTTTTACATGTTACAAGACATTCAAGATTATTATGAGAGAAGCACAGACCTGGTGATGAAGAATGTAAACCGAAATTGTAATCAAGGACAGGCATGGGTTGCAACTGAT
>JANRMT010027041.1:41849196-41864872 GCA_026402145.1 Polypterus bichir lapradei | reverse complement strand
GCACTGAATTCGCACAACGCTTTGGTGACTTTGAAGAACAAAAAAAGAATTTTGAGTTGTTTCGCAACCCATTTGCCGTCGATGTGGAAATTGCACTTGTGCAGATTCAGATGGAGGTGATTGAGCTGCAGTGTAAAGGCACACTGAAGGCAAAGTACGATACTGCAGGGCCCGCACAGTTTATTCACTCCATTCCCGCAGAAATGCTCCAGCTCCGTCTACATGCAGATCGAACCTTGTGCATGTTTGGTAGCACATATCTGTGTGAGAAGCTCTTCTCAGTGATGAAGACTAACAAAACAGCACACAGGAGTCGCCTCACTGATGAGCACCTGCAGTCCATCCTGAGAATCTCCACAACACAGAACCTCACACCAAACATAAACGAACTTGTTGCCAAAAAAAGATGCCAGGCGCCCAGCTCTAAAATGACATAAGAGCAAAGACAACTGAATGATTTGATTTGTTATTGCTGAAAAGAACACATTTTATTTATATTTCCAGGTTTTGTTATGCAGCATGTTCATATTTGAATTTGTATAATTTTGACAGGATATATTTTTATGGAGAGCAAAATCTTTTGGGATATTTAAAATTTAAGTTTATTTTTTATATAAAATTACATAAGGGTAAAGAAATTTGAATGTTTGTTCTTTTAACGTTTACTTTATTTAGACAGGATATATTTTTATGGAGAGCAAAATATTATAAGTTATTTAAGGTTTGAGTTGTTTTATTCCGGAATAATATTCCTGTCTGTTTTTATTCATATTTATGTTCAAAAAAGTTAAGTTTTAAAAGTTTAGTTTTAGTGTGTTCAATAAATGTTTATCCTGTTTGGCCCGCGACCTAAAGTGTGTTTTGGATTTTGGCCCCCTGTGCAATTGAGTTTGACACCCCTGATTTAGTTGACACAAATATCTTTGGTTGGAATGTAAGGCGAATTTACTCTTTACATTTGTAAATATATATATATGTGTGTGTGTGTGTGTGTGTGTGTATATGTATATATGTAGATATGTATGTATATGTATATATATGTTTATATATGTGTGTGTGTATGTATATATATATATATGTATTTGTGTGTATATATGTGTGTGTATGTATATGTATGTGTGTATATGTAGATATGTATATATATGTGGATGTATGTGTATATATGTATATATATATATGTATGTATGTATATATGTGTGGGTGTGTATATATATATGTGTATATGTATATATGTATGGATATGTATATATATATATGTTTATATGTGTGTGTGTATATATATATATATATATATATATATATGACAGCAACACTCATCACTCACAACAGTGACAAAACAATTACATTGACAATCATGTTACGTTATTTTCAAAATGTTTCCTTTTCTTTTTCATTACTTCTTTAACACACTACTTCTCCGCTGCGAAGCGCGGGTATTTTGCTAGTCATGGCAATAAAGTGAAGTTAGGAAGTGTAATAAGGACTAAATCAAAATCTTCTACCTAGTGGGGGCTCTGCAGTCTTTTGCCTTGGAGCCCCTGCAGATTTTGTTTTTTGTCCAACGTGTCACTCTAGGGTTTTTTTCTTTTTTTACTTTTTTCTACCCTTCTTGGCCATCCTCTATAGCATCAAATATTTCGAAAGAAATTTAAAAACAAATCTATATCTAAGGACATCATATATTTTTTCTGTTACTAGTATATCTGTTTTATATAAGTGTGTATTGATTTATTCTTATTTACAGTTTTTTGGTATGTTATTTATTCATTCCTATTCTAGTATATATGTAATTTGTTTTGTTTTATCTTGCAACCTTTTCTTTGACAAATTGTAAAGCACTTTGAGCTACAACCTCTGTATGGCAATGTGCTATACAAATAAATGTTATATAAAGTTATTGGTTGTCAGATGCAGATTGATAATGCAAGCAAGTACTATCATATAATAGCAGAGTATATAGTAAGAATTCCACCCTAACCATACCCCTAACCTTAATGTCTAATATGTATTCACACCAGTGCTTAAAATGTAACAAAATTACTGACAGTCCTCTCTGATGACACAGTAACATTTGATTAAATAGTCGAGGGGTGGCTCACCCATTGCATACCAGCGCTCAGGAATATTCAACAAAAAGGTGCCGGTGCTTTGTAATACAGTGACAGTCGGTCAGGGATCGGAGGTTAGGTGGGGGTCCCACATGAAGATTCATGAAGAGTACACTAAGAAAAGGTGCTGATACTCTATGTTGAGTGAGTACCGGCCCATCTAAAGCACTGATTCATGCATAGGTATCTGAGAAAAGCTGTTAGCGGCTTCTATTAGGGTTTTTTCTATTTCGGGAACCCCATGCTATGGACAGCACTTAAGTATCTGTTTTATCCTAAAATACAATAAAGTGAAGGTCCAGTTAATTAAGACAGTATCTCACTGTTCATGTCAGGTTTTCTATTAGATTTTTTCAGAACATAAAATTGCAAAGTAAGATGTGTAAAGAAGAAATTCAGGGTTGGCAGACTACTAGCTTTGAAATAGACACTCATTTTAAATTCAAAAATGCATTTACATGCATCTAAGACTGCAGATGCTTTAAAACTAATTGTGAAATCAGCTCTGAAGCGTTTATGTCTCTGTCTCTTTTCTGCTGTGCTCAATGCAGGCTGTGGCTGTAATCCTCTTCCCAATTTCTGCACTGGCAAGGCTAATGGAAACTATCCAGTCCCCAGCAACCCTGATAGTTACATCAACTGCCAAAATGGAAACCCCACACTGATGCAGTGTCCTGCTGGGCACATCTTTAATGCTGCCAGTGGGCAATGTGAGATGCCAGGTAAGGATCGTCAACTTGAAGGCTGATATTAATTAGCTACTGGGTCTTGGGAAAAGTCTAGTAGCAATCATGTACAGTCACTCAATCAATTAATGGTGCAAGGAAGAAAAGTTGACATGCTTGTATGTTTTATGCTCATGGACTACGAGAAAGCGTTCAACAGCATAGAGACAAATGTGATGATGAACGCTTTAAGAAAACAAGGCATAGAAAATACATATGTTTGGAACTTGAGTCAATAAGCCAAGACTGATTACATAATTCTGTCATCCTGATCATTCCAATACTTTGAGGTGCAGAAAGGCGACACAATTTCACCAAAGCTATTGTCAGTGGCTTTAGGAGAATTTTTCAAAAAACTCATTTGGGAAGACAGAGGCATCAACATCAGCAGTGAGAAATTCATTCGTCCATGGTTAGCTGAAAACACTGTGATCACCACACACAGAGTCGATGACGCAGAAGAGTGTCTATGTGATCTTGATGAAGAAAGTAAAGCAGTAGGTCTGGGTATCAACAGAAATAAAACACTGTGCATGTGCAACCCTTTCCACCCATACAGAGAGATAAGACTAGGGGCTTACATGATTAAAGAAGTCAGTTCATTCATCTACCTGGGTCAAGTGACAAAGAGATATCACACCCAAAAACTGCAGTGTGGCTTACTTTCAACTGCATAAAGCTGAAAATACAAGTGATCAAAAACACCAAAGCAAGAGCAAATACATTCAATGCCATGGTTTTATTCTGAGTGATTTACAGCTGTGAGGTTTGGAATCTGGGCAAAACAGATATTAAGGGAGTATCAAGTCACACAATGGAGAGACAGACCCTGAAAGTATCATTTATGGATTGTATCAAAAATGAGAAAATTCACTGTATAACTGGCTTCAAAGATGTCATTATGGCAGCATTAAAACAAAAATACGCTTTGGCAGGACATGTGGTATGCATTCCTGAAGACAGATGAACATAGAAAGTGACATTCTAGAGCCCTGGCAACTTCATGTATCCAGTTGGCAGATCTCCAATGAGATGGCAAGATGGTCTATGGAAAGTTGTCAGTCCTACATCATAGCAAAGAACCGATCAAAATATCAACAACTGTTGGACTCCTCACTTTGGAGAGTGAACCCATCCAGAAGAAAATGAGGATCGAATTATCAAAATATCAAAGTGAATGACCAGAAAACCAAGACTTAAGAAAAAAAGCACTAAAATTGAGTTGTTGTCCAAGAACAACAAAACTAGAACTAGTTAGCTCATTTACTTATATTCTTATGATATGGTTACAAGTCCCTTTATCTAGACATAGGCAGAGTTAGTTTTGTGTGAGATAAGCTGGGGAACTCATTCCTAATCAGCTGAAACCACTAAGTGCCCACTACTATGATCTCCCCGAGAGTTTCAAGATGGCTGAAAGTGAGAGGATTCAACAATATTTAGACCTATAAAATTATACACTAATAAATCTAAGAGTGGGTCGGAAGTCGGGCTGGGTTATTGTTCTTTTTGTCATCTCAATCTTTGTTATCCTCATGTTGTGTGAAATACAGGCTGTAGCTGCAATCCACCTCCCAACTTCTGCACTGGCAAAGCCAACGGGAACTACTACAATCCCAACAATCCCCACACCTTCATTATTTGCAGTAATGGAATTCCTACTGAAATGCAGTGTCCTGCTGGTCTCATCTTCAATGCTGCTAAGGATCAATGTGACTGGCCAGGTGGGTACATGTTGCCATGGAGTATCTTACAAGTTTTGCTAGAAGCAAGTAATCTAAGATTATGACATCTAAATGTGTTAGGAATAAATAGCAATGCAAATGCTATGAAATGTATGTGATAAACCATCCATCAATCCATCCCTCAATTTTCAAAACTGCTTGATCTAATTCAGGGTTTTAGGGGACCCTCTAACAAACACATACCACCTACTTTTCCACTTCTGAGCTAATGAATTTGATAATAATGATAGAAGTGTACTGTATGTTACTGCTTGTTAATTAGCACATGCAAGTAAGAATTTCACTCCATTCGTATACATGTGACAATAATGAGCCTATAAACCTGTTTGCTTTACCTTTAAATATAATGGATAAATGATGACACAATCGCTCAGCTTCAGAGCGCTGAGTTCAAATCCTAGCCCAGCCACTACAGTATGCAAACGATGGAGTCTTCCACATCCCAAGCACATCATTTTAAGTTAAACGGCAAAATGTGCATAACTGTGATGGGCTGGCATCTCCACCTATGTTAGTTTCTGCCTTGCGCCGAATGTTACTGAAATTGAGTCTGTAAACCAACAAATTTATTTAATAAAACAATGTGTTCACAAAATTGATGGATGATAACTGTGATAAAGGTAATCATTTCATTATAAAATAAAAATGATTTCCGCTGTTTGGTTGATAATTGTTATTAAGCACTGGAAGCTGCTTTTTGCATTTCCTTATAGCTAAGACCTTTATAATGGTGGTTTCACAGCCACTGAAACAACTATTGAATGTGTGAAAGAGTAAATGAGCCTCATCAGAATCCGTTTACAGTACTTACAGTAAGTGTTTGATGTTCCCATGTCTTTGTGTGTTATTGTAGGTTCAAACCTTCCAAATCCCGGTCCTAATTTCTGCACTGGCAAACCAAATGGAAACTACGTCAACCCTAACAATCCTAACAGCTACATTTCCTGCTCCAATGGACTAATCTACATCATGCAGTGTCCCGCTGGCCTTGTCTACAACCCTGCTAAAGACTGGTGTGACTGGCCAACCAGTGGCAGCAATTCAGGCAACGGTGTGTAAAAATCTTTTCTTGTTAAGTCAGCACTACCATTTGAAAATAAATGAGGAAGTTCTTCATTGTTTATACAAATGCACAATTAGAGAGAAATGTTTTTATAGAGGAATCGAATATGGTCCTAGAAAAACATTTTTCCTGTTTTGAGGACACATTATTATTTACTAATTTAGAGTTAAAAGCCTTGTGTCATATTCTTTTAAATTTGTCATTTTTCAGGCACACAACATGCTACCCAAGGTTTTTGTGCTGGCAAAACGGATGGCAACTATGAGAACCCTAAAGACCCCCACAGCTACATTGCCTGCTCCAATGGGTTGGCCCATTTGATGCCTTGTCCTTCAGGGCTGGTCTTCAATGCTTCTAAGGACTGGTGTGACTGGCCTCACAGTTTTAGATCAGGTTAGTAAGATGGGCCAGTGATTTTTGCTGTGCTTGAATTGCCAGTCTAAGCAATAGCTGCCTTATCTACAGAAATACTGATCAATTGATTAATTGTAGTTATATTTCTCTTAACATCAACAGGAATACCAAATAGTAATCAGGCTGGACGGCAAATCCCTCTCTCTTTCTGCAAAAACAAAATCAGTGGAAATTATATCGATATGAACAGGCAGCACTCCTTCATCATGTGCTCCAATCACCTGACTTACATCATGCAATGTCCAGCAGGTCTTGTATACAACGATGCCATCAAAGTCTGTGACTTTCCACCTGGCTCCCCCTAAGGTGAGTGTGCTTTTTAGATATGTTTCAGAAACTGAGGAAGGTGGTAGCCCTACAAGTCAATTCAGTAAATGAATCAATGGATTCCTAGATAAATGAAAAAATGAATAGCAGAACTTTATTCTTAGGAGTAGCGGAGGTCTGTGTTTTCTAGTCATAGTAATAATGTAATAAATCTTGTAATTTTGTTTATTTTTGTACAACCATTTTATTATTTATGGATGTCACCATTTTAGGTACTTTTTTCCTGGCTACGTTGTTGTTGATGGAAACAGTACTCTCTAGCTACCATAGAAGGGGAAGTTGTGACACATCAAGTCGCTCTTCAGACATTACAGTGCAATTCGGTTTGCGAGCATAATTCGTTCCGGAAACGTGCTCGCAGTCCAAATCACTCGTATATCAAAGTGAATTTCCCCATAAGAAATAATGGAAACTCAGATTCGTTCCACAACCCAAAACTATTCATATAAAAGTGATTAATACAAAATATAAAGTAAAAATACATAAAACAAATTAACCTGCACTTTACCTTTGAAAAGAATCATGCCTGGTGTGAGTGAGTTTCTAAACTCTTGTGGGATTCCACCCAACGGGACGACACGCAGAAGAGTGTCCCAAAGCAATCGCAGTCTCCCAGCGCTGTAGCAGTTCGCCGTATAAGCGTATCCAAAAAGATCGCGGACATGCAGACGGAGAATAGGAGACAATTGCCCTCAAAAGAAGAGAGAGAGAGAGAGAGAGACGCGGGCGAGATAAGGAGAGAGAGACGTGCGCGAGAGAGAGAAGAACCATCAGCTCAGTTGTGATCACATGACGCTCAGCAGACAAAGTGTATCCGTACTACTCGTGTTGCAAGACATCGCTCGTTTGTAAAGTCAAAATTTATTAAAAAATTTAGCTCGTCTTGCAAAACACTTGTAAACCAAGTTACTCGCAAACCAAGGTTCCACTGTATTTAAAATGGCAGGAGATTAGTTAATTAGCAGCAAAAACAGGTCACTAATTAAGAATAAAAACCTGCTGCCACTGCGGCCCTCCAGGACAGGAGTTTGAGAATCCTGCTTTACATGATATATTGCTATTCCTGTTACAAAGAACTGAAAGTTACCAAAATATACTTATGGCAGTCACTGCTAGGATCCATAAGGCTGTCTGTGCTTGCCTGGTGTAATGTCTTGGGTTGGTTCCTGCCCTGTATCCAGCTTCCCCTTAGATTATGATGGCTTGAGGTTATTATGTTAAGGTTACTTGTTATTTACCCTGTATCCCCTCCTAAATAAACTATTTCTGCTGAATAGCACTGCTCCCTAAATATTTCCAGTGTCAAGGTGGAATATCCCAGCACAAATGACAGTCTGACCCCATTGCATCCACTTCTGCAGTCTTATTCACTTGCATCCACCAATACTGAGAGTATTTGAGAATCTCCTATGGGGGTTTTGAAAAGCAGAATAATTAATCTTTTAGACGGAAAACATATTTAGGGCCAGGGAGATTTGTGGTTTACCTCACTGATATTTTAGTTTCAGTCAACTTTTTCCATCTGAGTTGTTACTTCTGCCTCTCCTTTTAGTTCTTTGCTTTCTTTTCACATTTCATGCAGGAAATAAGGGAGGCTATTGGGGGGTTTTCTTGGCTGTTAAATTGAATTTATTTGTGGGGCCGGGCTGAATTTAAATGTCATAATAAATACAAAAATCATAAAACTTTAACAAAACATGTCTTCTAAAAGTAAACTAAAAGCCTTCTTATTTATTTTATTAGGTACCATTTGTCTTTCTAAAGTAAGACATGCTGGATATGGTGAAACAGGCCAAATGGTAAGCGTCTGCATCTTTATAAGTTCTTCTATGCACTCAGAATCTCAGCTCTCTTCAGCTTCATGACGTCTGCACACTTCACTCCTGTCACTGGACGGTGTTTTCCGCTGATGGAAGTCTTTGTTTGGGTTCTGGTGATTTAAACTGTTCAGCTCAGATGTGTATCATTTATTCATATGTAGCAAGACAATAGTGGCCTCTTCAGAATGTGCTGACCAAACTGATACTTAAGTTATTACGGCAGACATAGCTGACAAGATCAGCCCCAAAAATGAAATGTTATATAATTGGCTTTCTGGAATGTATTCATTTGACACTTTACATAATATTGCATATGTACATCGAAATTTTTATTATGTAAAGGATTAACAAATTAATAAATTTGGTTATGGAGATCTTTTGACTTTGGCTCATTGTTTGTGGATTGACACCATGGGTGCCTCTTTGTTCTTTGCGTGCCTTTTATTTATTCTCTTATGTGTAACATATACATTTTGATATAATGTTAAAACATATCTATAATTATGAAATGTCATAAATGTGCAATCTGAATAGTGTATTATTTTTACTTGGATTCCTAATTCTCAATAAACACGAGAAATAATGACTGGCCTCATTGTGGTAAACAGATTGCCCACACTGGATAACAATTTTTATGAATTATGCAATAAGTTTACTGAACTGTCATTCCTTTCTTCTATCTGACCATAAATTTTATAATCCAGCAATAAACTGATAATACTTTTTTATAACATGCAAATTCCTTGGACGGCAGAGATTGAAGATGTCATGTAGTGTTGCAAGTGCTGTACCTTAATAAGGCATCAGTAAAATGACAAATGAAAGGAAACCATTCAGTCCATGTTTCGTTAGAAAATACATTAGATGGTTTGTCCCAGTATTTCATATGAACATTTTTTTAAGTTTCCAGAATATTTTTTTTTCAGATTTAAACAACGTTCTGTGTGAACAAGCGTGTAGAGGTTTTGGTATGGACGCACATCCTCATAATCTGCACTGCCATCTGAAAGTATGTGAACAGAAACAGCTGTGCTTGATAAATTTTATCAATGTCTTTAAGTACTTTGATGCCCTAGATTAGGTCTTTGCAAAGCAGTTTAGATCCATTGGTCTGTAAGAGTAGGACATGGGGTACACTTGATCGAAACTTTCAGAATGGTGCTACTAAGGTGCATCTATTAGTTCTTAAGAGACGCTCTTTTTGGTTTAAAGAAGACTTAGAAATCACTAATGATAGCAATGAATGGGGGCTACCTATTAGTGTGTCTATTGGTCAATTACTTCTATGTAGAAGACTTTAGCATAGGCTTTTTTTGTATTAAATTGTGATACGTGGCTAATAGTCACACTACACCAAGACCTTAAGCCTCTGAATTTGATGTGTTTTTTTTTTGGATGGTGGTCAGAACTGCACAACATACTCCACCTGTGCTCCATCCGCTGCATTATTCAGCTTCATTCATTCATTTACAAATTTATCTAAGGAGACTTACAACATTTGAGATCTGATTGGCTACATTTCTTTTGCTTTTCCAACTTGAACATACAGTAAATAAGCAGGTGAACTACAGAGTATGGGCGACACGTATGGTAGCTAGGTAGCTAGTTAGGAGACCCGGGTTTGCTTCCCAGGTCCTCCCTGTGTGGCGTTTGCATGTTCTCCCCATGTCTGCATGGGTTTCCTCCCACAGTCCAAAGACGTGCAGGTTAGGTGCATTTTCGATTCTAAATTGTCCCTAGTGTGTGATTGGTGTGTGTGTGTGTGTGAGTGCACACCCTGAGGTGGGCTGGCACCCTGCCTTTTGTTTCCTGCCTTGCACCCTGTGTTAACTGGGATTGGCTCCAGCAGACCCACGTGACCCTGTAGTTAGGATAAAGCGGGTTGGATAATGGATGGATGGACGGACTGCAGATTATTCATTTTGCTTGAAATATTTAATAGGTTTTGTTTTGAGTTAAATTGAGATTCTTCTGTATGTATGTTTGCATTTAATACAGTATTATCAAAATCAGAGCCTTTCTTTGGCATAGATGACAAATCAGGGTTTCTTTCCTAAGATTTCAGGTAATGGGAACTTAGAAAAAGGAGTGCGGAGTCTATCAGGCAAGCTGATTTGTGCGTTTTCTATTAATTTAAATGAAGTTCTGCATTTTAATAGTTTTTGTTACCATGGTAAAAGAGAGTGGCAACGTGTTGCATGTTGGTCAGGCATGCAAGCAAAAATTTCACTGTATTCTGCACAAATGGAAATTTTACTACTACTACTACTATAAAGGGTATAGCTATGGAGTGGAGATGCAGCTGTAGATGATAACGGTGAATAATGCTGGCGGACTGCATGTTGATACGGTATCAGAGCAATGTGTGGTTAGCTGCAAGGAGTGACAGTACACTTTCTAGAAATCAGCCTGCCTTGTCCACAGTCTCTGAAGGGTTCTTTTGAGGGAGGTCAAGGAACCCAGCAGGGGATTTAAATAGCTGAACCTCAGTTCAAAGGGGGGAGTCTGTTTTGTATACCAGAGACAGGACCTCAAGAAGTGAGCCACACATCTGGGGGTGCTATGAGTGGAACACAGAGACCAGTTATGCACTCAGGTGTTTTATGGTCAGAACATTGGGGCTATTCTGTAGGTGTGCTAGTACCATATATTTGTTTTTTTTTTTTATTAAAACAATCAATACACACTGATGATACGATGTGCTTCCTCTGTCACGCTCATCTTGGTGCTTTAGGCAATATTTATAATCTACCTTTAACAGATGTAAAGAAATGAGCAAGAAGGAGAGGTAGAAATGGTAGAAGTTCCTGTTTATTGTTGAAATGGAAGTGTGCTGTGATTCTGACACCTTCAGAAGCAGTTTTCATGTGGGCATTCACTTCAATAACCTCACAATGATATTTCTTCAGTATTCCTCAGTATATCAGTTAAAGATCTAAATAATTCAACTAATATAAATCTATCATCCATTTAGATCTTTCCCTGTCTTCCTTCTCCATCCTTTTCTAAATTCTCACCAGTCACATCTGCATTTGTTAACAACCTGCTTTGAAAGATGAAGCCCACTACCTGTGTACTGGACCCCATACCCACCACACTTCTTAAATCCTGCCTTCGTGCCATAATCCTGACTGTTACAACCATAATAAATACATCCCTTGACTCTGGCTTTGTGCAGCCACTTTTAAAATCGCATCTGTACCCCCAATGTTAAAAAAGTCTAGTCTTGGTGCTGACAGTCCTAACAATTTTCTGCCTATTCTCACTTACCTTTTCAGTCAAAAGTTCTTGAGTGTGTTGTAGCCTTCCAATCCATCCATCCATCCATTATCCAACCCGCTATATCCTAACTACAGGGTCACGGGGGTCTGCTGGAGCCAATCCCAGCCAACACAGGGTGCATGGCAGGAGACAAACCCCAGGCGGGGCGCCAGCCCACCACAGCCTTCCAATCCAACAATTACTAATAATTTGATGGAACCCTGGTTTCAGGGTGCAGCACAGCTGTGAAACTGCACTGCTTTGGGTAACTAAAGATTTGCTTTTGATGGCAGACTCTGGACAAACCAGCATATTAATTCTGTTATACCTCAGTGCAGCATTTGACACCGTCAGACATGACATTCTGCTGTGCAGAATGGAGAACATGCTGGGTATTTCTGGCACTGCCCTTCAATGGTTTAAGTCCTATCTGACTGACAGACAAGAGATTGTTAGTCTTGGCAACAGCAGATCCAGCTCAGTGCCGGTCACACAAGGAGCTCCGCAGGGCTCTGTCCTCGACCCTCTGCTCTTCTGCATCTACAGTATATGCTTCCCCTTGGCCATATCATTTGTGACTATGGACTGGGTTATCATTTTTATGCAGATGATACTCAACTCTATTGCAATATTAAAAGTAAAACTTCTTCAGGGCTTTCTCAACTCACAACTTGCCTCTGTGAAATTAAAACCTGGATGGAGAAGAAATCTTTAAAATCAAATTGCAACAAAACTGAACTCCTGCAAATTGGCAGTAAAGCACAACTTAAGGAAATGAGCTCCTTCTCAGTCACTTCTGAATCTTGGTGTCATTTTTGATTCCTCCCTTTCTTATTCCACCCGCATAAACCACATTAATAAACTTTCCTATCTTCACCTCTGTAACATATTCTGTGTTCACTCATTCCTCTCCTTTACTAATGCTGAGAAACTTGTCCTGGCTTTTATCACATCCCTCATTGATTACTGTAACTCCCTACTGGCAGGTGCTGCTTCTAATCTTATATCAGAACTCCAGTTGATTCAAAACTCTGCAAGAGTCCTGACATGAACCAGCAACAGTGAAAACATCACATCCATTCTGATTCGCCTCCACTGGCTCTCTGTGTCTTACAGAATTGAATATAAAATTCTCTTATTAACCTACAATACTTTAAATGACCTTGCACCGGACTACATCAGTGACCTTCTCCATCGCTCAGCTAAGGTCCTCTGATTTTTATAATCTTGTTGTGCCCCACACTAACCTGCACTCTATAGGTGACAGGGTCTTCAGCTGTATAGCACCCAGACTTTGGATTGACCTCCCTGAATTAATTAAATCAGCTAATTCAATTCCATCCATCCATCTATTATCCAACCCGCTATATCCTAACTACAGGGCCACAGGGGTCTGCTGGAGCCAATCCCAGCCAACACAGGACGCAAGGCAGGAAACAAACCCCGGGCAGGGCGCCAGCCCACTGCAGGGCGCACACACACACACATACTAGGGACTATTTAGAATCGCCAATACACCTAACCCGCATATCTTTGGACTGTGAGAGGAAACCGGAGCGCCCGGAGGAAACCCACGCAGACACGGGGAGAACATGCAAACTCCATGCTGGGAGGACCCAAGAAGCGAACCTGGGTCCCCTAACTGCGAGGCAGCAGCGCTACACACTGCGCCACCGTGCCGCCCCGACTCAATTCATTCTTTTAAAAACTCACCTGTTCAGGAAGGCTTTTAATTTAACCTGACATTCTGCCTCCTCTTTCAGTCTTCCTCTCTGTCCAGATTATCAGTATAATTTATGTGTGTGTTATATCACAAATGATGTTATTTGCTAAGCTTTCTCTTAGTACTGAATTTAGTATTTTACACTGACTTATTGCCTCTTATTCCATTTAATGCCTTTGTATATCCTGTATCTATCTGTATCTATTATTTTCTATTCTGGAAACATCAGTATCCAAAGTTACTTATACCTGCTATTTCCTTGTGAGATTCTGTGAAGCACCTTGAGCATGGAAAAGACACTATAAAAATACAATGTATTATTATTATTATTATCATAGCAGATGGAAGAGGAGGCTCAGCAGGTGGAATAGAGTCCACGTCTCGTCTCCTTCCAACCTTCCAAGATTTTTTTTTTTATAATACAGAGATAGTTTTAGGTGTTTACCTTGGCAGAATGAGATGGAGCTAGCAAAAAATGTCTGCACAGCTGGATGGTGGGGTGCTCTGAGATGGGCGTGCGGGCTTGAGAGGTATATCTGGTCATGTGCATGTCTAATGATGGAAACCCTAATATCCTGGCGTTACCCCATCACTGTGGAAGATGAATGTCTAATGTCTCATTAGAATTACCTGAGAGAAAAATGAGAGAAAATTGAGTAGAGTAGCCTGAATTTGGATCTGCTAACATTTCTGCAATCACACATGTTATAGTTTTGACTGGTTGCATTTGACATCACAAGCATGGCAGCATGGAAGCCTATTGGTTGGTATAAAAAAGTGTTGGTAACACTTTACATTAACTGTCCATAATTACACTGTAACTACTATGTAATTACCTGTAAAAGTACAGTGTAACTATGAGTTATTACTTCATACTTACTGTGTAATACAAAGTAATGTTATAATTAATTACTCAGTTGTCATTGTTATTCCACAGTTAATATAATTACAGTGTAACAATTTATCACTGATCCAAAAACAAGTGTACGTACATAGTTACATTGTATCTGTACTTTCAAAATGTAATAAAAACATCAGGGTATGTGAGTACAACTATGTAACAAATGTTCCATGATCCGGGCAATTTTAATGGAGAATTGCAGTGATAACTGCATAGGTTTTCAATGATATTTCAAGAGCAACCTTCTGACAGCTCCATATGATAAAGAAGGTGATAAAATGTCTATAGTGGATGTCCTCTGAATTTACAATTGAAGTGAAGGCAGAACCTGGGGTTGGTGTGAGGAACCTTCTGATAGCTTTAAAAGGAACAGAAGGTAAAACAGAACGTGAGATGAAGTCCAATTGAAGTGGAAGCCTGATCGGGGTTTAGTGTGGTAAGCTAGTCATCAGCTTTTCATTGTGCATAGTCAAGATCTTTTTGACCTGAGTAAATTTCTTGAAAAGAAAGAGGGGAAAGGAATATTAATTGTTTTTTTTTTTTTATCATTACTTGTTTCATTTTTTTGAAACACCTCATTCTGAATGTGTCATTGCACATAATTTAAAGACTGGAGTAAAATTAGAATACCTAAAGGAAAGCTCACACAGAGACTGAGAAAATTAGAAAATCTTATGTGGAAAACAACTGACAGTGGAGAATGGAGAAATTAAAACCCTTTTTTTCAGTTTGATGATAAGAGTTCATTGTCTGCCTCTGCTTTGAACTCATGGGTGTTGCCACAGTGTGTGATAATTCTGCAATATTGGGCAGTTCTTGTATCACCCCTTTGTGGGCAAGGCACCAAGTGTCTTTGCTGTATAATGCTGGGATGCACACAAGAAGAGTCATTTCCTGACAAGCTCACAAAGGGAAGACTGCATAAAGACTATACAGAGAACAGCCCCCCAGATTATTATAGCTTTATTTTAATTATTCTTACTTGCTCAAAAATCTGTCTGGCAGATCCCAGCAGGGCTTTTAAGTTACCAATAAAAAGTCAGCTAAATTTGTTTTTTCATTTGAATTAAATTGTGTTTTAATCCAAATCATCTAATTAAAGCATTATTTCAGTTTAAACATGTGTTTTTATGGATATTTAAAACACACAAATTCATAAAACCTCCAAACAACCCTAAATTAGAAATGTACTTTTCACTTTGTAACAGTGGTTCTTGGCCAAAGGACCTGAGTTATACTCTCAGCCTGCTCACAATCTATGTCACGTGTTCTGTCCGCATAGGCTTTCTTTTGGTCATTCTAGCTTTCTCATACCTCCCAAAGATATCTCTGTAAATGTAATTGGAAAATATAAATTTTCTTTGTGTGAGTAAATAGGTTTATGTGACATTATATACCACATAGAACAGAAGGAAGTGAAATTCTTAATTCCATTTGCTAATCCACATTGCCACCTCTAGCACCATGATTAGTGAGTGTGTCAACATGACCTTGAAACTTGACTCTCTTACCTGAAAAATGTCGGAACATACAGTGGTGTGAAAAACTATTTGCCCCCTTCCTGATTTCTTATTCTTTTGCATGTTTGT
>JANRMT010027041.1:41817887-41849186 GCA_026402145.1 Polypterus bichir lapradei | reverse complement strand
ACAAACATGCAAAAGAATAAGAAATCAGGAAGGGGGCAAATAGTTTTTCACACAACTGTATTTATCAGCGAATGTATATTATATTTAGGTAAGCATATGAATGTGCCAGGAAGCTGACTGGCATCTCATTGTGGGAAGGTTTCTTAGGCTGCCAAGATTGCTTCTTATTCATCACTATCCTGCACTGTAATTTATTAAACAACTTAGTGTTATGATGAGCAAAAAGGATGTGAGGCCTCCAAAAGACGTACTGAACCAGGCCAGAATCTTCAGTGGCCTGTTTAAGTAAGGCCTCATCCCAACATAGTCTGAAAATATTATTGGCAGGCTTTGACCTACCAAGGCCCAAAAAATGGAGAAGAGGCTTTTAAAGTTCAAGATACATCAAAAGTCCCTAAATATATCAATACTTCTCTCTAGAGAAAGAAGAACTGTAAAATGTTTGGCTTTAGAAACTAGTCCACAAAAAAAAAGACTTGCTTGAAATAAATAAAAAAAATAGCCAAAAGACATAAATGGTTTCCTTAAAAAGGCAAGCCACAACAAACTAATGTTTATCTGAAATCTAATAATTACAAACCCAAGACAAAAGGTAAAAAAAGACAATACTCACAAAAGGATGCACTTCTCGAAAAAACATCAACAAATCTCTACAATGAACCAGTGGAGGGTCCGCTCCTCAGCTTCAAAATAAATGTGATGTCAGGGTGGCCCCACATCTTGTGGGGGTTCCACCTACATAACACCAGGGACACAGGAGAATAAAATAATACATAATAATTAAATAGAATTAAAAAAAAAAACCTTGAAAACCCAGCAGACAGCCACTAGTTGCACTAATAAAGAAGGATTTACATTGCATATGTCCTTGATGCCCTCAGGTGTGCTAGACTGAACATATTATTTGGCTCCAAGAAGTCTCTTCTTCAAGATTAATGTCATAATCCTTCATTTTTTGCCTTGGCTACAAAGCAAATATGCTGATTTCTCCTTATGCCTTTGTAAAATTAAAGTAATTTTTATAAATAGTTTAGCCTTTAGACAGTCAATAACCAAAGATGTCAGGTCAGATGATATTCATCACAGTCTAACCATCAACAATGTGATGCTCACCTTTCCAAACAGTACTTTACATCCATACTGCAGGTTGAAAAGTTGTAAGCAAAAAATTGAGAAGCATGCGATGCAAAAAAGATTTGACAAGACAAAGTCCACCTTACTCTGATGTAGCTGGTCATGTTACAGATTAGGTTTTAAAAAACTTAGAAATCAGATATTACAATTCAGGCCATTTCAGGGAGGTTTCTAATGCTTTGTGCCCAATGCATTCAGGACAGACTCCCATCCTTAATACCCCTCCTCTTGTATAAGCAGGATTGTGAAATAATTTAAATTCATTTTTTTTATAGACAGAACAATTCCCACTGAATGACCCCAATATGCTCTTATGCAAATATTAAAATTTTAATAAAACACATGCCCTGTAAAGTTGAAGATTAATATATTAGGCACATTGGCTTCTAATAATGGGAAAGTAAAGTAAAGTATGAGAACAAATAGCAATTGAGGACAGGAATCAATCTCAAAATGTTTTCCTCAAAGAAAAGAAACTTAGCTAAAACCAAAAAAAAGTCAATCTTTATTTTGTACTACCTGGTTCAGTCCACAGTAAATCAAGGACTATTGATCTAGCGCCTAAATGTAAATGCAGAAGTGTTGGCTAGTTGGAATGAATTCAACATAAATTAATGGTAGTCCACAATACTTAATGACGTCACTCACGACTTGCTCACTCAAGGGCGACATTCTCGACATGTCCATTCCAAGACGGTGGTCGTGTGTACTGATAAAATGCATTGCATTTTTCATTTCAACATATGGCCAATACAACCAACACTATAACGTAATAAACGAAAATGTAAATAGGAGAAAAATTAAAGAGGATGTTTAATTCCATTGGAGCCAATTGACTTTTAACACAGAGGGAAGTAGCTGGCTGTATGACAACATCAATCTCAAAATCGGATCCAAGGAGACCAGGGTACCCTCTCTATAGCTGTTAATGGAATTTTTTTTTTTATTTGCACAATTTCATTCTGCTTTCTTTTTGCTACATTAATAAGGGCAGATCATCCAAATGTTAAATGGACACCAATAAGACTAGTACTCCCTCTATCTTTCTTTTTTATATCCAAGGAGTTTGATTAAGGAATTGGTGGAGCACAGATTTATGTGCAGACATGTGCAGTTTAGCCAATTTCCTCATTAACGCCCCGGGGTCTGTAATTAACTCTGAACAGGATAAACATGGAAGGAATCCAAAGATATGAGGATCAAGAGAGAGGGAAAAGAGAAAGACAGTCCGGATATTAAATTAAGGAGAAGAAAGAGAAGGATAGGAGCTTAGCTGGTGCTGTTAAGTAGAGGAGGCAGGTGGATGAGAATGTGGCCCAAGAAGAAAGAACGGATGGCATTCACGGGGCAGTATCGCTCCTGCTGAACACTCAGGAAGCAGAAATGACCAAATGCTCAGAGTGGGCTCCCACTGAAGGTCAAGGGATGGTGGTGGGAGAAAGGAGCAGAGATCGTGGAGGCCAAGGGATGGTGACGAGGACACAAGTTGGAAAAAAAGGATTGATTGCACCTGTAGGTGGATGTTTCCACTTGCTGAGAAAATAAGAGGAGGAGATGACATTTTTTAGTTGGCTGCACCAAGGCTCAAGAGTGGATTTTAAAGATACAGATGCTAACTTTGTTTTAACCTTAGGATTTTAACTTGTTTGGATTATTTATGGATTGCTTTTAAGTTCTACTTGTTTCTAATGCTGTTTTAACATGGCATATTTATTTATTAAAAGTTTCTGCACTACACTTTTGTGCACTGAGCACCTTTGATACAGCAACCCTTGTTTGTTTATGTGTCCTCATTTCCTAGTCGATCTTCAGTTTCATGACTATCAATGTCACAGGTTCAAGGAGGCATGCCTGCTGCAGGCAACCCGGGCAGCACACCCATCGTGTGTTTATGTATATATCTCTGCAGTCATGGGGAACATTATTTCATACCATCGTGTGCTGAAATGCTATGTAGAGATAGTAAACAATCATAACTTACTTGACTTGAATACCCCAATATAGTGTAACTACCGGATGGAGGGAAATCGTCTTGTATTATATACTGTAGATAACACCATATATAGTGTTTAACATTGCAAGGAATTTTATATTTCTAAATAACAGCATATTGCTCTATACTACAGTATACAGGTAGTCTGTAGAATCTTCAGATCTTTACCTGATTCTATTAAATAAAGACTAAAAAATGTTCACTTTGAAGGAAACGACAACACTGGTCAATAAAGAAATATTTTCTATTAGTATAGACTCTGTAAATTCTACTAAATGTGTGTTTTTTCAAGAGTCTGTCTGGAAATGGGTCTTAGAAATTGGTTTTCAGTTCCATTTTAAATACTAATATATAATGTTTGCTTATAATTAACTTATAATTACTAAAAAGGGGAGTGCATGCAGTGACCAATAACTGCTACTACTGTTAAAATTGAGATTAAGTAATTTAAGTAATCCATGAAGTCACTACTGCTAATTTTAGGAGGGATTATATTGGACTACTACAATTTTGAAATGATTTTGCAGTAAAAGAAAAATATATACTGTATATATATATATATATATATATATATATATATATATATATTGTCACACATGTGCGAATAGGAGGCAGCTAAAGGGCTTAAAGACTAATGGTAACACATTTGCCGAGGGGGCGGCGGGGTGCACTAACTCTCTTTCAAAAGTCACCTGCAGACCTTTCCCGGGAAATCCCACCAGGAACCGCAACATAACTTCCGGTCCGCCCCCAAGGACGACATCACTTCCTTCGGACTTCCTATAAAGTCTCACTCCCTTCCTCTGGAATTCAGTTATGTTTTGGACTCAGTCTTGTAAACTACATTTGCTTACATTTCTCTGACTTTGCAGCCAGGAACAGATTATATCAGATTATATGGGTGGCTGTCCTAAACCTTTCCCATGTCTGAAGTTGTGTGCTTTCACTATATATATATATATATATATATTATATAAAAAAATTCTTGCACGTCACGCCCTACTTACAAACAATTTCTCGGAGCCACGAGACGTCCCATGAGACAAGGAAGTGAGACAAAAAGACAGCTGCTGTACAGGCTTTTAAATGATCAACGTATAGCGTGACATGCAGATCACGCAGCTTGGTAGCAGCTAGCAGCAAGCAAGCAGCTGATCTGTCTTTAGCATGCGTTCAGAAGTGGCTAGCGTGAAGCGCACCCCCGGGAGTAGGTTGTGGGGTGGGCAAGCGAAGCAAGTAGGGAGCACAGCCACCTAGTATATATATACAGTAATCCCTCTTCGATCGCGGGGGTTACGTTCCAGAATCCCCCGCGATAGATGAAAATCCGCGAAGTAGAAACCATATGTTTGTATGGTTATTTTTATATATTTTAAGCCCTTATAAACTCTCCCACACTGTTAACATTATTAGAGCCCTCTAGACATGAAATAACACCCTTTAGTCAAAAGTTTAAACTGTGCTCCATGACAAGACAGAGATGGCAGTTCTTTCTCACAATTAAAAGAATGCAAACATATCTTCTCTTCAAAGGAGTGCGCGTAGCAGAGAATGTCAGAGAGAGAGAGAGAGTGTGACAGAAAAGCAAACAATCAAAAAATCAATATGTGCTGTTGGGCTTTTAAGTATGCGCACCGCGATAAAGCAGCCACAAAGAAGTGAGCAATGTGAAGGTAGCCTTTCAGCATTTTTTAGAGTAGCATCCGTCCGTATCTTCTAGGCAAACAGCCTCTGTGCAAACAGCCCCTCTGCTCACACCCCCTCCGTCAGGAGCAGAGAACATCAGAGAGAGTGAGAGAGACAGAGAAAAGCAAACAATCAAGCACCGCTCGGGAAGCACATCGCATATCATTGAGGGGTTTTATTTAATACGTAATACATGCTCTGATTGGGTAGCTTCTAAGCCATCCGCCAATAGCATCCCTTGTATGAAATCAACTGGGCAAACAAACTGAGGAAGCATGTACCATAAATTAAAAGACCCATTGTCTGCAGAAATCCGCGAACCAGGGAAAAATCCGTGATATATATTTAGATATGCTTACATTTAAAATCCACGATGGAGTGAAGCCGCGAAAGTCGAAGCGCGATATAGCGAGGGATCAGGGTATAGCATCAAGTCAATGAAACTTCTTGGCTATTGATCTGGTCAGTTAAGTAGCAGATGGGGTTGTTAATCAGTTTCATCTCCTTTGGTGTTAATGAAATTAACAACAGGTGCACTAGAGGGGCAACAATGAGAAGACCCCCAAAACAGGAATGCTTTAACAGGTGGAAGCCACTGACATTTTTCCCTCCTCATCTTTTCCGACTGTTCTATCACTAGTTTTGCATTTGGCTATGGTGAGTGTTACTACTGGTAGCACAAGGCGATACCTGGACCCTGCAGAGGTTGCACAGGTAGTCCAACTTCTCCAGGATGGCACATCAATATGTGCCTCCCATTGCCAGAATGTTTACTGTGTCTCCCAGCACAGTCTCAAGGGCATGGAGGAGATTCCAGGAGATAGGCAGTTACTCTAGGAGAGCTGGACAGGGCCGTAGAAGGTCCTTAACCCATCAGCAGGACCAGTATCTGCTCCTTCAGGCAAGGAGGAACAGGATGAGCACTGGCAGAGCCCTAAACAATGACCTCCAGTAGGCAACTAGTGTGAATGTCTCTGACCAAACAATCAGAAACAGACTTCATGAGGGTGGCTTGAGGGCCTGACATCCTCTAGTGGGCCCTGTGCTCACTGCCTGGCACCATGGAGCTCGATTGGCATTTGCCATAGAATACCACCCTGTGCTTTTCACAGATGAGTGCAGGTTCACCCTGAGCACATGTGACAGACGTGAAATGGTCTGGAGAAGCTGTGGAGAATGTGACATAGTTCAGCTCAGGAGAGTCATATCCTTTGGAGGGACGCACAGACCTCTACAGGCTAGATAATGACACTTTGACTCCCATTAGGTATCGGGATGAAATTCTTGAACCCATTGTCAGACCATATGCTGGTGCAGTGAGTCCTGGGTTATTCCTGGTGCACAACAATGCCCGGCCTCATGTAGCAAGAGTATGCAGGCAGTTTCTAGAGGATGAAGGAATTGATACCATTGACTGATCCCTCCCAATGCTCACTTACCTGCCCTAAATCCAATAGGAGCTTATTGATGCCCTGGTCCAGATCTGGGTGGAGATTCCTCAGGACACCATGCGTCGTCTCATTAGGAACATACCCCGAAGTTGTCAGGCATACATACAAGCACATGGGGACCATACAAACTACTGAGTATGATTTTGAGTTGCTGCAATGAAATTTCGGCAGAATAGACTAGCCTGCTGCATCATTTTTTACTTTGATTTTCGGGGTGTCTTTGAATTCAGCCCTCTGTAGGTTGTTAATTTTCATTTTCAAATGATGTGGCATCTCTTCATTCCTAACGTATTACCCAGTCCATATCAGTATAGATATCCAGCAAGATTTTTTTCCCATTGAGATCTGATGAGTTTTCAAAGCGTTCCTTTAAATTTTGGAGCAGATTTATATATACACATATACATATGCACAAACATATATATATATATATATATATATATATTTTTATTTCCTTTTTGATATCTGTTTAAGTGACATATTTTCCAGGCTGCAATGAACCGAGGCCCTCTCCAGGGTTTTCTTTGTTATGCCCAGTGCTTCTGTGAAAGACTTTGAGCCCCACAACCTTGATCTGGATTAAGGAGCTTCAAAAAGTAAGTATTGCTAGACATACTTTATAAAGTTCTTAGTCTATGCAGGCAAACTTCTCCCTCCTCACTGTAGCTTTCTATTTAATGTAAAGGGCATGAGGCCTTGCTGAGCTGCACAAAGGTATTTATGTTTTTAGTTTCTTTTACTTACTGTTACCTGGAGCTTTTGTTTTCCTTTTCTTTGTTGTCAGTTGGTCATATCTGTTGCTACCGTGTCTATATTTTAATCACATTACTGTTTATTTAAGTAGATATGTGTGTATATATTAAGTAAATGTCATATGCCTTTTCATTTGATTTATTATATTGAAAAGCACCATAAAAGAAGAAACTGAATTACTTTGAACTGAACTAAACAATGGAGATTAACACTGTTGACTAATGTCTCTAGCAGACACCCTACCCAGAAAGAAAGGGCGGAGGAGTGTGTTTCTACATTTATCAAGGCTAGTGTAACGATGTGGCATTTCTTTTTAAATAGTGTTCTCCCAACCTAGAATTGCTCATTATAAACTCTAAGCTGTTTTAGTTACCATGGGAGTTTTCCTCAGTAATTCCAGCCGGAGTTTACATTTGCCCTCATGCTAATGCTTTACGCCATGGCGACTCGCTGATGTAATCAATGAGATTGAAAAGACAACTCAGACTCACAAATCATTATTTTGAGTGATTTTAACTATTTCAGTTTTAATCAGGTCCTTCCTAAATATCAACAGCAAATAAAATTCTACCAGAGGTGGAAATATTCTAGATCACTGCTGTGCAGCTATTGCTTATCATGCTTTCTCCTATGCCCTCCTTGGTAATTCTGACCATAATGTGAGTCACTTTTTTCCTACAAACTGTAAAGTCTGTAAAAACTATAGTTAGAAAGAGGACTAGCAAGGCAATAGAGGAGCTTCAGGACTGCTTTGCCTGTATAGACTGGAGTGCCTTCAAAGCTGCCACCTCCAACATTCACCAATACACTTATGCTCTAACTTCATATATTACTTTTTATGAAGATGTTGGCATTCCAACAAAAAACAATTGTGAAGTTTAGTAATTATAACCCTTTTTCACCCCAAAGCTCAGATGACTGTGCCAGGACAAACAATACAATATGCTTTCAGATCTGGCAATTGAGAGGAATACAGAAAAGCCAAGTATACCTTGATGAAAGGGATCACAGGTGCTAAGAGGAAATACTCAGACAAGCTGCAGGAACAATTGTCTGCAAATAAAAGTGCATCAGTGTGGAGAGGCCATAAACAGGTCACTAACTACAAGAGACAAACATCAGACAGTTCTGTAGATGGCAGTCTGGCTAATCAGTTAAATCAGTTTTACAGTCACTTTGGAAGACAATGGGATATCAGTCTACCTGATGGTCTCAGTGTTACTACTCTACCCTCCTCTTCATCTATGCATCCCCCCTCCTGTCATCACTACAAAAGACATTTGCAGGTTATTCAAAAAGTAAAATACTGTATTAAAAAAAGCTGCAGGCCCAGACCTCATTTCCCCTTCCACTCTCAGACACTGTGCAGACAAGTTGTCTACAGTATTTACAGACATTTTCAACCAATCTCTGGATCTGTGCATGGCTCCTGTCTGCTTCAAGACCTCCACCATCATTCTAGTAGCAAAAAATTGAAGGTCACAGTCCTAAATAACTACAAACCAGTAGCTTTAACCTCTGTAGTACAACCTTTGAACACCTTATTCTGAATTACCTCAAGAATACTACAAAAGACTTCCTGGACCCATTTCAGTTTGCATACACAGCCAACCAGTCTGTGCAAGATGCAGTAAATTTAGGTCTGAGCTTTATTCACCAACACCTTGATAAGCCAGGAGCAAATGTGAGAATCTTGTTTGTGGACTTTAGATCTGTTTTCAAAACAATCATCCCAGAGCTCCTAGGCAGAAACCGGCCTAGTTCAATCTGCCTTCAGATCACAGACTTTTTTTAAAGATGGGAAACTGCATGTACAGTTGGGCTCACACATGTCTGACCTGGTAACCTTTAGTACAGGTGTACCACAAGTATCCTGTGACTTGTCCTTTCCCCACTACTCTTCTCATTTTATACAAATGACAACCGTATATACTCGCGTTTAAGTCGGGGCTTGATTTTACCATATAATTTCCAGTATTTTATAATGTATGTCATATAAGTCGAATGTTGAAAACTCATGCTATTGGTCCAAGAGATTATGATATGCTAACGACCACCTCAGCGAGTAAACACGGAACACACTGCCTTTTTTTATATATTGTACCTACGTGACCTCACGGTAATACCAGAACTATTCCAAAGCGATGTTTGTACTGTTTTGTGTTTTTTTGTATCTCACACCCTCATACACCTTTATCGTAAGAGCATCCCTTATCTACGATGGAGCGTTCGATCAGAAGAAAATATGAAGCTGGTTTTAAATTAAAAGTCGTTGAAGTGGAGAAAGAAATTGGTTACTGAGCTGCTGCAACAAAATTCGATGTGTCTGAGAAACTGGTGCGAGATTGGGGGAAGCAAGAAGATGTAAAAAAAAAATACATTTAAGTGTTGTATTTTTAAACTGTCGTATAAGTTGGGGTCTTATTTTATGGGTTTCAAGACCCAACTTATATGTTAGTATATACAATATACCTCCAGCGATTTGTCCGTCAAATTTTTTAAATTTGCAGATAACATAACACTAATAGGCTTCATTTCAAACAATGAGGAGTCCATTGTGGCCCCCTGGTTTTCCAAGGCTGTCACAAACAGACACGAGACACAAGTCTCTGCAACACACATGTGTTTATTCAGTGGGAAACGCTTCCAAAATCATTTCACAGTACAAAAACACCAATCATAATGATAACGCACTTTCCCTTGTTTCTCTCCTTCTCTTTGTCTTTCCGACTCCACTCCTCTTCCAGCAAGCTTTGTCCCTCTTCCTTCTGACTGGATCCCTGAATGAAGGCAGGCAGCTCCTTTTATGTTGCACCTGCGAGTACTCCAGGTGGCTTGTTAACAAGATCTTGGAAGCACTCACAGGCATGGTGTAAGCTCAACAAAATAGGGCTTTGCAGCTCGACCTGGTGACCTCTACGGAACCCAAAAGGGCTGTGCCAGGCTCTAACTCCTACGGACCGCTGTGGAAATCTGAGGCACCGCTGCAACCCAGGGGAAATGCCATCTAGCGCTCAGAAGGAGGCAGTACTCTGTGTACATCTGCTCCCCCGGTCCTTCCTTTGTGATGGTGTCCCAGCTGGGAAAGGGCCCTTGCTGTCCGTCACACCATACACAGACAAGAGGTGGTTAATCTTACATTTTGGTGCAGCCATAATAATTTGGACCTTACCATTCAAAACAGGAGATAATCATAGATTTCAGGGAGTAGTCATCTACAAAACTATTTCTTGTTATAAATGGCTCTGCTGTTGGGATGACAGAATCATTTAAGTTTCTGGGTACTGTGCTGTCACAAAACATTAAGTAGGACAATAACATTACATGCATTATTAAGAAAGCCCATCAGAGAATGTTCTTTTTGCACCAACTGAAGAAATTCAATCTTCTTCTTCAATTGGTCCAGTTCTACACAGCCATCATTGAGTCCGTTCTGACCTCATGTATAATTGTCTGGTTTGGTGCTGCATCTGTTCAGGCTAAGGCCAATCATTATCAAACGCATTATCAAAGCCTGTGATAGGACCATAGGCTGTAAATTACCGCACATTGAAGTCTTACATTAGCCAAGGGTAAGGAAGAGGGCGGCAAAGATCACTGCTGATTCGACTCACTCAGTGCATCATCTGTTCCATAGACTTTCCTTCAGCAAACGTCTTCGTGCAGTGAAAGCTAAAGCAACACATCACCTAAAAAGTTTTGTTTTGCAATGTGCAGTCATTCTTACTAATTGGGTCTGAGCTCCTATTCAGTATCTATACACTATATACCTGCACACTGGACAGCCTGGACATTTTAAAGTTACTGTCACTTTATTTTTTTGTATTTCTCTTCTATGCTACATCATATTATATGGTTTAAAACTTTATCATTTTATATTTTATCTTCTTATATTTATGTTTTGTATTCTGTATTGTCCTTGCATGTTGCACCTAAACTATCAAGAGAATTTCCTTGTACACGTTAACGTACCTGGCCAGTAAAGTGAAGTTTATTCTACTTTTACACTTTGAGTTTTCAGTTTTCCTTCCTGTATCTGCAATAAACTTTTGTTAAATTGTATAGATGTGTGAATGAGTGTGTCTTGGAAAGGATTTTCATCTAGTCCAGGGTCAGTTCCTGTCTTGTGCACACATCTGCCTGGAGAGACGACATGACCCAGAAATGGATTAAGAAGTTCAAAAAAATAGAGGGATGGCTGAAGTTATGAAGTCAATAGATGTATCAAATCAATGTTATTTAGCTGTTTAATTTGTTTTAAGATGAGTTACTTCATGGAAAATATACCCACAACTCATCATGGAAACTTATGCGGTTTCAATGTTGAGGTCAGAGGTTCTCAAAATATCAATAAATCTTTAAGTATGCTTATGAGTAAAGGATTACCTAGATACATCTCTTGGTCATTTAGTAATAAATAACAAGACCTCAATAAATGTTAGTAACATAAAACACTAATAATAATACTTAAGTAACAGGGGTTTCATGTTATATTTGCATTAGACTACATCCCCACTATTGTGTATAAATTTAAAAGTGGTGTTTTTAAATTAAAGTGTTCTCTGTCCACATTAGCATTTTCACATTGTTTGCAAATGTATCTCTGTCTACACTAAAATGACTGAAAACACATATGGCACCGAAATTTGTCTACACTGGGCAGGCATGCATTGGTATAAAAAATCCTTGAAGTGACAGTAACGTTGCCAGCCATGGGATTTATCACAAAGCTGTAATGTATGGTAAAAAACGCAATGTAGATGCATACAGGTAAACAACACAACCTGTGCCACGGAATGCAACTCTTCCATGTCTGCTATGCTGGAATACGGTGTTCTTCTGTGAGGGATGACCAGTCAGGGAATGAGATGTTGTAATGAGCAGGATCCAGTCAGGGAGGGATATGTGATAAACACAAACAAATCAGAGTGTGGGTTTTCTAAAAGCTGTGTTTTTGGCCATCCACATAATAGCACTGGCAAGTATAAAGCTCTGGAGAGTGTTTTCAAAAGTCTCCGTATTTGGGGGTTTGAAACACCAGGGTAGCGTGGATAAAAGGGGAAAATGAAGACTAATGTTTGAATTTTTAAATGAAAATGTAGTAGTGTGGTTGTTTTTGGTAAATAATGGTGTCTTACTACAAACCCAACTCCGAAATACTTGGGATGATTTGTAAAATGAAAATAAAAACAGAAAGCAGTTATTAGTAAATGATGGTAAATGATCTTTGACCTGAAAACAATATAACATATATTTTATGAAATATATTATACCTTATAAAACAAAAGTGATTCCCTAATACAGGATACATATTCTAACATTATGAACACTATGAAAATTTGGTAAAGTTTGTGATATGGTCAAGAAGATGAAGAATCTTTGGAAAGAACAAGCAAGTAGTACATCAAAAAACACACAGGGGACAAAAATACCAGAAGAAATGATCAGAGCTCAATTGCCAAAACCCAGAAACTTGAAACCAAATCGTAGTTTAAAAAAAAAAAGTCTTAGCTAAAAACTTAGACCTGTAGCTTTCACTACCACTGACTACTGTCATTACTGTTTATTTTTTAGTGTCCATCTTCTCTGATTGCATTATGACATCATTCATTGCAGCACCAGGTGTCATCAATATAAATAATTTGGTTGTGGCCATGATAAAAAAGCACAAATTTCTGGTGCCCACAAAATTGTGATATGACATCATCACCATAATGGTAAAAGCAAACAGCAGCAAGAAAAAACATACATCAAATAAGCATTAAAAAAAGAATCCTAGGGGACCAAAAACCAGATTCATAACACCTGTGAAATTATGAAAAGATTAAATATAAAATAATCTCAGAAGTGTGACTGTAAATCTAAACCTAGGGGGACTATATTATGTGATTATGGCTTGCAGATATACAACTTATCTATCTTTTCCTGCCAACCCGGAGGTAAAACAGAGACCCCAGCCTGTCTTCCTCTTCAGCACTGTATAAAGTCCTTGAACCATTACATCATAGTCTCTCAACATCATCCTTCAGGAGAAGCAATAGTTTTTTCTCATTTCGCATTTGAAATGCAAATGGTATAATTAGGATTATTTTTATTCTACGCAGTGTCATACATAGCATCAACCCAAAGTGTCTAAAGAAAAAAAGACTGTAAAGGAAAACACACCTATCAATTGTTTAACAATTTTATGTTCACGTATGGCTCACTTTTTTGGATAGTTTTTGTGTTTTTCAGTCATCAGCTTGTCAATTACAGACAATGTTGTTGATTATTCTTAAAATAATAATCCTCAAAAATTAGGAGGTTGAGTTACAATATGTCTTACTTGATAAAAAAAAATTATACTGTCCCAGTGCAAGCTTACAGTAAATTATTGGGCCTTTTTATGGCTTCTATGATACATCGCATATTTCATAATTTAAAGCAATTAGGTCTCTGCATCACTAAATTGGTTAACCAGATTCAAATGAAATGGAGGGAGGCAATCATAAAAGTGCATGGCAGTGAAATTCTGCTGCACATTCCCAACACAGCATCTTTACAGTCCAGAAGGCCAACCTGTTGTTTAGATGCTCTCTACTGTGGAATTGTGCTAAAGCTGTTTGGAAGCCCAGCAGGCTGTCAGAACATTGTCTCAGGAACAACTCCAGCTGCTGGTAGCTCTCTGTTCACTGACCTGTGCTGGATTAAACATATGTATTTTCAACATGAAACCACAGAGTTGTAAGGATATTTTCTGAAGAGGTGAAGTAATACTATTATATCACACTAGTATAAGTTTAATTACATTTACAGTAGGTGTCTGTTCTTGCATGGCAGCTATAATTCTCTTATCAGATATGAAACCATAAGACATGTACATCAAGATACACACATGAAGCAAATAAAAATGTCTTATATGTGTTTAGTTTTCTGTGGCTACCCCAGTCAGTGATATATCATTTTTCTTTTTTGAAGCATCTCAGATGATAAGGTGAGTTGGCAATTGCTTTATGTCTTTATCACCCTGTGTAGAGATATGCCCAGATCACTGTGATAAAACTGAAGCGATTGCTCAATTCTTGACCTCTGATCAGCTTTTCATTTCATGAAAAATGTGTTTACTCAACAGCAGCAACCACATTCAAACATACATAACAGGAGTTCTGAAAGGATCCCAAGAAAAGAATTAAATTTGAATTACTGCAGAGCTGGAGTGAGAAAAACTACAACTCGTTTTATAGCTGGCTGCCCAGACCAACTTGTGTGAGAAGGACCATAGTAAGAGAGGTGACCAAGAACCCGGAGATCACGCTGGCTGAGCCCCAGAACATTTGTGTGGAGATGTGAGAAACTTCAAGAACTTCATTTGAGCTAGGGATGCTCCAAACAGGTTTTTTAAGGCAGATACCGAACATCAATTTCATGTTACGGGATCAGCCAATTCTGATACCAGTTTTTTTCTTTTCCCTTTAAAAAACTTTTTAACCTAAGCTCCTGCATAACAAGATACATAGAAGCCTTGTGTCCTATATTAAAGTGTTAATTTTGCTATTTTTATAATTAAACTATAGATCACAGTTGTTGACTGTTCATTTTTATTAACAAAATGAAATTCTGCAGGATTATTGATCAGTGACCATAAAAATACTAAAATAAATACAATTCCCTTAAAATACGATCTTTAATAAAATATGCACAAAAGTTTAACTAATAAAATTACACACATAAGTATTTATCCATAATACATATATAATAAAAGAAAATAAAATGCTTCTCATAATTACAAGCTGTCATATTGTTAAATTTTTTCTATAACAAAGCTTAATAAAAAAAAGCGTTTCCACCATTTCTCTAACAAAAAAATAATAATAATATACTGTATATTAATTGCACTATAGTGTTTTTCTGTTAAAATATACATTTACTATATTTATACAGTTGTGTGTTCTGTTCTTCAGTTTATCAATTACATTGATAATTCATAAGGTGTAATTATAAATATGGGTTACCATTTTAAATTATGCAGTACTTGTTTTTTAGCAAGACTCATACTATATGACACACACAAATAAATAATAAACAAAATACAAATCTTTAAAATACACAAATGTATCAATCAAGCCTACTGTTTAGTAAGCAGCAACTTCAAATTTGTCTTTATCTTTTCTTTTTCTAATTAAAAACACAAGCTAATGCCCTTAACATAAGCTTGCTTTAAAAGAAGAACAAAATTAAAAGGTCTGAGTTCTTTAAAGTAGCTTCTCTTGCGGTTTGTCTAATCGCATTGAATGACTTCTCCGATTCCTTTTTCTCACTTTATTACTCCACTTTCTTTAATGTAAAGGCTAATATTGCAATTGTCTCTCGCTCTCAGGTAAAACAAGCCTTGCCTTGATGCTCTTTGTTTACACTACAGGAACTCTGTGGCAAAAAATAAATAAATATGTGCGAGTAATACTTCATGTAAAGGAGCACTGCAATTAAATTGCCATAGATCTTAGAAAAGTAGGGGTTGCCAGTCAATCAGAGCATCAACAGTAACTGCAACACTCCATCAATATGGGTTTTATGACAGAGTGGCCAGACTTAACCCTCTCCTCAGTAAAAGACACATGAAATCCCTCTTGGAGTTTACAAAACTTCACCTAATGGACTTGGATACTGTGAGAAACAAGATTCTCTGGTCTGATAAAGCCAATGTTAGCATCATATCTGGTGGAAACAAGGCACTACTCATCACATGTGCAATATCATTCCAACAGTGAAGTATGGTGGTGGCAGCATTATGCTATTGGGTTGTCAGCAGCTGGGACTGGGAGACTAGACAGGGTTAAGAGAACGCTATGACATGATTTGCAAAATAAAAATCTGTTCCACAGTGCTCTGGACCACAGCAAAAAGTTTCACCTTCCAACAGGACAATGACCCAAAGCATAAAGCAAAGACAACACTCTAATATCCTTGCGTTGCCAGAGCCCAAACTTGAACCCAATCAAAAATCTCTGGATACACCTGACATTAGTTGTCCACCAATGGTTTCTATCCAGCCTTACAGAGCTTAAGAGGATCTGCAGAGAAGAGTTGCAGAAAATATTGAAATCCAGGTGTGTTAAGTCAGTCATGTCGTACCCAAGAACAGTCCTGGCTGTAATCGCTGACAAAGGGGCTGCAATGAAGTACTGAGTAAAGGGTCTGAATATTTGTGTCATTGTGATATTTCAGTTTTTTATTTGTAATACATTTCTAAAGATCCTGTTTTCACTTTTGTATTCCAGGATATTGAGTGTTTATTGAAGTGGGAAAAAATAATTTAAATGATTTTAGCATAAGGCTATAATGTAAAAAAAGTGGCAGGGTCTGAATATTTTCTGAATCCACTGCAGTTGCTAGAAAGTTGTCTCGGTTTCACAGCCACAGATAAAAAATACAGCAAAATACAATCGACAGTAACAGCAACAAACAATACACTTGTCATGTTTTTGGGATTCCAACTCAAAACTCAAAAAAAGGCTTTAATCAAAAAGCAGGCCTCAAAATTCTGAGAAGACCACTTCAGTAGGGCCAGCCTTGAAACACAAGAAGCAGGCTTGTGGCCTACACAAAGAAAAACAAATCAAAGCATACAAATACGAAAAGGAAAAAGAGAACCATAAATAAGAAATCCGGCCCAAATAACAAATATATAAATGTAGACATATATTGTAAAACAATTTAAAAATAAGTGGACCAAGAACAAAAGGAATAGACACAGAATCTAATGTTCAAAGCTGAGTTCAAAAACCAAAACAAAATCCCATAGAATTATTTATAAAATCTAAATTAGTGTAAAAGGCAAAAGAGCGCTAAACAAACATTACTTGAAGCAAATGTATCAACCCAGAGGACATTATGAAGGGTGGTCCAACAGCTGCAACATTTGGGGGCTCCAACTCCTTGGGTTTAACAAATGCAAGCAAAGAATTAGCATAAAATAGAAAAAGATTAATAATCAAGACAATATTAATTATAGTATTTTAAAAAACAAAAAGAAACTAAACTAAGATATTATTTAATAACAAAAGAATTGTATAAATAAATTACAAAATATAAATAAAAAAATAAACTAAAGGCAGAGACAGAGTCCAGGTTGAGCTATAACAACTAACACAATAAATGCATCACACAAGTTGACAGAGTGAAGAATTGCACCTTTCCCCCTAACACCATAGGTTTTTGATGGTAAATAAAATTTTAAGCTGGACAGAGGTGTTTAACATCTAGGGATACTGAGGGGAGCTAAAAATGTTACTGAACAGACTAGCATCAAATGAGAAAAATTTGGAATGCCGCGTTGTTCTTTCCCTAAATAACCAGTAACATTTTTGTGATGTTGATAATTAAGATAGAGAATTACCTTAGGTGAGGGTTGTCTTTTATTTTATTCCCTGCTTCAATTCTAACCAGACATGTGCAGGTCCTGAATAGACTCCAGGTTCAGTCCCACAGGATTTTCTGCTGTCCAAAAGGCAAGTCTATAAAACTGGACAGGCACTGATTGGGACAGATTAAACTTCATCATTCAACAAGTGTGGGCAATCGGAGTGCCAAGAAATTTTAACGATTCCATCTTTTTTGTGGAACCACAGTGTTAGGATGAGAGGAGTGTTCTTCCAAAACCCACAACCTATTTTGTGCATTTAGTTCCAGATTATTGAGGGCAAACCTACTGGCCAGTTGATCTGCCTCCACCCAATATAACATCTAATATTTTACTTTAAAACTACCTCAAGCATCGAGGATAATTCAGTGTGCAATCAGAAGGAGAGGAGAGACAAGCATTCAACTGGTGAGAGGTAAAGAGGTCAGACAGAGAGACGGAGAAGAAAAAGTTAAAGGAGTTGTCATTATGTACAAGTGGGTGAGTAACTTCACATATTAGGAAGGTGATTGGTATTTACTAAGGTAAATTTTAGAAAAGCAAAAGAATTTTGTTTCACTTTCTTTTTAGTGCTTGATATTCTCTCTGTGGCCATAAGTTGCTACTGTTTGTTCGTTTAATAAAACTCTTATTTTGGTGCTTTAGCAGTTTGAGGACGTTAGAAAAAAGTTCAAAAAACTTAATATCTCAAAAGGGAAACAGAACCAAGATACATGCTTAGATTAATGTAGCAGCAACTCTTAAATAGTTTTGTACTGTGTCACACACGTGCGATTAGGAAGCAGCTAAAGGGCTTAAGTAACGGTAATACTATGCCAGACTAGGGGGTGGCAGAGCGTGCTGACTATCTCTCTCAGTCTCTTGCAGACCATTTTTGTTAAATCCCATCGGGTTCTGGCACTTGACGTCACTTCCAGCCCCACCGATAGCGCCATTTCCGGTGCCACTGGTGTCACGTCCGGTCTTGAAGATGTCACTTCCGGTTCCGGCCTGGATGACCTCATTTCCTCTCCCACCCTTTAAAACCGCCATCTTACCACCTCTTGATCAGTTCTGTTTTGGACTCTGTCTTGTAAATATCTCAACCTTTTTTCAAACCTTTTGCAGCCAGGAACATATTATACAAGTGGCTGCCCCAAACCTTTATGACTGTCTGGAGTCGATTTTGTTACAGTGGCGTAGCAGGCAGGATGCAGTATCCCCTGAAGAAAATGGGACAGAACCTGAAAAAAACCCAGGTGGGAAACTGCCAGGGCCGAATTTCTGGGTGGAGAGCTAGTCTGGCAGTCGGGTGTAATTCAGAGCAGGCTTTGCTCCCTATATATAAACCCGGGCTAAAATATAACCACTGGGGGAATATGGAGGAGACTAACAGACGTGGGCTGGTCCCTGGGGATGAAATGAAGGGGGCTCATTATGTTCTCTTGGAGGAGAGAGCTGAGCCGCCTGTTGAGGTGAAGACCTCAGAGAAAAATGGGTTGTCCCCGGACCAACAGGTTAGAAAATTAATGACTTGGGAGTATAACTCCCAAAAGAAACTCCAAGAACAAGTGGAGGCTCTGTGGGAGCAGTTGGCACAATGGCTAAGGCCATTTGAGCTGAACACCTTCCAAATAATGCAGCAGGTGGCCTGTTTTTCACTATTAAAGAGCCTCCCCGATAACTTAGCCCAGTCAGTCTGGGGAAAATTCCGCAGCATGAGCGAGCTCCTTGGGCTCCTCAAACAAATAAAATCAGCCTCACAATCTGGGAGAGCAGAACGGTTCCCTAGTCGATTCCGCGGGGATTATGTCCCACTTAATCGGTCCCTTTCATGTGTTCAGAAGCCTGTTTTGCAGTTCCTGGACCGTCGGACACGCAACCTGCCCGGAGAGGAGGTGGAATGCAGGTGGAGGGGGAGTGACGGTTTATGTGCACCAACCCCTTGACAGGCCCATACGGGCATTGTAGTCATTAATGGATTTAAAGTCGAGGCCCTCTTTGAGTCAGTTGAGATTACCGCGACAGTTGATAAAGGGAAAGTCATGTATTAAATGTATACACGGAGAAATCCGAAAATACAAAACCACCCGGTGTTTTATCTGTCAGGGAGGATCGCTGAGAAAAATCCCTGTTGCGGTTCTTCCTTCGCCACCTTTTCCAGTGGTTCTGGGGTGGGACTGGTCTGAAAATAAATGTGGTATGCTGTTAACTACTCCCGATCGAAGCTTAGGTCTAGTTATAGACAGGGATGACCCGACTCAAAGCTGTCTCCACGCCATGTAATCAGCTGGCAGAGAGAGATACAGCACCCCAAGAAAGTGGCGGGGAGATTCCCGGACCGTCTACTCGCACCTCGACGAGCCGGAATGATGCGCCGCCCCTTGAGGTCATACCGGACCCTCTCTCTGAAATGCAGTTTCAGTTTAAAGAAACACCGGCATCTTTCAAATGGGAGCAGTGGAATGATGACTCCCTGAAATTTGCGAAAAATGCAGTTGCGCTTGTCAATGGCCAACGCACTCATCAATCCATGCCACAGGGTCCTCACTTTGTGATTGAAAACGATCTGTTATATTTAATCACGGAACATGGGGGGGGGTGAGAAAACTGTTGCTAATCCCACGAACCTACCAGCAACAGGTCTGTGAGTTGGTGCATGCTCATCTCCTGGGAGGCCATTTGGGCACCTAAAAAACAGCAGAGCGAATTAAGCTCTGATTTTACTTGCCAGGAATTAATGAGGAGGTTCGCCGTTTTTGTGTCTCTTTTCCCGAGTGTCAATTACGGTAAATTCCTAGGAGGGACCGCGCTCCTCTTGTTCCCCTTCCCTTGATTGATATCCCTTTTGAACGTATTGGGGTCGATATCATAGGACTCCTGGAGTCCTCAGCCCGAGGACATAAGTATATATTAGTCCTTATGGATTATGCTACTCGATATCCGGAGGCTGTTCCGTTGCGCTCAGCTACATCTAAGGCAATCACACGGGAATTAGTGGGGGTCTTTGTGCGTTTTGGCATTCCTAAAGAAATCCTTACGGATCAAGACACGCCTTTCACCTCTGAAACATTCAGGGAAACTGGCAAATTACTTAAAATAAAGCACTTAAGGACCGCGGTGTATCATCCTCAAATCGATGGTCTCGTAGAATGGTTTAATCAGACTCTCAAACAAATGCTTCGCAAGGTGGTCAGCAGGGATGGGAGAAACTGGGATCCTCCCCCTCATTCTCTTTGCATATCGGGAAGTCCCACGAGCCTCTACGGGATTCTCACCGTTTGAATTATTATATGGACGACAACCTAGGGGAATATTTGATATTTTAAAAGAAGGCTTTTCCCTCTACCAATATATTAGAATATATTGCACAATTATGCGATAGATTTGGAAAAATTCGACTGATCTTAAAAAGTCACATGGAGGAAGCACAAGCAGCACAAGCCTGATGTGATGACCGTGGCACCACCCTCCAAGAATTCCAACCGGGGGATCGGATCATGGTCTTAGTTCCAACCTCTCATTCCAAATTACTTGCCCACTGGTAAAGACCTTACGAAATTAAGGAGAGAAAAGGACTCGTCGATTATTTGGTGAAACAGCCCAATCGTCGACCAAGGGAGCGGATTTATCATGTGAATTTGATGAAGCCGTGGAAGGAAAGGGATCCAGATCCCTTCTCCGCTCAGCCCCGCTCATTCTTTACTCAATCTACCATCCTTAATTTCAGGCCAGAGTTAAATTCCAGACAGAGACGAGAGCTGGAGACAACTATCCTCTCTATCCACGAGGTTGTGAGTGAGAAACCAGGACAGACCTCTCTGATTACGCATGATATTGTGGCCGAACCTATAAAATAAGTAAGTAAGATAAAAAGAAGTGTGCCTGCTTAACTAATAGAATATGCATTACATATTGTGATATTATGTGTGTTTTATGTGTATATATATATATATATATATATATATATATATATATATATATATATATTTATATAGGTAGTCCCCAGGTTACGGACATCTGACCAACGACTTACCAACGAGGCCACAACTGCGACGCATGTGTCTCAGCAACTGCCGCTCTGTCATCTTTGGCCTAGGGATGCTGCAAGCGGTGGCTGGAGGGGGGGCGATTTCTCTGCTCGCACAGTGTAGTGTCCCTCGGGCGGCTCCTGCCGGCAAGCGGTGACCCGTGGTCCAGTCACCGGGGCCACAGCAGAGCGATGGTTTGCTGCCCGCCCACTACGCTGCCGCAGCTACTACTCCTGACTGGACGCAGGCTGGATGGAGTGGAGGGGGGTGTTTCACTGCCAGCCCAGCACACATGGCTGGTAATGCTGCAAGCACTGACCCGGTTGTGGCTGAACGGAGGCCATTGAGGGTGAACGGGGCGGCGGGGATAGCATTGTAGTGTGCCTCGGATGGCTGCCTGTTTAATTGGGGTTGGGCGATTCAGTATCCGCCTTTGGCCGCACCGTGTTCGTTCTCGGTGGGCGGACACTGAAGGAGGCATACTGTAGTGGAGGTGACTGTGTGGTGGGCGAGTGATGAACCCCCGCCTTGCTGCCGCAAGTCAGTCTCAATAGCAAGCCTGCTTGTAGTGTTATGCACATAGCAGGAAGTTGTCTCTTGTCAGTACATCAGACGTGTTGGCAGGTGCCTTCCTGCTGTGATAGCGTGGACAGTGCTGTGCAGAAGAGCTCATCTTAACATTTTGTCATCACCCTTCAAGAATGTCTCTGAAACACAAATCTGATGCAAGTGCTGATGATATAGTAAAGAAGAGAAAAACCATCACCATTGAAAATAAAGTAAAAATAATAAAAAGGTCAGAGAGAGGGGAAACTACATCATTAATTGGCAGAGCACTTGGTTACAGTCAGTCAACATTATTAAAATAATGTACCTGTTCCTACTTACATACAAATTCAACTTAAGTACAAACCTACAGTCCCTATCTCGTACTGCCTGTATATATATATACTAGCAGAATACCCGCGCTTCGCAGCGGAGAAGTAGTGTGTTAAAGAAGTTATGAAACAGATAAGGAAATATTTTAAAAATAACGTAACATGATTGTTAATGTAATTGTTTTGTCATTGAAATGAGTGTTGTTGTCATCTCTCTCTCTCTCTCTCTCTCTCTCTCTATCTATATAGTAGGGATTACTGCAGCTGTTAACTCTTAAATAAGATGGTGTCTGACACATCAATTGACACATGTACAATAACACACCACAAAGAAATTGAACCCCTTGATGTAAAACATAATATCATCATCATCATCGTGTTTATAATAATGAGGACAGTACATTCATTTTCAGACAAAGCAAACATGGATGAATTAATCTGAAGGAAGTGATGTAGATTTGTTTTGCAGAAAATCACATCAAGTCTGCTTCTCTTACATATATCAGCATTTGCCAGTGCCTTCCATAAATAGAATCATTATTCCTACACAACGGTTTCCTTAAGCTTTACTCACTCAAGTGACATTGTGCTTCAACCACTCAACCCTTCCTCTATGACCAGGAGCTTTTTTAGAGTTTTGATTGTATCACGGTCTTTTATCCGCTTTATGTGTGTTTAGGTATAAACAAAATGTTTCAGTCCACCTTAGGCTTTCAAATACAGTATGTTGACATACTATTATAACTTCAAAGACTGGGAGGTGAGTTCACTTGAGGTGTTAAAATACATGTAAAACATTGACGAGCTGGGAAGTGTGGTGGTGTATGGGGGGGTTAAATAATTAAAGGAGAAAAGATCAGATGCTTGCCACAAAAGATCAGGATTTTAAGCCTCTAAAGCCCTCTCCTCTTCTGGTGTAACTGTGTAAGACACACTGTTAGGCCTCTAGTTAAAACGTTTCTTGATTCCAAATCCAAAACTAACTGGTAGGACCCATTCAAATTCTTTACATAACCTTATGGTTTCTTATAAAACAAAATTATTTATTCATTTTTTTGCAATAAAAGTTACATACAATTTTCTCTTGCTTGATAAATTCAAAATTCCAACCAAAGAGCTGTTTGCACATGAGAAACTCTGATCCAGATTGCAACGGTAACATGACTAACTTGTAATGCCACAGTTACTAAAATGTTAACAGAAGGGAAGATGTCCAACCAAAATGCTAGAAATGGCAGAAAAATGGGAATGAAAACTGCAAAAAGCCTTCATAACGCCACCAGATCCTGAAGCACAGCTCCAAAATTGGTCCTTTGCTCATGTGCATTTCAAAATGAATGCAATGCATTCCCTACATCTGATGTGGTATAACATATTCCAGAGAGTAATGCTAAAAAAAACCAAAACACATATTTTCAACACTACATAAAGAAACACGCAATGCCCATTTATTGCTGTGGGTTGAATATTAAGACAGTGAAATATTTGTTATCTGTGCTTTCTCACTCCAGTGGGAAACTCTTATTAGCATGTGCTTCAGCAGCATAATCTTGCTTTGCTACCTGTGATTTCTTTAGTTCAGACTCTCCTAATGTTCCAAACATTGTCTGCTATCTTTAAACTTTAGGACTGTGAAATATTTATAAGGTACATAACAGCATAGTCTGATCACTTCTATGAACCAGAATTTTTAATTTCCATGAAGAATGGGCTGATGATTTGACACTGTCCATATGAAACTGTGGTTATTTCTTCTGAGAAAACAAATGAAATGTGGAGTAATAATTAAATCAACAAAGCATATGTAAAACTGTTTTGAACACTGGAGAGTGCGCTCATAGACCCCCGACTCAAAGAGCTCTAAGGGGGCCTAGAATCTATATGTATATTTGCCTGTGTGATCAATCTTTTATTAGAAGAAAAGATAAAACAAACAAAGCTAGTATACATATATATAATTAGTTTCAAACAAGACAAAAAAGGAAGACAACTGTACAAAAAGAAAAATTGGGAGTGGTCTCCCCTAGACTTTCTTGTATACTCAGATATGGGGATGGATATTTGAGGAGTAAACTACAAGACAATGATTATATTTTTATATATTAAAGAACCATCAACAACAAATCAAATCAAATTAATAATATATTGAACAAGTATTATAAAAGTAAGGTTGAATAAATTGGACTCTGCAGCTGCATGAATAAAAGGTAAAGTACCACTTCCGGTTAACGGAAATAGCCCAAAAATTGAAAGAAATCCACATTTTGCACCTAATACTTGTATGCAAAATTTGGTTGACCTAAGTGAAAGCCTACTCAAGTTATCAATTTTTACACACACGCACACAGTCATAATTTCAAAAATGATATTTTTGGACTCGGAGATTTAAAACGTCAAGATTCCTCAAAATCTCAAAAATGTAACTGAAATTTCCAATACTTTCCCTCTACTTGTTATATGAGAAAGTCAGAGAGGTCTAAAACGTTGAGATTCATCAAAATCTCAGCATTAAGTCTTTGGACGATTACAGTACTTTCCCTATTCTTCGTATAAGAAGGACATAAATATAAAGAAAAGAAAGGAGCTAATTACAATACAGATGTAAAAACACTGAAGAACACAGTGCTTATAAAAAGTATTCACCTCATGGGGATTTCTACAATTTATTGATTTCATCTGACCTTTTTGATTAGAAGAAAGTCTTTTTAATATCAGAATGAAAACAGATCACTGGAAAGAATTCTAAATAAATTACAAATATAAAACAGATTGATACATAACTATTCACTTGAAATAAACACCTAAATAAAGTTTTTATCACTCCCTGTCTAATTGATAGAGCGCTGTTGAGATGTTGTCCTTCCAACAGGTCCTCCCTATCTCAACATAGGACTTCTGATCAAAGAACCTTAGTGGGCCTCTCTGGCAGTGTCTTAAATTGGTTTGAATCCTACCTGGCAGGTAGAAAATTCTTTGTAAGTTGTGGTAATTATACTTCAAAGACACATGATATTCTATATAGTGTTCCACAAGGCTCTATCCTGGGTCCGCTGCTCTTTTCGATTTACATGCTTCCGTTAGGTCAGATTATCTCGGGGCATAACGTGAGCTACCACAGCTATGCTGATGACACACAGCTGTATTTATCAATAGCACCTGATGACTCCGACTCTATTGTTTCACTAACACAATGTCTTACTTGTGTTTCTGAATGGATGAGTAGTAATTTTCTCAAACTAAATAAAGAGAAAACTGAAATTTTAGTGATTGGCAATAATGGATATAATAAAGTTATTAGAAACAAACCTGATGCATTAGGATTAAAAGTCAAGACGGAGGTAAAGAATTTAGGGGTAACTGTTGACTGTGACCTGAATTTTAAATCGCATATTAATCAGATCACTAGGACAGCATTTTTTCACTTAAGAAATATAGCAAAAGGTAGACCTCTTATATTAGTTCACGCTTTTGTTTTCAGTCGACTAGATTACTGTAACGCACTCCTCTCAGGACTACCCAAAAAAGACATAAATCGATTGCAACGGGTGCAGAATGCAGCTGCTAGAATCCTAACTAGGAAAAGAAAATCCAAGCACATTTCTCCAGTTTTGATGTCACTACATTGGTTACCTGTGTCATTCAGAATTGACTTTAAAATACTGCTTATGGTTCACAAATTCTTAAATAATCTCGCTCCATCTTATATTTCAGAATGTCTTTCACCTTACACTCCAAATTGTAACTTTAGATCTTCAAATGAGTGTCTGCTTAGAATTCCAAGAGCTAAACTTAAAAGAAATGGTGAGGCGGCTTTCTGCTGTTATGCACCTAAAATCTGGAATAGCTTACCAATAGGAATTCGCCAGGCTAACACAGTGAAGCACTTTAAAAAACTGCTAAAAACACATTACTTTAACATGGCTTTCTCATAACTTCATTTTAGTTTAATCCTTCCTGATGCTCTGTGTATTTAATTAATTATCATTACTATTCATGGTGGCTCCAAAATCCGTACTGACTCCTACTCTCTCTTCTGTTCTTTTGCCGGTTTTCTGTGGTGGCAATCTGTGCCACCACCACCTAATCAAAGCACCGTGATGTCCCTACCTTGATGAATTAAAGGCCAGAAGTCCATGTGACCGTCATCATCAAGTCCTTCTATGAGAACCTTGAATGCAATGAGGTCTGATTATTTATGTTAGGTAGAATGCCTAGAGGGTGCTGGGCGGTCTTATGGCCTGGAACCCTTGCAGATTTTATTTTTTTCTCCAGCCGTCTGTTTTTTTTTGTTTTTGTTTTTTCTGTCCTCCCTGGCCATTGGACCTTACTTTTATTCTATGTTCATTAGTGTTCCTTTTCTTACTTTGTGTTTTTGGTAACACTTTATAATAACTGCACACTATGAAGCATTAGTTAAGCATGACTAAATACTTTGTTCATCATTTAGAAAGCATCGCTTCCACATTAATTGGCATTAGCAACCACTTTATAAATGCCATTATAAATGCTTTAGTACTGATTCTTTGAAAAATATTAATTATTAGTTAATTGATCATTAATAAAGCATCGTAAATGCAGTTATCAAAGACATTATAAATATGCTTTGTGATCAGTACTAAAGCATTTATAATGGCATTTATAAAGTGGTTGCTAATGCCAATTAATGTGGAAGTGATGCTTTCTAAATGATGAACAAAGTATTTAGTCATGCTTAACTAATGCTTCATAGTGTGCAGTTATTATAAAGTGTTACCGTGTTTTTTTCTCTTTCTTCATCATGTAAAGCACTTTGAGCTACATTTTTTTTGTATGAAAATGTGCTATATAAATAAAGGTTGTTGTTGTTGTTCTGAGGCTCTGTTGGGTTCTTGGTCACCACCCTGACCGATATTCTTCTTGCCTGGTAACTCTGATCAGTCAGACAGTCAACTCTAGGAAGAGTCTTAGTGTTTCCAAAGTTCTTCCATTTCACAAGTGACATTTCACACTGAGGCCACTTTACGCCTGGGAACACTCAGAGCTTTAGAAATGGTTGTATATCGCTGCCTCAGCACAGTTTGATCACAAAGGTCTACAGGGAGCTCCATGGACTTCAAGTCTTGGTATTTGTAATGACATGCAGTGTGAATTGTATGACCTTACATGAAAAGATGCGTGCCTTTCTAAATGATAATGAAATGATAATCCAATCAATTCAGTTCGATGAATATCTAATGCATAATTAAAGCAAACGGGATTCACCTGACCGCAATTTGGAGTGCACAGCAAAGGATCTGAATTCAGTTTTTGATTTTTAATAATTTTGCAAACCTTTCTGAAAATATGCTTTCACTTGTCATTATGGGTGATTGAGTGTAGATTGATTGGCAAAAATTGCAAATTTAGCCATTTGATAATCTACAACATAATTAAGTGTGCTGAAAGTGAAGAGGTCTGATTATTTTCTAAATCCACTTTACAAAGTGTGTAATATTCATTTAAGTGTTGGTATTCCTCTCTGATTGAATTATTGGCTGCAATGAAAACCTACAGACATACAGTATGGTTGCTGTCCTAGGACATTAATTAAAAACTAAAGAAAGGATTTCATTTTGCTTTGCACTGTGGTTTTAAATTGTACTGGTGTATAAAATGAGTCCAATGGGCACAAATAATCCTATGTGTTTGAATATTGTCTAGGTTTCAGGGTCATGTATAAAATGTATTAAACTTCATAGTAAATGCCATGTTTTTTGGTAAAGGATTAACAAAATGAAGTCTGTGCCCCAGGGAGGCTGGGAAATAGTTAATTTCTTCAAGCCAAGCTAATTATTTTCCTTTGAATATGATCTGTGGTTCCTGGGGCATACATGGGAATAATCAAAGAGAGTGATGATTACTTGGAGGCGTACAAGAACGCATAATATAGTAACATGGATGAAATATAATATAAGAGAATTTTTATGGAGTCTTGATTTTAAAAATAATGTGCTGAAGAATATTTACCCCAAAAAAGAAGGTATTACAATCAGAAAGCTTGAATAATGCTTTAGCTATGTAAGTTCAGTGCTGTCCATATCATTTCTGAAAAACAAAATTAACTGTTAATGGTGCAAGGGGAAGAAAAAAATTGCAACACAATGAAACAACATAGGCGTTAGCTGGCCACCCATGTAAACGGCCGTTCACTCCTTCAGTGCAGTGAAATGAGTCAACCAATTATTTCGAAACCTATGCATAAAAAGCAGGGCAGCCATGAAACACCTCTTACATTGAAACCATGGGAGGAAGACATCTGCTCACAGGTACTGATGTATTTATCTTTAAGACTTTGCTTTTTCACTTTCACTGACTCTCCTTTTCTAAAAGTTCCTTTAAACAGAAGTTTTTTATGGAAGATGCAAATATATATAAAATATGTATTTTTTAAAAATCTGCTAATTTTTATCAGTTTTTTTCTAACTTGATATTAGGCCCCATGACTGCAAACTGAACAAAGTTGGAACAAATCATAGATTTATTGAGCACCTCTAAAACATTCTCAGTCGCTCAGTGAAATGCTTGAATATGAATAAACCAAATTGAGAGTTTACCACTAAACTTCACTCAGCTTGTATGCGAATATACAAAAAAGCTAAATTTCTTGTATTCTTTAGTAATCAGGCATCTGTACAGTGTCTATCTATCTAAATGAACTCTTCCTATTGTTTGCAGAATCTATCTATCTATCTATCTATCTATCTATCTATCTATCTATCTATCTGAACTGTTCCTATTCCTATACTGTAGTACGTTTCATAGTGAAAACATACCTTTAATAAAAACAATCAAATATTCAAAAACTTGAAGTTATAATAAGGATGTACTCCTCTTCTGCATCTGCCCCAGCCGTTGAGTCCCAGCCACTGAACCTTCGTGTTCCTTTAATCTGAAGAAGGGCGCTAAAGACAGACGATTGCCCACGTCACTACTCATATCTTATGTACTTGAACGCTGAAGAAACATTCCTATTTTGAATAAAGTCTTCAGACTGTTTCTGCCTTCTCAACAATAAAGTTATTTTTCCCTTGGATACCAGGTTATGCCTTCCTGTCTCTCGTACAACTCCGTGACCCAGGCTTGACATTATTTACTGCATATTTGAGTCACTAGAGTAAAAAGGGTGGTTTAATTATATGTGTATTTAACACTAGATGTTCTAGTAGAGCACAACTCTGTAACGTTCCCTCACTGCTTACATTTAAACAGGCTGAAAGCGATACCTCATCATTCTCACCTTTTTTAACTCTTCTTGCCCTGCTACTTCTCTGAAGTAAACTCTGTTCTGCTCCATCTTCTTTTGCCTCACTAGATTTCCCAGTTTTCACTTTGCATTTGATCTGATCTCTGCCAAGCGCATTCGTGTTGTTCAGCTTTGGCCTCATTTTTTTCTTAAAGTATAGTTTTTATTCTGTTTCTGTCACTATATTGTAGTCGTTCATTTCCTTGGGAATACCATTAAATGCTCTATTTGACGTATTGCTGTTTATTCTGTAGGGTGAGTCAGTGCTGAGTGCCCAGTGACTTATAGTTGCAGTGTCTTAGCTTTAAAAACTCAGGCTGGTTGCCGTGACTATGAAAAGTACACATGTTTCAAATGTCCAGGTATTTTCCCAGTTCTCCATTGTTCCTTCTTCAAAGGACCCCTCAGACTTGCAAGTTAAACTCATTGGCATCGCTAAACTGGAATCAAAGACTGAGTGTGAATGTGTGTGTGTGTGGAGGACTGGTACCCTGTCCATGGTTAGTTCCTGTCTTTCTTTGGATGTTGCTGGCTTAATTTAACTGAAAGATTACAAGATGTAAACGCAAGTAAAATTTATATGAAAAGTAAAAACAAGTAACACAAGTAAAGTGTAGGTCTGTATTTCTTAATTATGTTTTGGTAGAGTTCTTTAAAGGATTTTCTTGGTTACATAAGGCCAACATCATTAGAGCTTTGTGACTTTAAATAATTAATGTGATTTTTGAGCTGCTTCTGCTGATATCATCGTTTTTTCTTTATCATTGTTTAATATTTTTTTTCTCCAATTTAGTCACAGGGCTTTTATTCCTGAAACTTTACTTGGGTGAGTGTTAAAGCTGTTTCCTCTTATCTTCATCATTTCTAGAGTGGTGTTGTTATGAATACATGCAACATCTTTTTGAAGAGATGCATAACATAAAAGTGATAAAGTGCAAATTGCTTTACAATTTAATCAAGATTGCTTGTTAGACTGTGTTTGCATTTTAATGTGAAAATGCTTTAGATAGCAGCAGTTTAGAATGGAGACTTCATTCTTTGGCATGTGGAACAACACAGCATCACATTTGTCAAAACTGAGTAGAGAAAAAATTTTAAATTTAAGAGGTAACACAAAGACTACTCTATAAACATATGATTATGGTGTTATGAATAGGTTGAATGCGTTCAAAGTGATGGTGCTTTTTATAGGAAAGTTGGATTGTGATGCTCTTCCTCTCTACAGTTAATGCAGATGAAAGCTATAAGCTTGTCTGCTATTACACAACTTGGTCCCTGAGTAGGCCTGGGGAGTTTTGTGGAGTTTTAGTTAATACGTAATACATGCTCTGATTGGGTAGCTTCTAAGTCATCCGCCAATAGCGTCCCTTGTATGAAATCAACTGGGCAAACAAACTGAGGAAGCATGTACCATAAATTAAAAGACCCATTGTCTGCAGAAATCCGCGAACCAGCAAAAAATCTGTGATATATATTAAGATATGCTTACATTTAAAATCCGCGATAGAGTGAATCCGCGAAAGTCGAAGCATGATATAGCAAGGGATTACTGTATTTTACTCTGGGGATACTTGAAGTGTCTATAATGAAAAAATGAAGAAGGTGTTAGTACAAAACTCTTACATTTATATTGAAGGGAAGAGACTTGAAATTATTAATTAATGTTATTTACTGAATCTTGCTGCATCATAATGTGAATATATATATATATATATATATATATATATATATATA
>JANRMT010027041.1:41792353-41810446 GCA_026402145.1 Polypterus bichir lapradei | reverse complement strand
CCCAGTGATTCCCACAGCTTCATCTCCTGCTCAGGTGGGGTCATGCATGTGATGCAGTGCCCCGCTAACCTGGTTTACGATGCTGCCCAGGATAGGTGTGACTGGCCTTCTAGTGGTAAGGAAAATGAATCATTTGTATTATGATTGTAGTTTTTGTAAAAATGTTAATACTTATCAGTTACCACATTTAAGCATGTGTTTAGAAATGTGTAACACCCCTGTACTTTAAAATCTAAACTCGCTCAGAATGATTCAGGATTCTGGGGAGCCAATTGCCGAATTATTGATACTTGGGCTGGAATAAGCCATAATGGAAATCTCAATTTTGTAGGTTTCGGAGCTTACTGTTTACGTATTCTCTCCCCCAATTTATTCCTACAGCATTAAAGTATTGTGATGTTGAAAGTGCAATAGTTGGAGACCACTGTGAGTCAGTGGCAGTCAGACTGCAGTTCCTGTGATATTCAGTAATAATGTTTTAGCCACTAAGCCACTCCAACCTCCTCCTCCTCCACACTGATGACAGGGTGCTGTCATTTTTCTTAATGATTCTCTAGTTCTGCCATCATATCCCAAGTTTATTGTTTGAGCTGAGCAGGGTATATTCACTTGAAATGAAATGAAATTACTGATTTGTACATGTTATTTGATGAAAAATGACATAAAGTGAAAAGCAATTGCACTCTCCTGCCATTAGCATATTAGTCATCCAGAACTGTAACTGAATTTAAACTTGCTATACCTTCAAGTTCACATTTATGAATTGGGAAAATTGTATGAAATGACCATATTCTGTTTGTCCTCTCAGATTAGTGTGCACAATACCAATTATTTCTTTATGTTCCTATTATGTAATACACAGCCTGGTGTATAAAATGGCTCACAGCTGGGAATCCTACTTCAAAATGACAAAAACATTCTCACAATAGTATTTACTTCACATTTCCAAAACAGATTTATTACAGGTAGCTTGTTTGAATTTTTTGTATTTTTGTCCAACATAGGTGGCCCATCAGTTACTCCAAAACCCAATTTCTGTACTGGTAAACCAGATGGAAACTATGTGAATCCCAATGATGTCCACAGTTTCATCTCCTGCTCTGGTGGTGTAATGCATGTGATGCAGTGTCCTGCTAATCTGGTGTACAATGCTGCTCAGGATAGGTGCGACTGGCCTTCTAGTGGTAAGAACAATTCAATATATATTTGGTACAGCGAGAAACTATAAAAGTGATAAAAAGCTACAAATGTACAATTTACTGAATATATACAGTGATAACATGTAATATAGTTTTCTAAAATTGTACTGTATTCAGTTTTATAGAACCTTAAAATGTTAACTGAAATTTCTACTTTATTATTTTTTATCAGTTTCTCTAGACAGACAGAGAGATAGATAGATAATACCTGAATACCTGATGTGATGGAACTAATTGGTCCATAGAGCCATTGGCATTCTCAACAATAGTTACATTACTGTTACAGCGCTGGCATGATGATCATGACGAAAGGCAGTATACAGATACAGTCCATCCATCCATCCACAGTCAATTCTCATTATCCGTGGGGGTTGTGTTCCGGAAACACCCTGCTGATGTAGAAACTGGCAGATACTGAAGCACTGATACTATGGGAAAAATGGAGTTAGGTTCTGGTGGGATGTCCGCTTGGGGGGAAGAACTGGCAGGGGGAGACAAGGTCGGGGTAACCCACTGGTCCTCTGTTCTTCATCCCTAATAATCCTTCTGCAGTTTCACCTTCCGAAACCTTGCCAAAACATTTACTTCCTGTACAGTCGAGTTTGATCATCTTTTAGCCACTCCGCCAGAGGCTGCGAGCGACTTTATTTGGGCCAATCTGAGGACCTCACTAAACCATCCAATTGGTAGTACCAACGGGCAGTGTGTACAAAGACCTGGGACTTAATCAGTGCAACCGTATGACCTGCACTTACAGGGAGTTCCTCATTCATGGGGAACAATTGCAAGCCTTGGACCCTACAACGAATTAGGTCCAATGGCTTACTCATGCTGCTTGGCACTAGGTATCACAAGGTAATCCATTCAGGGTATCGCACACTCAGCCCCGGACATCTAAAGGCATCACAGATCTGTTATTGCTCAATCTCATGTTTTGCTGCTGTGAGATAGGCCTCTCAGAATTTTTTTCTGCTATGCATGGCCACAAATAGGCGCAACTAGACTGCGGGTGTAGCAAAATGGGTTACACTTTTGTAATAGCTGCGAAGCGAATCCACAGAATACATGGATAGCAAGGATTTACTGTAGATAGATACAGTAGATAGATAGATTTATAGATAGATAGATATGGCATTTTGAAGTATTAAATTGGCAAATGTTACTTGTGAAACACACACTGCTCTTGTCAGTCTCTACTCCTTTAAAAATACAACAATAAAGAATAAAATAACACAAAGACACAGAGTTGTAAAGTGATCAAAGTATTCCTCCCATGGGTCAATACATAGAGCCAGATAAGATACAGCAGATATAGTCTTTATAAGCTGTTTTAGATAAGCTCTGATATCCTTGTGAGTTGCTATGTGATTGCCATTGTGCCTTGTAAAATTGCTCTGTGTGTGCCAAGCAAGTAGGGCAGTGCTGAGTAAACATCTCAAGGACATTTTTAGCCTCTGTATTGTTGTTTTGGTAGCGTGTTTTTAATCATTCCTCAGATGAAAACACAAACGTCTGCCTCTGTTTTGATTATCTGGATGGGGAAGTCAATTTTATTCTAAATTTCTTTATATTGTGCTCCACATATCCTCCTGTCACTCCCAAAAAGGCTACTGGAAACCCTACATTTTGCTACCAGTACCACACAGAAGTTGAGAGTAGGCCTGACGCCTCCAGCTGGTGTGCACTGATAAGTCTGTTGCTGTTTTCAGAATGGGGTGGCTTTTTACGTTCTTCCTCAGTGACAGCACAACATGTTACAAAATGCCAACTACTCTCCCGTATAATCTGCCAACATCTTTCTATCAATATATTCAAATTGTGGTGTGCCGACCTGGCTTCATGATCCTCAGTTCCTACCATGTCTGCCTTCTGTGATCTGCTTTTGTAACTGTTTCTTTAGCATTTTATCTTCTGTCTGTTTCCTAAATGGCAGTAAAATATATTGAAGACATTGGAAAATGTTGGCTGAGTCGATTGTACTAAAATTCCATCCTGTCAGCACTAAGAGGCAATGCCAAGCACGTCTGAACTCTTTGACCTTTGCTATTTGCATCTTCAAAGTTTATTGTGTCCCTCTGTATTTGTTTATCCAACTCATAAAGAAGCTTTGTGATGGTTTGGAATTTGTTTTATTTATGGTGTTTGTATAGCACATATCTGTGTATTTAGGTACCAGTAGTGCCTCTCATAAATGCAAATAGTGAGACAAAGACAGAACACGCAGTGTGTGACTGTTAATAAACACCTAGCAATCTGTGTTCTCCAGCACCTCCTGTGGCCAGGCCTGGGCTTGTCTTTGTTGGCTTTAGTTTTTCTTTTTATGCTAGTAGCAACAACACAGCAAAAGGGTGAGAAGTAAGATAGATTACCAATTTATTGGCTCCTCTAATAGTCCAGAGCTGAAGTCAAGCAATCTCTGCCTTCTGGATTTGAATGTGACCATCTGTATAACCATGTCTGTTAAAGTATTTCTGAATATCTCAAAGTCAGTCGGTCAAGCAGTCAGTCATTTTCCAACCCGCTATATCCTAACACAGGGTCATGGGGGTCTACCAGAGCCAATCCCAGCCAGCATATGGCGCAAGGCAGGAACAAATCCCGGGCAGGGCGCCAGCCCAAAACAGGGCACACATACACACATTCACTTACCAAGCACACACTAGGGACAATTTAGGATCGTCGATGCACCTAACCTGCATGTCTTTGGACTGTGGGAGGAAACCAGAGCACCTGGAGGAAACCCACGCAGACAAGGGGAGAACATGCAAACTCCATATCTCAAAGTGTCTTCCTAAAATTAAAATATTAGCTTAGTATACATTTCCTGAAAACTGCTCATGACCGTTGATCCTATTTTATGGGGCAGACCTTAACTTGAAATTCCGAAACAGATTTACACTTGAAAATGGAAGTTACTTGGAATTTTTTTTGTTTGTGTTTGTCCTACCAACAGTAAGGAAGACTATAGAAGTGAATGAGGTACACTTGTTAAAAATGGTTTTTGAAGATACTTTCAGCCTAATTAAAGAAACTTTTATCTGTGTCTGTGTTGTGAGTAAGGTTCCTCAGTATACCAGCACCAGAAAAATACAGACAAACCCAAATTTTAAAATGGTACGGTAGAATTAGTTCAGGATTTTTGGTAAAGGATGTAAACATCAGCTCTCCACTTGACCCTGAGTCCTGCCACTCAGTAGAGTGGATATGGAAAAATGTGCTTAGACGTGGTGGGAGACTTCACAAAGCAGCAGATTTCAATGTGATCGACGCCTCCCCATATTGCTTCAATGCACACTTTATGCTCAGAGGCATAGCTAGGGTTTTCAGCGCCCGGGGACAACTGAAGATTTCGTGCCCCCTCCTGTTTGCCAAAATGCAATGGGGAAGGGAAAGAAAATTTTAAAAAATGTATTTAAAATAATAGTATTTTAAGAAATAAATTTCATATAAGTCTCCGAAAATGATAACGCCGCCTCATGTTCTTTAAAATCCAAGTCCGTCATTAGATTTTGTAAAAAAAAAATTGTTTTCCGCATTTAAAAATGATTTTAAAGAAAGTATATAGCAAATTATAAAGCAAAATAATTATATGTTTATAAAAACTGCATTACTTACAATTTATTCGTATGAAAATATGATGAGGAAACGTCTAGACTTTTGCAGCCATCTACTAGAATACTTCACCACAGCCCAATCAATTTTCTATCAAATACATAAACACAAATCACTTGGTACACAGAAATGGCGTTTGCAACAACTTAGACAATGATACACTAATACCTCATGTCGCGCGACCTGTTTAATAACGTCAAAAATGTTTCTGGGTGGGAGTCAGGCATGTTAGAGCAGTGGAGGGGATACATTATTGTCTGTTGGGTATATAGAACTAATACGTGCTTCGAAATCAGAAAGAGACAAAAAACATAGGAAAAGATATCCTCATACTGACGGAGTGATGGACTGAGTATGCAAATGTTTTTTATTTGCTTTTTAGTGCATTTAAGAATGGAAAACATTTCATTCTAAAATTTCATAACATCAATTTGGCGCCTCCCGGATGCTGCGCCCGGGGACAGATGTCCCCCCATGCCCCCCCCAGCTACGCCACTGTTTATGCTATCATGTTGTGCATAATGTGTCACGATGGTGCGGCACACCAGGGAAGCTGGAGTAAGACTGGGGGGTTTGGAATTATCTGTTATTTGCTTCACATGCGTTTTAGTACTGGTACTAATATCTGAAAGCTGGTATTGATACCAAAGTCAAAACTTTAGTACCAATACAACACTAGTTGTGATTAAACTAGTTGAGGCAGTGATTTTATTTCAAATACCATTTATACTAGCGGGTCTTGAAACCTGAAAATTCAATCATAAAATCAGACCCCAACTTGTACACCCGTTCAAAAATGCAACACTTTTTTTTTTTTTACATCTTCTTGCTGCCTCCAATCTCACACCAGTTTCTCAGACACATCAAATTTTGTTGCAGCAGCACAGTTACCAATTTGTTTTGCAACACAACAACTTTTGATTTAAAACCAGCTTCATATTTTCTTCTGATCGAACACCCCATCATAGATAAGGGATGCTCTTATGATAAAGGTGTATGAGGGTGTGAGATACAAAAAACACAAAACAGTGCAAACGTCACTTTGGAATAGTTCAGGTATTACCGTGTGGTCACGTAGGCACATCTCTTGGACCAAAGCGAGAGTTTTCTGCATTCGACTTATATGACTGTCATTATAAAATACTGGAAATTATACGGCAAAATTAATTCCCCGACTTATCCACAGGAGAACTTCAACGTGAGTATATACCGTACAAAAAGAAACTGAACAAAATAATGCAAAGAATTCTTTATTCGCATCCTCAGTACTGTATTATATTGCCTGGGGGAGTGGCAGTGGGGATTTGATGTAAGAACCAGGAGAAACTTGTAGTTAAAATAAACTAAAGTCAAAGCCAGAAAGACAACTGATCAGATCAAAAATAAAACCTCTAACCGGAATAAAAAAACAAAAGACAGAAGCTAAGGTTGAAATACCGGGAGACAAGAATTCAGAAAGTTTTATTGCACATGATTAGAGGTTTATCTGTCAATCTCTGATACAGAAGCAATCCCTGTGATAATCTAAATACGCTTCCATCGAAGATGTCATGATCCTGGAGAATTCTGGGAAGGACTGCTGAGGAAATGCCTGAGACATAGCCTCTGAAATAACAGAATTAAAGATGGGGTCGTGGTGAGATGACAATAAATTGAAACTTATTATTACCCTTAATCAGAAAACTGATGATATATTTGGATTCTGTAATCCCCGTTTAAAAAAAAAAATCTATTACACAGCAAAACTAAAACAAATTGCTCCAATTATGCATGTTTGTTTCTCTTGTGCACAGAAAATGGAGGTCCTACAGGGTTAGAAAACATGTATCAAACAGGAAACAAGCAAACTAGGACATTAAAGGTCTTGTCTCATTATTGGGCTTTCCCAGTGAGTTTCAGTCGCAGACTTCATTTATTTAATCTTAGGCAGTCGGAGGCAGCTGTAGAGCTCCCTTGTTACCATCAGTCATGCCCAGCAACTCTGTCAAACTAGTCTGTGACTTGCTTTGACAAGACAAACAGATTTGATTTTGTCTTAATTCGCAGGGGCGATTTATGTTATATTTGAGAACAAATGAACACTCAGCCAAAAGTACAAAGCAAATAATGTGTCTAAAAGAAATAAGAAATTTAACTGTTTTGGACTTAACAAACACAAGAAAGACTCTCATCTCCCTGCGTGTTTTACATACCACGACAGACTGGAAAAGGAAAAAATAATTCAGAGATTGAGGCTGAGCTTGACATACCGGGAACACATTTGTTATTGGATTTTTATTTTTTTTTCTCCAGCTTTTGGAGTTTTTTTTTTTTTTTTTTTCTGTCCACCCTGGCCATCGGACCTTACTTATTCTATGTTAATTAATGTTGACTTATGTTTATTTTTTATTGTGTCTTTTATTTTTCTATTCATTTTGTAAAGCACTTTGACCTATATTTTTTTGTATGAAAATGTGCTATATAAATAAATGTTGATTGATTGATTGATTGGATGTCATAATGAGGAGCAAGCTTGTGATACCTTGGATGTGTGAAACTGGGCTGGAAAGTCATGACAAAGTTGTAGAATTTGTAATCTCTAGTTGTGTAATGTGACATCCTCAGACAACGAGATCAGCAACTGCATGCGTCAAATTTGATATTTTCTCCAACTAGAAGTTGTGTAATGTGCCACCGGTTCAGAGCTGCTCAAGGATATACAATTAATGACAATTTACAGATCAGTTCTGCAGGCACTTGGAGAAACCAGCATGGTCAGTGGTCACCTTTATATGTAATCCTAGACTAGCTAAGCAACCAAGCAGATAAATACCTGTATGTTTAATCAGGACTATGATTAGTGCCCTGCGGTGGGCTGGCACCCTGCCCGGGGTTTGTTTCTTGCCTTGAGCCCTGTGTTGGCTGGGATTGGCTCCAGCAGATCCCTGTGACCCTGTAGTTAGAATATAGTGGGTTTGATATTGGATGGATGATTAGTGCCTTACATAAATTGGATTGTAATAAGCAGAGCACTGCAACTTTTTTTGGTAAGAATGAAATAAACCTCAGCCCCAGAGGTTTTTGGACAAAATGGTTTCTTCACCTAACAAATGTATGATCACTATTCTAGGGTAAATACAATAGTATTTAGCTTTTTGCTTGCATATCCTGTTATGTGTTTGAGGGTGGGGAAGGGGGCAGACACAGAGCCTTGCCTTTTGTTCTAAGCAAAACAAGAATGGACCCATGATTGTACATTAAAGAGAATATTTTTATTCTCTTTAGTAAGAACAAGTTGTCTACAGAAAAGCTTTATGGTAGCAGTATACAAAGTGTACATGTGAGGACACAGGAAAAAGACAACAGTTGACCAAAGAACAGAAGTACAAAGGACAAATTGAAAAAAACATCTAACACTGCCTATAAACAGTGAATATATGATTTTAAACTCAAGGTGATTTCCATGGTAAAATGAGCAAGAAGGATGATTGCATATAAAACATAAAAAATGATGGCCCTCTGTGACTTGATCACACTCGGCTAACTTATCTACATGTAAATTAAATTTTTATTCCTGTTATGTAAGCAATAAGCAGTAAATATGCAACCAGAGTCTTGGACACGTCTATGATTGCAACACAAATATAAGAAATGACAGGCATAAGGGTTACGGCAAATTCAAAAATAAACTAACCTTTGCTGATATATTACTAGACGGCACAGTGATTAGCATTGTGGCCTCAGAGCTCCAGGATACTTGTCTTGAATCCCGGCCTAGTAACTGTCTGCGTGAAATTTTGGGTGTGTGACTATACCTGAAGGACTGCCTTGTGCTGTGAGTGGGTTAAGTGAATGGATGCACAGAATGATGATGATGATTTTTAACTAGAGTGGCACAAAGTGTCTGGCAGCTTCAGCTGTTCTGACATTAACTCCAACTCACTCACTGTCTTTGTGGAGTTTTCATATTCATCCTGTATCTGACTGGCATTTGGTGACTCTAAATTGGCCCAGATTTAGGTGCTAGGATGAGTGTGCACTTTGATAGATTGTTATTTTGTCCCGAAATGGATCTTGCCTTATACATAGTGATTTAAGAATATGAACAGATGATCTCTAAACTTTATGTACAAAAATGACCTTTTTTGCTTTTTCATATCTTTATTATATATGTAGGTGGTCCCACTGTTACCCCAAAACCGAATTTCTGCACTGGAAAACCAGATGGGAACTACGCCAATCCTAATGACCCCCACAGCTTCATTTCCTGTTCTGGCGGAATAGAGCATATAATGCAGTGTCCTGCAAACCTGGTCTACAATGCTGCCAAGGATCAGTGTGACTGGCCTTCTAGTGGTAAGGACAGTTAAGGAATTCCTCTAGAAATATGGATCAGAATGATACCAAGTAATTACCTAATAACACTCATTGTGGTCTTAATACTCAAATATAAGCTAAGCAGTACATGTAAGGAAACATGATGAGAGTTGCGTAGAGTAGCAATCAAATGTGCAGTATCCATTATTAAGTGAAATTGAACAGAAATGCATCTGAGGAGGCTTCCTCCCTAAACGCTTGTCTGTATTGGTGAGGAACAATTGCCATACACTGTTTCTGCTCATCTTCTCATCTGTAACTCTTACTCCCTTCTGCTTTCATGTTTTCTAAACCACCTTTTTCCACAACAAAGCATTCTAACAATAGACTGAGATGGACAGTGAAATCCCTCCGTTCTCCACCCAGTCCCAGATTCTTCATTAGTGGTCACAGCTGTACTTTTCATTTTGCTATGAAATGTCACATAACTGATGGCCAATGTGGCCTAGAGCAGTGGTCCTCAATCAATCAAGGAATCACTGGGTGGTACGTGAGACCACAGAAAGAAAAATTAAAAGTCAAAAGCAACAAGCATAAGTGAATGAGGAGAAAAAGAAAGAGAGAAGCTGTCACCATTACAGCTACATGTCAAGAAGTGATTCCAGGGCTTGAATTATGACTTGTTACATAAAAATCACATTTGGGTTAACCTAATAAATGTTTTTAAGGCAAAAAAGGCTTTCATCATTTTCTCTTTTTTGTCATTATATAATTAGAAATAAAAAATACATGATCTGTGCATGTTTGAGAGGACGATGTTGAGACCAATCACTGTGAGTTCAGTGAGTTAAGTGCATGGCAAGATTATTTGCTTTTTAATACAGCTCCATGTTTCCTCCATGAAAGAACAGAAGCTTTGAATGTTTTGTCAAGTTTACTATGAACTTGGCTACAGTTGTCCTTCCAACCATTCGTTTTCTGATTGGGGTATACATTTTAGGTTTGCTGGGAGTCAGTGCCAATCCTGGTTGCAAAACATGATCTAGCTATAAGACAAGGTGCTAACCTCATATAAATCCAACTACACATCCATCCATCCATCATCCAACCCACTATATCCTAACTACAGGGTCACGGGGGTCTGCTGGAGCCAATCCCAGCCAACACAGGGCGCAAGGCAGGAAACAAACCCCGGGCAGGGTGCCAGCCCACCGCAGGGCACGCACACACACACTCACACACCAAGCACACACTAGGGACAATTTAGAATCGCCAATGCGATTTCAAAGTGATTTCAAGTGAGGCTACTTTTATGGGAGACACAAATGCACCAGTGCACCTTGCCCCACTTTCCCTGTTGCCAAGTAATGTTGAACCAAGTCGACACAACGGTGTTCCCAAATACGCACTTTGCTGATAAACTGAGCGCACTGCGCACTGAATTCGCACAACGCTTTGGTGACTTTGAAGAACAAAAAAAGAATTTTGAGTTGTTTCGCAACCCATTTGCCGTCGATGTGGAAATTGCACTTGTGCAGATTCAGATGGAGGTGATTGAGCTGCAGTGTAAAGGCACACTGAAGGCAAAGTACGATACTGCAGGGCCCGCACAGTTTATTCACTCCATTCCCGCAGAAATGCTCCAGCTCCGTCTACATGCAGATCGAACCTTGTGCATGTTTGGTAGCACATATCTGTGTGAGAAGCTCTTCTCAGTGATGAAGACTAACAAAACAGCACACAGGAGTCGCCTCACTGATGAGCACCTGCAGTCCATCCTGAGAATCTCCACAACACAGAACCTCACACCAAACATAAACGAACTTGTTGCCAAAAAAAGATGCCAGGCGCCCAGCTCTAAAATGACATAAGAGCAAAGACAACTGAATGATTTGATTTGTTATTGCTGAAAAGAACACATTTTATTTATATTTCCAGGTTTTGTTATGCAGCATGTTCATATTTGAATTTGTATAATTTTGACAGGATATATTTTTATGGAGAGCAAAATCTTTTGGGATATTTAAAATTTAAGTTTATTTTTTATATAAAATTACATAAGGGTAAAGAAATTTGAATGTTTGTTCTTTTAACGTTTACTTTATTTAGACAGGATATATTTTTATGGAGAGCAAAATATTATAAGTTATTTAAGGTTTGAGTTGTTTTATTCCGGAATAATATTCCTGTCTGTTTTTATTCATATTTATGTTCAAAAAAGTTAAGTTTTAAAAGTTTAGTTTTAGTGTGTTCAATAAATGTTTATCCTGTTTGGCCCGCGACCTAAAGTGTGTTTTGGATTTTGGCCCCCTGTGCAATTGAGTTTGACACCCCTGATTTAGTTGACACAAATATCTTTGGTTGGAATGTAAGGCGAATTTACTCTTTACATTTGTAAATATATATATATGTGTGTGTGTGTGTGTGTGTGTGTATATGTATATATGTAGATATGTATGTATATGTATATATATGTTTATATATGTGTGTGTGTATGTATATATATATATATGTATTTGTGTGTATATATGTGTGTGTATGTATATGTATGTGTGTATATGTAGATATGTATATATATGTGGATGTATGTGTATATATGTATATATATATATGTATGTATGTATATATGTGTGGGTGTGTATATATATATGTGTATATGTATATATGTATGGATATGTATATATATATATGTTTATATGTGTGTGTGTATATATATATATATATATATATATATATGACAGCAACACTCATCACTCACAACAGTGACAAAACAATTACATTGACAATCATGTTACGTTATTTTCAAAATGTTTCCTTTTCTTTTTCATTACTTCTTTAACACACTACTTCTCCGCTGCGAAGCGCGGGTATTTTGCTAGTCATGGCAATAAAGTGAAGTTAGGAAGTGTAATAAGGACTAAATCAAAATCTTCTACCTAGTGGGGGCTCTGCAGTCTTTTGCCTTGGAGCCCCTGCAGATTTTGTTTTTTGTCCAACGTGTCACTCTAGGGTTTTTTTCTTTTTTTACTTTTTTCTACCCTTCTTGGCCATCCTCTATAGCATCAAATATTTCGAAAGAAATTTAAAAACAAATCTATATCTAAGGACATCATATATTTTTTCTGTTACTAGTATATCTGTTTTATATAAGTGTGTATTGATTTATTCTTATTTACAGTTTTTTGGTATGTTATTTATTCATTCCTATTCTAGTATATATGTAATTTGTTTTGTTTTATCTTGCAACCTTTTCTTTGACAAATTGTAAAGCACTTTGAGCTACAACCTCTGTATGGCAATGTGCTATACAAATAAATGTTATATAAAGTTATTGGTTGTCAGATGCAGATTGATAATGCAAGCAAGTACTATCATATAATAGCAGAGTATATAGTAAGAATTCCACCCTAACCATACCCCTAACCTTAATGTCTAATATGTATTCACACCAGTGCTTAAAATGTAACAAAATTACTGACAGTCCTCTCTGATGACACAGTAACATTTGATTAAATAGTCGAGGGGTGGCTCACCCATTGCATACCAGCGCTCAGGAATATTCAACAAAAAGGTGCCGGTGCTTTGTAATACAGTGACAGTCGGTCAGGGATCGGAGGTTAGGTGGGGGTCCCACATGAAGATTCATGAAGAGTACACTAAGAAAAGGTGCTGATACTCTATGTTGAGTGAGTACCGGCCCATCTAAAGCACTGATTCATGCATAGGTATCTGAGAAAAGCTGTTAGCGGCTTCTATTAGGGTTTTTTCTATTTCGGGAACCCCATGCTATGGACAGCACTTAAGTATCTGTTTTATCCTAAAATACAATAAAGTGAAGGTCCAGTTAATTAAGACAGTATCTCACTGTTCATGTCAGGTTTTCTATTAGATTTTTTCAGAACATAAAATTGCAAAGTAAGATGTGTAAAGAAGAAATTCAGGGTTGGCAGACTACTAGCTTTGAAATAGACACTCATTTTAAATTCAAAAATGCATTTACATGCATCTAAGACTGCAGATGCTTTAAAACTAATTGTGAAATCAGCTCTGAAGCGTTTATGTCTCTGTCTCTTTTCTGCTGTGCTCAATGCAGGCTGTGGCTGTAATCCTCTTCCCAATTTCTGCACTGGCAAGGCTAATGGAAACTATCCAGTCCCCAGCAACCCTGATAGTTACATCAACTGCCAAAATGGAAACCCCACACTGATGCAGTGTCCTGCTGGGCACATCTTTAATGCTGCCAGTGGGCAATGTGAGATGCCAGGTAAGGATCGTCAACTTGAAGGCTGATATTAATTAGCTACTGGGTCTTGGGAAAAGTCTAGTAGCAATCATGTACAGTCACTCAATCAATTAATGGTGCAAGGAAGAAAAGTTGACATGCTTGTATGTTTTATGCTCATGGACTACGAGAAAGCGTTCAACAGCATAGAGACAAATGTGATGATGAACGCTTTAAGAAAACAAGGCATAGAAAATACATATGTTTGGAACTTGAGTCAATAAGCCAAGACTGATTACATAATTCTGTCATCCTGATCATTCCAATACTTTGAGGTGCAGAAAGGCGACACAATTTCACCAAAGCTATTGTCAGTGGCTTTAGGAGAATTTTTCAAAAAACTCATTTGGGAAGACAGAGGCATCAACATCAGCAGTGAGAAATTCATTCGTCCATGGTTAGCTGAAAACACTGTGATCACCACACACAGAGTCGATGACGCAGAAGAGTGTCTATGTGATCTTGATGAAGAAAGTAAAGCAGTAGGTCTGGGTATCAACAGAAATAAAACACTGTGCATGTGCAACCCTTTCCACCCATACAGAGAGATAAGACTAGGGGCTTACATGATTAAAGAAGTCAGTTCATTCATCTACCTGGGTCAAGTGACAAAGAGATATCACACCCAAAAACTGCAGTGTGGCTTACTTTCAACTGCATAAAGCTGAAAATACAAGTGATCAAAAACACCAAAGCAAGAGCAAATACATTCAATGCCATGGTTTTATTCTGAGTGATTTACAGCTGTGAGGTTTGGAATCTGGGCAAAACAGATATTAAGGGAGTATCAAGTCACACAATGGAGAGACAGACCCTGAAAGTATCATTTATGGATTGTATCAAAAATGAGAAAATTCACTGTATAACTGGCTTCAAAGATGTCATTATGGCAGCATTAAAACAAAAATACGCTTTGGCAGGACATGTGGTATGCATTCCTGAAGACAGATGAACATAGAAAGTGACATTCTAGAGCCCTGGCAACTTCATGTATCCAGTTGGCAGATCTCCAATGAGATGGCAAGATGGTCTATGGAAAGTTGTCAGTCCTACATCATAGCAAAGAACCGATCAAAATATCAACAACTGTTGGACTCCTCACTTTGGAGAGTGAACCCATCCAGAAGAAAATGAGGATCGAATTATCAAAATATCAAAGTGAATGACCAGAAAACCAAGACTTAAGAAAAAAAGCACTAAAATTGAGTTGTTGTCCAAGAACAACAAAACTAGAACTAGTTAGCTCATTTACTTATATTCTTATGATATGGTTACAAGTCCCTTTATCTAGACATAGGCAGAGTTAGTTTTGTGTGAGATAAGCTGGGGAACTCATTCCTAATCAGCTGAAACCACTAAGTGCCCACTACTATGATCTCCCCGAGAGTTTCAAGATGGCTGAAAGTGAGAGGATTCAACAATATTTAGACCTATAAAATTATACACTAATAAATCTAAGAGTGGGTCGGAAGTCGGGCTGGGTTATTGTTCTTTTTGTCATCTCAATCTTTGTTATCCTCATGTTGTGTGAAATACAGGCTGTAGCTGCAATCCACCTCCCAACTTCTGCACTGGCAAAGCCAACGGGAACTACTACAATCCCAACAATCCCCACACCTTCATTATTTGCAGTAATGGAATTCCTACTGAAATGCAGTGTCCTGCTGGTCTCATCTTCAATGCTGCTAAGGATCAATGTGACTGGCCAGGTGGGTACATGTTGCCATGGAGTATCTTACAAGTTTTGCTAGAAGCAAGTAATCTAAGATTATGACATCTAAATGTGTTAGGAATAAATAGCAATGCAAATGCTATGAAATGTATGTGATAAACCATCCATCAATCCATCCCTCAATTTTCAAAACTGCTTGATCTAATTCAGGGTTTTAGGGGACCCTCTAACAAACACATACCACCTACTTTTCCACTTCTGAGCTAATGAATTTGATAATAATGATAGAAGTGTACTGTATGTTACTGCTTGTTAATTAGCACATGCAAGTAAGAATTTCACTCCATTCGTATACATGTGACAATAATGAGCCTATAAACCTGTTTGCTTTACCTTTAAATATAATGGATAAATGATGACACAATCGCTCAGCTTCAGAGCGCTGAGTTCAAATCCTAGCCCAGCCACTACAGTATGCAAACGATGGAGTCTTCCACATCCCAAGCACATCATTTTAAGTTAAACGGCAAAATGTGCATAACTGTGATGGGCTGGCATCTCCACCTATGTTAGTTTCTGCCTTGCGCCGAATGTTACTGAAATTGAGTCTGTAAACCAACAAATTTATTTAATAAAACAATGTGTTCACAAAATTGATGGATGATAACTGTGATAAAGGTAATCATTTCATTATAAAATAAAAATGATTTCCGCTGTTTGGTTGATAATTGTTATTAAGCACTGGAAGCTGCTTTTTGCATTTCCTTATAGCTAAGACCTTTATAATGGTGGTTTCACAGCCACTGAAACAACTATTGAATGTGTGAAAGAGTAAATGAGCCTCATCAGAATCCGTTTACAGTACTTACAGTAAGTGTTTGATGTTCCCATGTCTTTGTGTGTTATTGTAGGTTCAAACCTTCCAAATCCCGGTCCTAATTTCTGCACTGGCAAACCAAATGGAAACTACGTCAACCCTAACAATCCTAACAGCTACATTTCCTGCTCCAATGGACTAATCTACATCATGCAGTGTCCCGCTGGCCTTGTCTACAACCCTGCTAAAGACTGGTGTGACTGGCCAACCAGTGGCAGCAATTCAGGCAACGGTGTGTAAAAATCTTTTCTTGTTAAGTCAGCACTACCATTTGAAAATAAATGAGGAAGTTCTTCATTGTTTATACAAATGCACAATTAGAGAGAAATGTTTTTATAGAGGAATCGAATATGGTCCTAGAAAAACATTTTTCCTGTTTTGAGGACACATTATTATTTACTAATTTAGAGTTAAAAGCCTTGTGTCATATTCTTTTAAATTTGTCATTTTTCAGGCACACAACATGCTACCCAAGGTTTTTGTGCTGGCAAAACGGATGGCAACTATGAGAACCCTAAAGACCCCCACAGCTACATTGCCTGCTCCAATGGGTTGGCCCATTTGATGCCTTGTCCTTCAGGGCTGGTCTTCAATGCTTCTAAGGACTGGTGTGACTGGCCTCACAGTTTTAGATCAGGTTAGTAAGATGGGCCAGTGATTTTTGCTGTGCTTGAATTGCCAGTCTAAGCAATAGCTGCCTTATCTACAGAAATACTGATCAATTGATTAATTGTAGTTATATTTCTCTTAACATCAACAGGAATACCAAATAGTAATCAGGCTGGACGGCAAATCCCTCTCTCTTTCTGCAAAAACAAAATCAGTGGAAATTATATCGATATGAACAGGCAGCACTCCTTCATCATGTGCTCCAATCACCTGACTTACATCATGCAATGTCCAGCAGGTCTTGTATACAACGATGCCATCAAAGTCTGTGACTTTCCACCTGGCTCCCCCTAAGGTGAGTGTGCTTTTTAGATATGTTTCAGAAACTGAGGAAGGTGGTAGCCCTACAAGTCAATTCAGTAAATGAATCAATGGATTCCTAGATAAATGAAAAAATGAATAGCAGAACTTTATTCTTAGGAGTAGCGGAGGTCTGTGTTTTCTAGTCATAGTAATAATGTAATAAATCTTGTAATTTTGTTTATTTTTGTACAACCATTTTATTATTTATGGATGTCACCATTTTAGGTACTTTTTTCCTGGCTACGTTGTTGTTGATGGAAACAGTACTCTCTAGCTACCATAGAAGGGGAAGTTGTGACACATCAAGTCGCTCTTCAGACATTACAGTGCAATTCGGTTTGCGAGCATAATTCGTTCCGGAAACGTGCTCGCAGTCCAAATCACTCGTATATCAAAGTGAATTTCCCCATAAGAAATAATGGAAACTCAGATTCGTTCCACAACCCAAAACTATTCATATAAAAGTGATTAATACAAAATATAAAGTAAAAATACATAAAACAAATTAACCTGCACTTTACCTTTGAAAAGAATCATGCCTGGTGTGAGTGAGTTTCTAAACTCTTGTGGGATTCCACCCAACGGGACGACACGCAGAAGAGTGTCCCAAAGCAATCGCAGTCTCCCAGCGCTGTAGCAGTTCGCCGTATAAGCGTATCCAAAAAGATCGCGGACATGCAGACGGAGAATAGGAGACAATTGCCCTCAAAAGAAGAGAGAGAGAGAGAGAGAGACGCGGGCGAGATAAGGAGAGAGAGACGTGCGCGAGAGAGAGAAGAACCATCAGCTCAGTTGTGATCACATGACGCTCAGCAGACAAAGTGTATCCGTACTACTCGTGTTGCAAGACATCGCTCGTTTGTAAAGTCAAAATTTATTAAAAAATTTAGCTCGTCTTGCAAAACACTTGTAAACCAAGTTACTCGCAAACCAAGGTTCCACTGTATTTAAAATGGCAGGAGATTAGTTAATTAGCAGCAAAAACAGGTCACTAATTAAGAATAAAAACCTGCTGCCACTGCGGCCCTCCAGGACAGGAGTTTGAGAATCCTGCTTTACATGATATATTGCTATTCCTGTTACAAAGAACTGAAAGTTACCAAAATATACTTATGGCAGTCACTGCTAGGATCCATAAGGCTGTCTGTGCTTGCCTGGTGTAATGTCTTGGGTTGGTTCCTGC
>JANRMT010027041.1:41667471-41717266 GCA_026402145.1 Polypterus bichir lapradei | reverse complement strand
TGCAGAAGTTGGGTGCTTGGGTTACAGGGGATCCTCCTATATTATAAACCAAGCGAGCGAAATATATATATATATATATATATATATATATATATATATATATATATATATATATATATATATTCACATTATGGTGCAGCAAGATTCAGTAATTAACATTAATTAATAATTAATTTCAAGTCTCTTCCCTTCAATATAAATGTAAGAGTTTTGCACTAACACCTTCATCATTTTTTCATTATAGACACTTTAGGTATCCCCAGCGTAAAATAAACATGTAATTTAAAACAGGTTGGCATTGATTTGTCATCTACTCTATTAATCTAATGATCTACTTTCTTTCTTTCTTTCTTTCTTTCTTTCTTTCTTTCTTTCTTTCTTTCTTTCTTTCTTTCCATAGTTAGGGTTAGCATTAGGGTTAACCCTAACCCTAACTCTGTAATTTCCAGCTGGTTTTCTACTGCTGAAATTTGTTTTTGGGTAATATGAGGTCCTCCAATATTCTAAACATAAACAAGCAGCAAACACATCAAAATGTTCAAATTATGGTGCAGCAAGTGTTCAGTCATTAACATTTTCTAATTTTCAGGTTACCTTCCTAAAGGAAGAATTTTGAACTAACACCTTAAAAAACTTAAAAAAATTAGAGTATTCTAAACAGATGACATTGATTTGTCATCCAGAATCAAAAATGTGTCAAATTGTTTTGTAATGAAGGTCAGTTAACACTGTAGTATTTCTTTCTTTCTTTTTTCTTTGTAATATAACAAACAAAAATAGTATATGTTTAAACTTTGTTCAGGACTAATAGTAAGGTAGTTTGATACATACATATAAATAAATATTCTAGTTCTTGCAAATGTTTATGACTAAAATACATTTAATTTTCGTACCATTGGAAGACCAGTCGCACTTATCCAGGGCAGCATTGTAAACCAGGTTATTGGGGCACTGCATCACATGCATTATCCCACCTGAGCAGGAGATGAAGCTGTGGGCATCGCTGGGATTGACGTAGTTTCCATCTGGTTTTCCACTGCAGAAGTTGGGTGCTTGGGTTACAGGGGCTCCTCCTATATTATAAACCAAGGGAACGAAATATATATATATATATATATATATATATATATATATATATATATATATATATATATATATATATATATATATTCACATTATGATGCAGCAAGATTCAGTAAATAACATTAATTAATAATTTCAAGTCTCTTCCCTTCAATATAAATGTAAGAGTTTTGTACTAACACCTTCTTCATTTTTTCATTATAGACACTTCAAGTATCCCCAGAGTAAAATACAGTAATCCCTCGCTATATCATGCTTCGACTTTCGCGGATTTTAAATGTAAGCATATCTAAATATATATCACAGATTTTTTGCTGGTTCGCGGATTTCTGCGGACAATGGGTCTTTTAATCTATAGTACATGCTTCCTCAGTTTGTTTGCCCAGTTGATTTCATACAAGGGACGCTATTGGCGGATGACTTAGAAGCTACCCAATCAGAGCATGTATTACGTATTAACTAAAACTCCTCAATGATATAAGATGTGCTTCCCGCGCGGTGCTTGATTGTTTGCTTTTCTATGTCTCTCTCACTCTCTCTGCCTGACGGAGGGGGTGTGAGCAGAGGGGCTGTTTGCACAGAGGCTGTTTGCCTAGAGAATAGTGACGCTCCTGTAAAAAATGCCGCTTTATCGCCGGTGCTTCAGCATACTTAAAAACCCAAAAGCACGTATTGATTTTTTGATTGTTTGCTTTAATCTCGTGCTCTCTCTCTGACGTTCTCTGTGCCTGACGGAGGGGGTGTGAGCAGAGGGGCTGTTTGCACAGAGGCTGTTTGCTTAGAAGATACGGACGCTCCTCTAAAAAATGCTGCTGTATCGCTGTGCTTCGGCATACTTAAAAGCACAGAAGCACGTATTGATTTTTTGATTGTTTGCTTTTCTTAGCGAGCGCTCTCTCTCTCTGAAATTCTCTGCTCCTGATGCGCGCATATAGATATGTTTGCATTCTTTTAATTGTGAGAAAGAATTGTCATCGCTGTGTGGCTGCCCCAAACCTTTTTCTTGTGTCAAGGTGTTTTATTTCACAAGGTGTATATTTAATCTTTGTACAGGACTAACACTTCTCATCTGTACTAGAAGCCATTGTATAGGGCTCCTGGGAAATCAGCATTAGTTGCAAGGCAGAACCAATCCCAGAAAGGAATTGCAGTTCATTGCAAAGAACTCTCACTTGGGCTGCAAATCATCTTAATCTGCACAGATGGGTATTGTGAGGCTATAGAATACAAATAACACATTATTTTTGTTGCGGCTAAGGAAAGAAAATTGTAAAAGATTTTTGTCTGAGCATGTAGTTTGTAATGATGATGGTGCAACACTGAAAGCCATATTCATACACCTACAATAAACTAGGCAGTGTTCACGAGCTACCGTAAGAGCACACTACACTGACTCCAGCATTCATGTAAAGGTTTTCCAGATGTAAATGTGTGTTCCATTCATTTTCATTGAAATACAGTAGACTAAGATGTTTCTTTTTTGCTTTATACATTCTTACAGTTACTGTAAGTGAGAATTAGGAGGTCCTCTGCACAGCAACTGATCTTCAAGCTACAGTTTTAAAGGCATCCAAAATAAAGAGCACAACTAGACTTAAAATTAAGGGATGTGAGTATTGCTAGAGCAAGTAGTTTCCAGATATTGTCTCTATAGAGGTTTTGGCTGCAACCATTTACACCCAAATTCAAGCTGAAATTCATAAACAAGGAGTAATAATGCAAAAATAATATTTAAAGCATATTTTAACAGTGTCACCCAAGTTTTGAGTAGACATGTAAAGTGTCTCCTAGTGAAGTTTCAGTTTGGTGTCACATAGCCAAACAGAATTGCGATGACTCCTGAACTGCTCTTGAGATGCGGTTTAAGGGCCAGGAGGAAAAGTCTCAGGACTTTTTTTTTTTTTTGAGAAAGAGACTAATGACATGAAAGAGAAAAAGAAAAACATAGCAAGACAAGAGGTGAGACGGGAATACTTTGGCAAGGTATGTGGATTGTATGCAAGATTGTATGCAATTGATGAGACCAATCAATTAGGAAAGCTCAGAATGCAGCAGGAGTTTTCCATTTTCACCTTTATTCATACAGTTTGTGGTTTTTAATATGATAAATGCTTACATTCTTGATCTATCCAGTGTCTCTGAAGTAGAATATGTCTGAAGAGGTAATAACATGGTACTTTCCTTTAATAATTTTATTAACATGAACTTGCAAGTGCTGCCTGCACAGTAATGAAGCCATATCCACTGTCAACACCAAAGCCTATTCTGGCAGCAATGGCTATAAAGCAGGACTTAACATAAAACTGAATCTGACAGCTCATCTACTGCCACACACATAGAGTCTCACAACACAATGGTTTAGAGACTCCAGACATCTTTGGGATGCAACACAGACTGAGAGAAGGAGTAGTATTCAAGTTGAAATTTCAGCCTTAGTTAAATATCTGTGTGTGTGCATATGAATGATTTCAGTTATCTTCACTTTTACTGGGAGTCTCACATCTTTTTTACATAAATATATATTTTAGTCTTTGGAAATTGGTATATTTTAAAAGTATATTTAATTCTCCTTACCACTGGAAGACCTGTCACACCTATCCTGGGCAGCATTGTAAACCAGGTTATCGGGACACTGCATCACATGCATTATCCCACCTGAGCAAGAGATAAAGCTGTGGACATCACTAGGATTGATGTAGTTTCCATCTTGTTTTCCATTGCAGAAAGTGTTCTGTCTGGTGACACGGGGTCCTCCTATATTATAAACAAACAGATAAAAACTCAAAATCTCCACCTCATTTGCATTTCATTTTCAGTTTTAAACTAACACCTTAAAGGACAAATTGTTTTGTTTTTTTTTTGTTAGTTCTGAGCTGTCATAGAGAACAATTATACACTTATTGTTTTTCTTTTAAATTTGCAGAGTAAAATAAGCAAGTATTTTATGAATGGGCGGGCATCCAAAATGAAAAAACCTGCCAAAGCATTTTACAAAAAATATATGAACAAATGTGCCCATTCTTTCTTTCTTTCTTTCTTTCTTTCTAGCATTACTAAAGATATACAGGGATACGTCTCAGCTTTGCACAGGACTCATTTTTGCACAGGAGTACGTAACATCTCTTGGTAATATACAAGAAACAGATAATGTCTTTCCAAAACATCAGCTTGCATTACAGGGTTACTGGGAATTAAATGTTATTCAGTCAGCATTAATAGAAAGGTAATCCCCATCCCACAGACAAATTCTAGTCTATTGCAGACTACTTTCACTAGCACAGGGCTATTTGAGATTATGGAAAATAAATTATTTATTTTATTTTTGCACCAGAGAAAAGAAAACTTGAGATTTTTTTTTGTAGCATGTAGCTTGACATGAATATGGCCCACAGTAAAACAACAGGAAAATTGCCATGAAGCGGCCCTAAAAGCCACATTCACTCACCCACACAAATGTAGTTTTAGCGGGGCACATAAGCTACATTAAGAGCACACTGCACTCACTCCAGCGGGCATGTAAAGGATTCCAGAGGTAATAAAGTTTTCATTCTGTTTGAAATAGATTAAGTTGTTTCTGCTTTTCATTATACTTTCTCCTTACCTTTGGTAGTCCAGTCACACTTATCCTGGGCAGCATTGTAAACCAGGTTATCGGGACACTGCATCACATGCATTATCCCACCTGAGCAGGAGATAAAGCTGTGGACATCGCTAGGATTGATGTAGTTTTTGTCTTGTTTTCCACTGCAGAAGTTGGTTGCTTGAGTAATGGGGGTTCCTCCTACGTTATGAACAAATAAAAGAAAAAATAATGCAAAATATTCACAATGCAGTGCAGTACATGTTATTAGATTTTGTACTTTTCAAGGTACCTCGCTTCAACTTAGGGCGATGTCGCATTATGCAACAGTTAGTCGTGGGTCATGTCAGGTTTGTTGACAGCAGTTGCTGATCTAGTCATGCCATATTTACCAACTGTGTGATGAGCTTCTAGTACAGATGTGCTCATCCCTTTTCGTGACAGCATGCTGCCTGATGGAGACAGTGCTACCGAAAGGATTAATTAGCATGCTTCTTTCTTTATTTTTACATTATGTCATGGTACAACAAACTCTAAACATCAGACAGACAAGCTTCTCTTCTGTTTGTGAGGTCCAAAACACTTTTGGATGAACATTCATTGGTTGTCAGCTCTCATGCTCACAAAGCCCACCCCTATGGCTAAGGTCAAAATCAAATCTGATTGATTTTGTCAGAGAAAGTCATAGACTAGTTGGAGCCAGTCACTCGGCATAAAAAAACATGTACTTTATGAACAAGTTGAAAGTGCTTTGTTGTCCAAAATCAAAAATGTGTTAAAACAATTAATATTGTACTCTTTCCTTTCTTTCTTGTAAAATCCATCCATCAATTATTGAATCCATTTAATACAACTCAGGGTTCCAAAGTCTAGCACCAGTCCCTGGTGGATTAGACTCAGGGCAGGAACCAATTCTTGAGTGTTAAACCATAGCTGGGCTCACTCAACCACACCACACCATTTTACAAACAGATAGTGACTAGTATAGTATTTTGAACCCAGGACTCTGGGACTGTGAAACAACAATCATAACATCTTATCCAGATATTTTCTCTGAGTTCTCAAATGCTACCTGATGATTTTGAACTAAATGAGCATGGAGAACATTCATGAGTTTGAAGCACCACAATTATAAAACAGGTCCAGAAAGTGGCTGGATTTAAATTAGAATCTCCACTTACCCTAGTTGTTATAATTTAGGTTTTTGGAATATGTAACATACAATTCGACATACCTTTTACATTATTAGGTTAATATTTTTACCATTAAATTTTGGATTTTCTGTGCTGTCATTATTATTCTCATTGGTGTTGCCATTTTGTGTGTTCAAGGACCTTTTAGTGAGCAACACTCTCTGTTAGTGATAGCCAGACATGATGATGTGTGACGTCGTCCCTGCAATGGTATAAAGGACAGTCTTATGGATTTCCACAAGATTTTGGATGTTAGGGGGAATATTTTATAGTTAGTGTAAAATCTTAGAAAGGATTTTGTGGTTTTGTAAAAAAAAAATTGTATAATTATTTGGCATTCAGGTTTAGTGACTTTTTGTTTTTGACTTTGCTAGCTGTTTTTCTTTTTTATTAACCATGATTTAACAACTCTTCACTTCCTGGACCTTGTTACTTCCATTGTGGTATAAATTTAACATCTTATTAAAGAAAGAAACATCATCTAAAGAGGCAAATCAGTAATCAGGCTGGAGAAATCTCTTAATTACTCCTCGGCAAAATGCCTTAGAGGGAGCATTCTTCAAAAGCAGTCCATTACAGCCTGGTCAGAATGATCAGAGAAACAAAGAATACAGGTTCATTTTATAAACTGTTGAATTTACATACAGTGTCAATCAATGCATATATTTAACTCTGGTTGGTTCGTTGGTTTACGCCCAAATCAACCAACAAACCGTTTTCCAACCTGTTGAATCCGAACACAGGGTCACGGGGGTCTGCCGGAGCCAATCCCAGCCAACACTGGGCGCAAGGCAGGGACCAATCCTGGGCAGGGCACCAACCCACCGCAGGACACATACACCCACACACCAAGCACACACTAGGGACAATTTAGAGCTGCCAATCCACCTAACCTGCATGTCTTTGGACTATGGGAGGAAACCAGAGTACCCGGAGGAAATACACCCAAATATTTATATAAAATAAAAGTCTGTTATATTACTGTATATTTTAGTTCTTCTTATACCCTTGAGTTGAGCCACCACCCCTGAAATTTCTGTGCCTATAACAGCTGTCCATTCTGGTGGTTTACAGGACATCTGTAAACACTGAGCACTGTGAGTAGTGAGAAAAGCGCTATATAAATGCAAAGAATTATTATTATTATTATTATTATCTGTTTACTTCTTAGTCATCTCTTAGTCATCTTTCATTACATTTTGTTGTTCACTTGACCTTTATCTGGTTTCTGACATTTATTAACCTTTATGCTATTTCTTTGGGATGAATGCTATGTTACCCTAAAATTATTCTTCCACACCATGTAAATAGAAGTTTGGTGAGGGGTTAAAAAATTTCCTATCAAGTTAAGTTCACATTCCGACTCTATGATGTTCAAAACATCGAGATAAGTTTTTTAGCATGGTGTCTGTGTGTATGTCTGTGAAAATCTATGTACAATGATAGTATCTTCTGAGACTTTTAGTTCAATGCTTATCTCGTAAGCCTTCCAGAGCATTTTGATCAATGTCCAAGGATAACTGCTGCAGAAATATTTTAATCTAGCCAAGACTTTTGCAGTCTGCTCTGTTTAGTCACAAGGACAGGCCTATTGATTTGCAAAGTTTTTGCACATGTGGTTTTTGACATACATAATTTATTTAAATATACATGTATACACACATGGAGGCACAGAGACACATGCATACACACTCACATACTCAAAGACATTATTAAATAAAGACAGCTGACAGCTTGTTTGCCTTACCAGAGCGCATGTTGGATGATGAAAAGAAAGAAATGAACACAGACAAACACCACGCCAGATCTGTAAACGTCGATTTGAGACATTAGACTAGCCCGGTACCAATCTGTCTATGTATGCATCTTGTTTACTTCATTTGACCCAATGTATTTCGTTTCAAATTAAATATTATTTATGTTGCCCACGTCATTCAATTTTCTGTTCATTTTACTCTTCATTTATTTGTGTACATGCTCAATCTTATATAAATCAGTGTACTTGATTGTATATTATTGTCCAGTATGGAAGTACTCTGTGAACCTTTCCATACTGATTTTTCCTTATTCATTGGCAGAACACTGACTTGCACATTTTTGGGAATGCATGAGGAAAACCTAAGACAAAGGATTCTCAGAGGAAGCAGCAACAATTGCTGCACCACTCTGTTACTGAAAAATTAACTAAATGGTTGTCATAAAGTTCTCAAATGGGACATTGGTATAGGGCTTTATTACAACCTCACTGTCGCTATAACACATCAGCATGATTGCAGTGTTTAGAATCAGCTGTAAGCCACAACGCAGGCTATAATTTTTGCATATTCTTTTTCTAAACCTTCTAAAACCACAGCTGTCAGACATAGCATTGAACCATTTGCAACAGTGTTAGACTTAAGACAGAATATTAAATGAACACCACCCTACCATGGTGGCAGTGGCGTAGCTAGGGGTGGGCGGAGGGGGTGGTCCACCCTGGGTGGCACATTTTTGGGGGCAACATTATTGGCCAAAAGGCTCAGTGCAATTCGTGTGTAAGCAGCAGGGTTTGGAAAAATATCACTCATGTATGAAAAACGTCAAATTCTCTGATTTTTTAACCACAAATGCTGAAAAATAATGTTCAGACTGTCCTTCTGCATCAGACACAGCAGTTGAAATTTATGAGGCAATGACAAAAATAAACATTAAGCATTACACCGATAATAATTTCTAGGAAGATAAACAACTAATTTACAATGTATAATTTTGTTTCGTTATCAATCCAAATGCATTCTTGCTCTGCACAGAAAACATCCCCACCTATCACTTGTACCCTGCTTTGGTTCTGGTTTTTGTGGCGTAATTAAACTAATAATTAGAACACGGCTTATCAGTGCATCTATACTATATTCTTGTCTAGCTGATGCTTATAAATATATTATAAATAATATACATTATGGCTGTTTCTTTATATATGAATAAATCTATGCAAAATGTGTCTTAATTTTTCTCTATACATCATTTTAATTTTCTATTTAAATAGTTTAACATATTCAGATATGTTGGAGGGCAGCAAATTAAAGCACTGCCCTGCCCCGAGCGGCACAAACTCGAGCTACGCCACTGTATGGTGGTAGTGCTTGTGAGTGCTGATGAATCCTTAAATTATGTTTCCTGGTAGGGTCATCCATGGTTAAAAGGTTTTGGTAGAGGCTCCAGGCAGAGAGTAAACCAACACCTTAGTCCTCGACAAAGGATCAATCTGTGGAAAGCATGCATTCTCTCCAAAGAAGCAATAGCAGGAAAGGCAATTCTGATAATAGTGGCCTTCTTTTCTGACCGAGTAAGGAACCTAACATGAAAAAAATCATGTGCCCTTGCCTCAACACAATAGCAGATTGCTTTAACAACTTCCCATCATGGCCCCATCATATCTCTTGTGCCACTGGGGAAGTGGACAAGGCCTGAATTGGGAGGTACTTAGTCATAAAACTAAAGGAGAGAGAACCCAGGTTTTTTTTGATGCCACTTCTAAATGGAACCTCTTCCCTCATTGTTCCAAAATCTGAGACTTATCTATTTTTTTTGTCTGGTTAAACTCACCTGGCCAATCACATTGATCCAGATTATCATTGTAAACCAGACCATTAGGACAGGGCATCACGTAGGTGATTCCATCAAAACAACTGATGTAAGTCCTGATGTCAGCAGGATTGGCATAATTTCCATTGGCTTTGCCTGTGCAGAAACTGGAGCTGGATCTGGAGTAGTGCAAATCCAAAATTTTGCCTTCAAAATAAACATATACAAAAAAAGTTAAACTGCTCCTCAGTTTGTAAAGTGATACTCAAATAAGTTAAGCTCAAATAAGCCACATTATCTATTTAAATTAAAGAAAATTTAAATATTCTAGAGTTCTGAAAATATTAATGACTTGGAGGTTGAACACCCAGCTAATAATGTGGCATCTGTGTCAAGAACAGAAATAAAACAGAATTCTATGTAAATTTCAGGCACTGATAGACATTAATGAAAAACAAAGGTGCAAATAACAGAATCTGAAAAAAATAATCCTGATGTTAGATCAAATGCCCTGGAAGCTTTAAATAAGCAACAGTATGAGACATTTGGAAACAGTTTAACAGTTATTTAAGAAAATAAACAAAATGGACAAAACAGTTGATCTTCTGATTTTTGTAAAATGTGTCATATTTTCATGTTGAAATACAAAACAAAGACAGGCATGATGTCTTCTGGGCCCTCCTCTGGTTTCTTTTGCTATTCCATATAAGTCTTTTAGAAAAGACATCCATTGTGAACAAAACATTTTATTACCTTTTTGGGAAATAAGTGGCCAGTCACAGAAGTCTCCTGTGGCATTATAGATCAGACCCGGAGGGCAGGGCATCACATATGTGATTTCATCTTTACAGGAAATATAAGTTGCACTGTTAAGGGAATTGGCATAGTTGCCATTAGGTTTGCCAACACAAAAGTTTGACGTGCCGGGGTTCTTATCCAGATTCAAGCCTGAAAAGGAAATTGAGAACAATTTGAGTTTAAATGCATTATTGTAACTGGCCTAAACTAAGTTTAAACTCAAGTTTAACGTCAGGTTTCATTTGTTGGTCAAGTGTACATAGCGCAAAGACGTTCTTACTTTCATGTCTCCCTCAATAGTGACAGTAGTACAGTACAAACTACACAGAATAAATTCAACAAAGGCAACTAATACAACATCATATATTAAGTGCAACTGTAACACTCATGGAGTTAAGTGATCCGAGGAAAAACACTGTTCTTGAATCTTGTTTTGTGAATGCTAATGATCCTGCGTTGTTTGTCAGAATGTGGCTGGGAGAACATTGTCTACATAGCATGACTGAAGCTTTTGTTTTTAGTTGACTAGATTACTGCAACGCACTCCTCTCAGGACCACCCAAAAAAGAGGTCTCATGGCCTTGGAACCCCTGCAGATTTTGTTTTTTTCTCCAGCCCAATGGAGTTTTTATTTGTTTTTTCGGTCCTCCCTGGCCATCAAACCTTACTTTATTCTTTGCTAATTAGTATTGCCTAATTTTATTTTTATATATATTTTTTCTTTCTTCATCTTGTAAAGCACTTTGAGCTACATCACTTGTATGAAAACGTGCTATATAAATAAATGTTTTTGTTGTGTGTCTTTCTAAGGCAGAGTGTGTGCTACTGTATATACTGCATGTCCTGAGCAGAAGGCAGCTGTGAGTCAGTGATATTCTGAGCTAACATTATTACCCTCTGCAGTCTCTGGCACTGCTGAGATGTACAGTTGTCCATACCAGGGCAGCTTGGAGCTATCAGGCAAGTTGATATGCATAAGTATTAGAATAAGCTACAATATTCTTGGAAGAGCCACATGGACATGGGGAAGTCCAGTCTCCTCGTGTGAACCATTTCACAACCATACTGTTCAGAAAACAGGATTGCATAGAATTTAAGCATGCAGTGTAATGTTTAGATCAGCAGGTTGACATTAGCAAACTTCCAAAAATGTAAGACAATCACACATGAAATCAATTCTTACATTTAAAATGAAGCGCAGTAGGTCAGGATATTGCTTTACTCATTATACTGTACTTACTTGGATCTGAAGGTTTGTTGATGGCTGGGTACACACATTGATCCAAAGATCCATCATATACCAGGGAGTGTGGGCAGTTCATGATGTTGCCATGTCCATTGAAGCAGGCTATGTAGCTGCTAGGGAAGCTGGGATTAGGATAGTTCCCGCTTGGCTTGCCTTTACAGATGTCTGAAATTCTGGAGGCAGGAACAGTCTCAGTAGTACCTGTAATCAATAAATTCTTACATTAAATACCCAGCAAACAACATGCCTACACTGCATATGTATGTTTTCATGAGTAAAATATCCATCCATCCATCCATTTTATGAAATATTCAAGGATCACAGGTTTAGAAACTATTCTAACAAGAACAGTCCCTGGATGAAGCCCCAGTCCATTGCAGACCACAGTGTTACACTCACTCATAATACACCAGTCAACATATACATTCAAACAGAGCACTGACTCTGTTCATCTTTGGTACAGAACTTGTGTCTCTGGAGCTGCCAGGCAGCACCACTGTGCCACATGAAAAAAAACAGCACAGAAATATCCAGAAAAGACACATCTTCTGGTCAGATCTAAAACCATTACTTAACATTACTTTTAATGGATTTCTATATACAAAAGGGGCACAGAGTGACTCAATAAAAAATGATTAGGAAAACATAGCAAAGTTCAACATCAGTTTTTATGATGTGTGTGGCAACAATACGCCTTTGTCCTGAAAAGCTTTGATCAAGTGATAAGATGTTGAAGGTGAAAGTACCACTTTTATAAGTAATTTGAACCTCATTTTAAAATTTACACTTACCTAAGGAGAGCTGCAGCAGGAGGACCACCACTAGAAAGGAAAAATAGAAATGAAGGTGAGCCGTGGACAGAAAAGGGAATGGTAGGCTGGCAAAGAACCATACATGCTTTTATTTTATGCTGAAAATTAACACGAGTAGAAGAGTTCAAAGTCTGTTGGAGGGTATCATGAATTTTAAATGTTCACACTAAATTTATATTTATGAGTAGTCAAATTAGTATACTGTATATAGTATACATAGTATATGTATGTGTGTATTATAGGTGTTTATACTGTATATTTACAGTTGGTTTTAAATCATATTGTCATGCATTTCATGAGCAATTAGAGCAGTGTAAGTATAATTATTGGTATAATTATATGCTATCTATCTATCTATCTATCTATAATATAGTGCCTTTCCTATCTCTCTATCTATGTGCTAGCACATATAAGAACAGAAAAGCTTAAAACAAGGCAGACAGGACTCAAACCACAACCCCACTGATCACAATAGATCTACTCTATTCTATACACCAAGCACCACAATTACCCTTTACATCTCTTAAATGTTAACATTTCTGCATTTTCTTCAGTTTTTTATGATTAAATTAACTTTTCATTGAGGGTTGATCTATTAGTGAAACCTGATTTTTTTTTTCCCTAGTTATCTGTAAATTGGGCTATGAGGTTTATTTTCACTGCGAGTCCACCAATCGACTCTATGGGTGTGTTTCCTATTATTTGGCTGACATCTTTATCCAAGGAGACTTAGAACATTTGACTTACAGTCAGTTTCATTTCTTTTTTTTTTCTAGCTGGAGTACAGGCAGGTGGAGTGACTGGCTCAGGGTCACAGAGTGTCAGCAGTGGGGTTTGAAGTCCAAAGCCTTAACCACTACACCACACTGCCTGTTTCTAAGGCACGATCAAAGATACAATTATAAAGAAACAGCTTTAATATGTCAACACACTTTTGTTTCCAGCTAAACAAGTGTCAGGATCTAACACTATTTAGTGATCAGGAACTTTCTGATCTATTGTTTTAAATACTAAAACTGTCTTATATTCTAATGATGTTACCTCATTTACAGTTACAGAGAACTCCAATCAACAAAAAATGCAGGAATTGAATGTTTGGTGACATCAAAGTATTTGCATAATAATGTAAAGAGGACGACAAAAAATAATTTAAAAATGAATAATCAAAGAGGACTCTCTTACCTGAGATAAGGCATCTGCGCTCCATGATGGTCTTTGAAAGTGATGGCCTTTCAGACTTCCATTTATACCCTTGTAGCAGTGTTTATCTGTTGGCATGACTTTAAAGCTCGGTCGTTTATCTCAAGTAAATTACTTGTCACACCTTCAGGAAGTAATTTTGCTCATGTTGCACCATCAGGTTGAAACTTACTTTGTCCAGGAGTCCAGGATATTTTCCTGTCTAAAGACTGGAGAGAACTTGCAAAATGAAAAAGTCTGCCAGCCGACATTTCTTAATCAAGGGCTGTGGACTTAGGCACTGGACTTTTGAAGTCTACAGAGCAGGAAATGGTACAAGGCCAGCGTGAAATATTGTCATCCTCTTTTGACTGCATCATGACTGCTGGTGAGGATTTCAATCAGTCCCTCAGTATCCAGACTGGCATTGTACCTTGTAACAAGTTTATCAAAATAAAAGATAGTTTAGAATTCCTGTAACCTTTGCACGGAGAAAAAAAGACAAATATATGTGACATTTTGAAGAAATCATTGTATGACCTGAATAGTACCAATCAGAAAACATCATTGCACTAATGCAATATAATTTGAAAATGAACAGTGTCAGATTGGGTGTAAATTTATGCTGGCACTGTTAGTTAGGATCAGATCGGGGGGGTGGGGGGGGTTTGTGTCGTGATCGTGACTGAGAGAATAAAAATGAAAAAAATCAAACTTTTACAAGTACCATAAATTTATACCCAATGTCACATATATTTGTCTCTTTCTTTTTTTCTCCATGCTGCGTCGACATCAAGCACCAGAAGGCGTGTGCTTATGCAGTGCGAGCAAGAGCATGCAGATGGCCGGTTGCTTGTGCTATAACAAGCTTGACCAGTCAGCGATCAACGTACATGTACTGTGCAAGGCATGTATGAGGTCCACAGAGAAAAGAAGAGTGTTCATGGCTCACCTTGCAGAGGAACTTTGTCGTCACTTCTTACAAGAAAAGGTGATGGAAAAAGAAAAGGAGGATGCAACATCGACAAGCTTCTGTTCCAAGACAGCCGTTCCCCCAGGAAAGCAAACTGAGTGAGCATCAGGCACCCCTTCAATGTAATAGGAACCACAGCATAGAGAGCAGTGTGTACATTGCAACAGGTACACATGTCGTAAATGTAGAAAGGACAGTCCTTGGGTGTGTGGGAACTGTTGACATTTGAATTTGATGATTGCATATAGCGTGGAACTGACTTCTCTGTACTATTCTTTCCTCTGCATGTCCTGGACTACAAATGAAACAGCACCATGCACCAAAATATGTAGACTTGGCAAGAACAGAAAAAAAAAATCCAAATACTATATATACTGATATCTTTGTTTTTTGTCAGTGCGGCTTTGACATCATGGACCATAAGTTGCATACTAATTCAGCGTAAGCAGGAATACTCAATAAGACTGAATAAAAAAAATCAAGTGACAATGAGATAGGAATAAGGCAGATTCGCCAGCATTTGTGTGTCAGCTTTTATCCAGCCAGATCAGAGAATTTCCAGTTCCATTGTCTGAAAACACCACTCACCACTTATATCTATAGTTATTCCCTGTTTCAAACAAAAACTAACAGCGTCAGATCTCTGGGGTGGGTAGTCTGTATCGTGATCTTGACAGAGAGAATAAAAGTGAAAAAAAAAAACACCGGTTGTTACAGATGCAAATCAGATTTATGTGTTTATTGTATCATATTAACAATAAGAGCAGCTCACTACTTAAAACGGTAAATATACGAGGCAGTCAGGTTTGTACCAGGGGACTCTTGATTACAAGTCAGCAATTCTTACGCTGCACCACAGAAACTGTTGGATCATCCTTGAACCTTTTGTGAAAGTGTTCATTTGATCTTTGGACTTCAGGCTTCACACATTATATAGTTTATGTCTACATTTTGTGATTTATTACTAAAATATGTTTTAACGATGTATTTGCACAGTTTATTATAGAAACGGAACAAACATGAAATGCATGTGTTCCAATTGACGATCTATTATTTGCATTCTAAAACTCCAGAACTTCACTCCCAGATAACGAAGGCTGGAACTGGGAGAACTTTGTGCCCGTTCTGCGGCGGTGGGTGGTTGGAGTATTAGGTTGCCTGCTGCTTGTCTTGATCGGCACATTTACAAGACAAAAGACGCTGACGGAGAGGTTTGAAGGGACTTAAGGTGGGCCGGGTTTACAAGTTTTTTCGTAGGCATTGGTAATTCTAGTGTTAAATTGTATACCTGCCTCTCTCCTCATTCACTGGTCAAAAGACTCATCTCATCATTTCCGAACGAACACATCTCCTGTTTGTAGTCTACTTTCATATTCCTAGGTAGATACATGCTTTTTTTATATTATGAGCGTTGTGGATGACTACACTTATGGATTATAAGACATGAATTAATTATTCATGGATGTTTTCAATATTGTTTATTGTTGCCCAGCATTGGTCAACTTCAGTGTTAATTCGCAAAATTTCATAAAGTATTTGCTGGTGACTTTGTTTACCATATATTTTTCTATAAAGCTGCTGTGCATTTAACCTAAATAAAGTTTTTTTTCCAAGCACCACATGATGCTTTGTGACGCCAGTGTGACATCACAGCACAGCACAGCATAACTTTAATGCATATACAGTACAATACAATTTATTTTTTGTATAGCTGTCTTAATGTGGAATAAGATCGCTGCCCTGTCTGCTTTGTACTTGCAGATATTACAACACAATCAGTTGGATTTCCACCCCACATGCATTAAAAAAAAACTTGCAGTGTGACATCATCATTGTGACTATGTAAAGATCATAAAATGAATTGCCAGATCATCCGAGATTTGCATATGTATTAGTGATTATGTGCAATTTGTTCTGTGGTTGCTAGTACTAGAAACTTGTTTTAGATTAAGATTAGATAAAGAGCTTTGATTTTTGGCATATTGGTTATGACCTATGCTCATTATTGATTATGTTTTATCTCTCAGTCTTTCCTTATAAAGATTCTTTTTTTCAGTCGGGAACTTACAGTGAACTGTTAAAAAAGTAGATTTGAGTGGCATTAGATATTTATTTATTTATTATTTATTTTTTATTTGTTTTATTGATTTTATTGTAATCATTCCATACAGATAGATACATTTTTACAAAAAATAGGATTGAAAACAAATCAACCCCCACCCCTGAGAAAGAGAGCATGGCCAACGGAGTAAAACTTAAAGCTTGTAAAAATACATAAATTGACGAGTTTAATAGGCAGATAAAGATAAATGGAGAAGAAAAAGAAATGCAGAGAATTACTTCTTCAGTGCTTTAAAAGCTTATTCTAAAATATTATTGATTAGATCCTGCCAGGTTTTGAAAAAGTTCTGCACAGATCCTCTAACTGAGAATTTGATTTTTTCCAACTTCAAATAATATAAAACATTAATTACCCACTGACTTAAAAGAGGACAGTTAGGATTCTTCCAGTTTAGCAAAATAAGTCTGCGTGCCAAAAGTGAAGTGAATGCAGTCACAGTTTGTTTGTCCTTCTGTGTTTTAAGCCCATCTGGAAAAACCCCAAACACAGCTGTTAATGGGTTAGGAGGGATTGTGACACCAAGGCTCTCTGAAAGGCACTTAAAAATTTTTGTCCAGAATGGTGTTAATTTGGTGCAGACCCAAAACATGTGACCCAGTGAGGCTGGGACTTAATTGCAGTGTTTGCAGGTTGGATCTTGCCCTGGAAACATTTTGGACAGTTTTAGGCGAGACAGATGTGCTCGATATAAACTTTTCAGCTGAATAATTGTATACTTTGCACATATGGAGCTCGAGTGAATTCTCTGCATTGCTACCTTTCACTCCTTTTCTGACATATTGATTAAGAGATCTTTTTCCCATTGTCCTTTTGGATCTTTGAAAGGGAGGGACTGTAAAATAATTTTATATATTGCAGAAATGCTGTCTGAGTCCTTAAAACTGAGCAATATTTTTTCCAGCATAGAGGAACGTGCAAGATGAGGGAAATCGGGCAGGTTTTGAGATATTTATATTTATTATATTATTATTATAGTTATATATTATATTTGTATATTTCATAAAATAACCAGGTTGATTATTTTGATGGTTAGTAGTGTTTCCTCACTTCAAATTCTGCATCTTTGTGAGTTTGTACATTCATTGTATATTTTTTTTTGGGGTACTCCCATTTCCTGCAATATCCCCAAAGATGTGCATGTTGGGCTAAGTGGTGACGCCATTGTGTGCACAAGTGGACACTGTGGTGCACTTGTTGATTCTCTCACCATCCATGACCCTAAACCGGATTAATCAAGTTTGTGAAGATTACGTGTGTTATAATTTATTTACAGTATTTAAATATCCTTCAGGCAAGAATCCGCAGAAGATGTATTAAGTGAAATGCCTTAATAATGGGAATTTCAACACTCATACCCAAATGCTTTAATGTAGAGTACAAAGTTCTATTCATTAGATTGATAAACTTATTTCATTTGTTTGCAATAAACTGTCCCAATTTTAAACTGATAGGCAATGTAGACTAAACTCTAGGCAGTTGAAATTAAAATGACCAAACACTTCCTCTGTCTCATTGGTGAGAATGGGGCAAGTCTCTTAAGACACCTGTGCTGTGGACTTATTTAACAATCGTATTACAGAGTGTTATGAGATGGTGTTCACAATGGCGCTCTGTTTCTTATATGTCCCAAAGGCACAACTCCACACTGGCCCTGCCTGAGTGAGTGTGTGTGCCGCAGATGACAGGGATCTTGTTCAAGGTCGGTTCTTATCATGGGCCTCCTAGCTTTTTAAAATGAACGGAAGCTTGTGTTAACCATATTAGTGCCTCCATCTCCTCAAAACTACAGTATGTGTATGAAGACTAAAGGAACATTGATCAATGCTTGGTTTCCTCATATGGTTTAATAGTTTGCTTTGTGCTGGCTCTGTTTTCATTTTTAATCTTAGAATTTCACTCCATTCATTTTATCTAAACCAGACTAGTTGGCTGTCCGATTATTAGAATGGTAATCCAGTTTATAACATTAATCAATTGAAAGTTTCCGCTATGTGTTGGTGCAACAGCTGTTTTATATTATCATTTATAGCTGTTGTAATACTTTATTGCTCATAGTACTGATAGTTAAGAAATGCTTTCTTGTCCAAAGTCATTGTTCATTTTAGCATATTGTTATATGGACTATTGTATATCAGGGTGGCACTGTGGTATTTGCCCTCTAGTTCTAGAGAGCCCACTAGGATCTGTTTTAAGGTTCAAATTAGGAGCTCACCTTTGTGCACAAGATGATAATAAATTTCTGGTTCAACGAATTAAATGGATGGATATATGGACTAAGCTGTCAAACTCAATAGTGTACACCTGTACAAAGCTTTCAGTTAAGTGACAATTTATTTATCTGTACACTGAGTTGCTAAATCTACTTATCCAGTTTCAGTTGTAGCTTAGGCATACGGACCAAAATTGGATAGGTCATATTGACACAAACACCCACATGAGGCCAAGTTAAAGTCGCCAGTTAATCTATAATGCACATCTTTGAGATGTGGGAGGAAATCTGGGGAAAAACCCACACACACAAAGTGCAAATTCCACAAAGGTAATAAGATATGAAGACTGGGAGTGAGTGCAGCCTTTTAGAATTGTGCTCACCATTATGCCACCCTCATAGTTTTTTTTTTTTTAAGAATAACTGTAATTTTTAAATAAGATTACAATTATAGTAATTATATTTTTTGTGGTATAAACTATTGGATTTCTGGAAATACAACAGAAATAAAGAAGTTAGCAATGTGCACTTAATGACATACTGTACTTCGGAGCAGAATGAATTCTGTAGCAGCAAAATCTAGGTGAATTAGATTCTCCATTTTTCACAAATATAATACGCCTGGGAATCGATTTAAAAAAAATAACAAATTAAATGCATAAATTTATGAAATTGATCGCATCTGAAACTAAAACATATACAGCAAGTATAAAATTAATACATAAATCATGAAGTAAATAGACACCGAATCATAAATTTAATGTAGAATGAACACGAAGAAGTAATAAAATATAATAATAAAACAAACTAATGCCATAGTTTAAATGTAAACAATGACCTTAAACCTGAACTTTGAGTCTAGAAAACATGATCAGCAAGTCTTTGATAGGCTGCAACAAAATGACGAAAGAACGGGCGCATTCTTTCACACAAGCGGAGCAGGACCTGATACTTGAAGGATATGAAGAATTTCAAGAGTTAATATGTACAAGGGGTAACACTGCAAAAGCAGCCCAAACACGAAAAGATGGCTGGCAAAAGGTGGCCGACAAATTAAACGCGTAAGTAGTGTGCATTGTATTTACTGAATGCAGCGTTTCATTTCCTATGTGTCACATTAATTATTATTTAATATGTCATAATTCCAGATCAAACGTGAGCACAAGGAGAACATGGGAACAGGTTAAAGTGAAGTACAAGAATATACTTCAAACTGGTAAATATTGGTATATAACTATTTAAAGAATTGTTGACGTAAATAATCATATATAATAGAAAAACCATTAATTTGAAAGCTAATAGGAAGAAGGCAGACAAGCAAAAAACAGGTGGAAGTCCACACGGTCCAGACCTAACCCCTGCAGAAGAGTTGGCTCTCCAGCAAAATGCCCATCGCCCAGTTCCTGAGGGCATTCCAGGGGGAAGCTCCTCCTCAGAACCAGTGGCAGGATGCAGTGGTAACTTCATTTCAGGTAAAGGATGGTCATTGCATATGTTTTGTCCTCAATGTGTGCCATAGGTATGTCCCATTTAGCCCTCTTTTTTATTTTGTTTTTTTGTTGGGTCAGTTGCAGGGAATGTCATATCCCTAGAACCTGTGTCTGACCACCGAGCAATTGACGAATGTCAAATATTTGATGAAGACACTGTGTCTGATTATTCATCAGGAGGAGAGGTAAATGTTCCAAATGTTTGAACAAACTCCACTCTGATCAGTCCCATGTGCTAATCATGATATAACTGTGTTGCAGGAGCCTGTAGCCAGCACACATGTACCTTTTGGAACATCCACAAAAAAAAAAAGGAGATGGTGAGGTTGGTTGAGCCATCTGTTGTACTTGATACGAAATGATTCAAAATGATATACTGTGTATACAATATAGAGGAAAAAAGGCATTTGTAATTGTGTATTTATTTGCAGAAAAATGTGAGGGCTCTATCAAGAGATATCTTCAGCAGAAAGACACGTACAGGAAACTAAAAATGAGGAAAATACAGCAGGACATGGAACTTCATGAACGGAAGACAACCAAAATGAAGTTGCAGATAAAAATACTAGAAAAACAATTGGTAACAAAATTCTCTTCTCTTTCCCATGATGTGTATGCGTGAGTGTATCCTTAATTTATGTTCTCCTCCTTACAGGCTGAAGGTCCGTAATATATAATAAATCAGTTTTATGTGAAACCACTGTTGTCTTTTTCATTGAAAATGTTGGGCCACAATTCTGTCTCTGGCAGCTCTGCCACTGGTTTGCTCAAGGTGCACTGGGTCAAGGTCATCATCAGGCTGCACCAAAACCTCAGGGACTCTCTCTTTTCTGATGGTCGCTATGTTGTGTAAGACAGAGCATGCAACAGTTATGTCACATGCTCTGTCAGGTACAACCCTCAGCCTTTTTAGACATTGAAATCTCTCCTTCAGGTGGCCAAAGGTCATTTCAATTAGTGCCCTTGTCCTAGACAGAGCTGCATTATATCGAGTTTGTGGCCCAGGGTTGGGGTCAGGAAACGAGGTCATTAGAAAATTCCTACAGGCATATCCCCTGTCCCCAAGTAGGATTCCATCATGATGACCTGTGGAATATGTAAAAATTGTGAATACAATACACACATCACCATGATTAAAAATTAGATTATCACCTTGTTCAAATGTCCGATACAGGTGTGACTCCTTAAAAATTCTAGAGTCGTGAACAGACCCTGGCCATTTAGCCTCCACATTTGATACAAGGTAGGATGCATCACAGATCATCTGAGAATTGATAGCATGTAGGTCAAACAATTTTACTGTCAACATACCTATTGGCTGCTTTCAACTCTTTCAAAAAGTGACATTACCTGCACGTTAATACTGTGGAAGCCTTTTCTGTTCACGTAATCTGGCTCATTTGGACCTGATGGGGCCTTTATTCGGATCTGCGTACAATCCAGTGCCCCAATCACATTTGGAAATCCTAGGTAATGAGAATGTTAGGCTGATTGTGAGATTCTTTATGGAACTGTGGGTGTTTTTTCCTGTGTATTACCTACCTGCAATGGCATGAAACGCCTCTTTTATGGTCTGCACAAGCAGGTGTTCAGGAAATACTATGAAAACCCGAAGGAAATGTTTCAGAACCAAACAGACTTTACGAATTGCCTGGCAAACTGCACTTTTCGATAGATGTTCCGCATCGCCTACAGTATATAAAAAAAGTGTCGCTTGCAAGAATCCTCAAAGCAATGCATACTATCTGTGTGGTTGTGAGAGCCTGACTACGCCGAGTTTGACTTCGAATATAAGGAGCTAATAAATCTTTGAGGTACAATATTCCCCCTCGGCTAAAGCGGTATCTTTCGAAAAGAATTTCCTCTGGGAGCAATAAAGGATCTTGCCGATTGTGCAAAACCCTCTCTATATGAAATTCTCTTCGTGTAATTTGTGCACCAATATCAATTGGTCGCTCATTCATGAACGGCGAAGCCATGACTGGATGAATTCCACGCATCGTCACTGATTATGTGTGTGAGCTAATCCTTGTTTACATAGGACAAACCTGCTCCGAGCAGGTTTGAGGATTAGGATGTGTTGCTATGACAACACTTCCAGCAAGAGTTTCGTAAAACCGACAGATCCAGGATCAGGCCAAATTGTCAACAATTACATGCAGCTAAGCGAGTAATCCACGTACAAAAAATACCCCCCTGGAATTGGTATCTGGAAACAATGTAAGTGAACAAGTACATTATTATTTTTGTTCCTTGTCAAAGAGCTGATAAGTAATTTGATTACAGATGCAAAAATGTCTCTGATAAAACACTGAGTTGCATGTGTTATCATAACATTCATTTTAATTTTTTTTTCTATCAATGTTTATTAATTGGTTAGGAGTCTTGTCTTCAGTTCAAAGGCTCGATCATATTTGAATGTATTAGCTGTTTGTGCACTACTCTTATATCTCAGATGTATTTATTCAGCAGAAAGTTCATTCAAATGCATGCATTTTGCATATTGTGAGCATAATGGATGACTTGAAATGTGGATAATGCCACACAAGTAACATCAGACATATTCATGGAAGTTTTTGATACCATTTGTTTTTGTGCAAATTTGGTCACCATAGATGTCCATTCTATCAGAAATTTTGTAATTACTTTACATTACATTACAAATTATTTTTGTATGGCACTGAGTGCAGTCATTGAGCGCTGTAAACAATTCTCAGTTAAAATACAAGTATAGATGATACTATTTACTAAATGCAGAACTAGTACACTTAAAAATACAGATTTGTTAAAACACATGGAGAAATAAGGCAGAAACTGATTAGAAATAAATGGAAACCAGCAATATCTGTCCATTAATTAATTGTTTCATTATAGACAGCTGACAATGGAGGAGATTAAAATTGTAAAAGAGAAAGTCAAGAACAAAGTCAAAGGAAGTCACAGTCCTGGAGATCTTGGCCAAATAGCTGTCTACCCCTCTCCTGGGCATTCTATAGTGGAGTCTGTGCTGGGCCAATCCAATCTGATGAGAGAATCTTTCTATCTGATTATTCCAAAGCTCCATTATCCAAGATAACCTTTCCATTGGCAGGAGGCTAGCCTGGCAAGAAAGCAGTGGTGCCAAGTGCCACATAAAGATAATTACAAGTGAAACAGAATAGAAGAGAGATAGTAATGATTTATAAATATTGTATAATTTATATTTGTGTTAAAAAGTTCTAATAAATAGAAATGCAGTATATACAGCTGATCAGCAGCTCTAGTCAGGGTATACTAGACTAAAGTAGTGAGTCTTCAGTCAGGATTTAAAAGCTGAGGCAGAAACGGCACCTCTTATATTAGTAGGTAGATCATTCCACAGCTTTGGGGCCCTTTAACAGAAAGCTCAACCTCCCACTGTTTTGTTATTAATTCTTAGAATCTTAAGAAGCTGGCATCTTCAGATGTCAATGTGCATTCTGGTTTGTAAGTAATGATAAGTTCAGATAGTTTAAGTAAGCACAGCCTTGGCCATTTAAAGCTCTATATTTTAAAAGGAAGATTTTGAAATCAGTTCTATGTTTCACTGGGAACCAGTGTAAGGACTTGAGAACTGGAGTTAGGTGTTCATATTTTCTCTGTTCTCCATGAATATTTTAAATAAAACAATTATCTTGGCCATTACTACAAACCACATGAGGTAAGTAAATATAAAAAATATTACTTTTGGATGGAGTATCCCTTTTAGTGTCAGGATCTCCATGACTTTTGATTTTTTTTTTGTTATACTGCTGTTTGTTGGTGAGATCATTCCTGACATCCATTTATTTATTGAGTGTGGTGTTTTTTTTGGCTTACCCAGATCTGCACTGTAATCTGAGTGTACTCAACCAGATACACTTTCTACTGTTATGTGATATGCTGATGTTTTCTACACAAAAGCAGATGCTAAGAGTCTTGAACTGTGCATGTCTGATCAGCAAGCTCCATTCAGGATACAATACAAATCTGGGTGAAGCAATAAAAAGGTAAAACGAATGAATAAATAAATAAATAGATAGATAGATAGATAAATAGATCTGTAATCCGAAAGCAAGATCTAAAAAGGTTTTTCTTTGAAACAAAGTGCAATGTAGCTTGCTCTTAACGAACAGAAACACCATAATTACCATAATAACCCTTTAAAAACTTAAAAGAAATTATCCAAGAGGTACTGTAGGAATGATCATTAATAATCAATAAAACACCCACCCGGGGGATGCCAATAAATATAGGAAAGAGTGTGATTTATCGTGTCCACTCAGAGCGACTGCCATAATTGTTGGAAATGGAAAGATGAATTTTAACCTTCAGAAATACCGGTAATTAATCAAATAATTCGGTAAGGGTTCTACTTTATTCCCCTTAACTTTCTCTATTGTAGGAGGGGGGTCTATGACCTTTAGACTTATATCAAGGCAACTGAAGCACACTAATTTTAGAATAATACAATTTCATGATAAACACAAGAGTTATATATATGATTACTGTATATACTGTCATGTGTAAGTGCATTAGAGACAGTTTACGGGCTTTGGTGATGGTATTTCTCTGCCAATCTAGGATTTGGCACTGTGTGATAATGGCCTCTCTTTTCCTCCTTCTGACAGATGTCCTCCTATGACATCACTTCCAGGATCCACTCACATGGACCCACCTCTTCCTGCTTGCATATACAGTTTCATAATCCGAGTAGCCACCATCTTTGTCAGTCACCTAAGAGGACTCCGGTCTGAGGATGACTCACTTTGCGTTTAACACACTTTTTTATTTTTTATTCATTTAATCATATAGGGTTTGCCACAAGGTGCCCCAGTGCCCTGACTTTGTCTTGTCTTATTCTTACAATATCAGTATAGATGGCAGGACACAGACAGACTAGACAGACAAACATGTAACATCGAGGGGCTGGCTGTTTACAGGCTTTTTTGAGGTTAATTTATCTTGGCACAGATAAATAGTTTTACGATACCAAGTCTTTTAAAAATGATGTCCGATGTTGTGTGGAGTTGTTGCTTTGTTGTTGCTCCGGGTTCACATTGAGGATTCTTCTTGCGTTGGAGTGCACTCGTTGCTGCATGATCTTTTGTTTGTGGTGTGCAGTGCTTTCCTCAGTTAGGCCCTTAGCCCATCTACAACTTCAAAGGGAAGAGCATTACTCTTTTTGGCACAAGAGTTTAGATGCTGAAGTTTACTTCTTGTGTCAGCTGCTTCTCAGCCTTCAGACTGTCTCACTGTTTATCTTGGCAAACTGGACCTCTGCTCTCGGATTCACAAAGAGAAGACTTTGTTAGATTGGGCTCTCCAAGGAAGAACGGCTCATACTGTTTTAGGTTCAGAGAGCAAGTTTCATAGGTATTCAGTCATTTTAGAGAGTTAGAGCAGGGCTCCCGTGGGAATTCCCTCAGAGTACCCTTGAGAGAGCCACCTGCAAGGGACAGAGAGAGCCCAGATGGGGTAAATGTAACTAATTTTAAGGAGATGTATAATTTCCTGATTGGATCAAAGTCAATTCCAGTTACAGAATCAGTGTGTCCTCATAGGTGAGTTCTTCTGTCTTTCAGAGTTGACATTCCTCGGATTAAGACAGTTTTGTGCCTTCTGGCCCAAAAATTCTGCAGAGGGCCTCTGGATAGATGTCAGATCACTTCTGATTTAACCTTTGTTATCAGATGAAGTATAGGCCAGTCCTGGTACAGCTTGGAGTTCACTTTGGAATGTAAGTGAGGGAAGGCGCAGCTGGATGTTTACATCCCTGATAAATCTGCTTTCTTAACAGGCCTGGTATGCCATTAAAACATAGGAGAATTGGCAATGTCCACTTTATCCTACAGTATTAAAAAACACTTATAATAGTACATTTAAAGATTTTTTTTGTGAATTTTCCCTTGGGGATTAATAAAGTATCTATCTTTTGTCATCTCCTGTACCTTTTTCACTGGCCTTTCTTCTTTTGTTAGCTCTCCTTTTGACCTGATCACCTGCCCACTCTTAGTTCGCTGGTCAGAAGGTGCTTTTTAAACCCTTCTGAGATAATACTTTCAGCGTTACCTTAGTAATCACTTCTGGGTGTGGCATGTTTTCTGCACCTACATTATAAAATACTGACAGCTTATATAGCAGGATACAATACAGAAGCCCATCTTGAGAGATTAAACTAGTTTCAATCTTATATAACTGGTAGAAAATTCTTTATTAGTTGGAGTGATTGTAATTCAAGGGTCTGTGATATTGTATTTGGTGTACCACAAGGGTCTATTCAATGTACAAGTTTACATTAGCCCAGATTATCTTGAAACAAAGGGTTAGCACCCTCAGTTATGCTGATGACATGTAGCTTTACTTATCTATAACACCTAATGACCCTGACACTTTGAACCCTTTCATCCAATGTCTGTTTTGTATTTCTGAATAGATGAGTAGTAATTTCCTCAAGCTAAATAAGGAAAAAAACAGAAATCAAGACAGAAGTAAAGAATTTAGGTGTTACTTTGGACCATATTACTAGGTCTATATTTTTTCATTTAAGAAACATAGACAATGCTGAAAAAGGTAATTCACGCTTTTGTTTTTAGCTGACTAGATTACTGTAATTTACTCCTAATAGGACTATCAAAGTAAGATATCACTTGGTTGCAGTTACTTCAGAATGCAGCAGGAAGAATCTTATCCAGTTAAAAAGAATCTTAACACATCTCACCATTCTTAGTACTGTTACATTGCCTGTGTCCTTTAGAATTAATTTTTGAAAGTACTATTAATGGTATATAAAAAACTCTAAATAATCCATCTTCTTCTTATATTTTGCAGTTCCTGCCCCCTTTTATTCCCAGTTATGATCTTAGATCTGTTAGCACTAGTTTTCTTATTATTCTAATAGGTAAGCATAATCAAAGTGGTAAGACAGCCTTATACAGTTATGCACCAAAAATCTGAAATATTTTATTGATGAAGATACACCAGGCTAACACGATGGAACATTTAAAACAAACTCCTAAAGTCGCACTCTTTTAATTTGGCTTTTTCATAGATGCTTTTTAGCACCAATTCTAATAGACTCTACAGCATATGTATTGAAATATCATATATATTGTGGATTTTCAATAATTTCCTCTACTATTCTCTGTTTTCATTTATGGTTTTCTGTTGCAGTGTTTTGCACCACTGTAATCTGATCAAAGTGTTCTGTGGCTGCCTGTGATGTTAGAAGGAATGTGGACACTACAACTGTCGACGAGACCCACTGCATTGAATCTTCTAGGATCAAAGCAACAAGGATCTGCTTAATCACATTTATATGGTAGAATGCCCAGTGGCTGTCACTTGGCCTTGGACCTCCTGCAGGTTTATTTTTCACAGCATCTTGCCGGCTGGAGTTTTTCCTCCCTGGCCATCTGACCATAGCATCAGACCTACAGTTATAATTATTAGTGACTTAAAAAATATATTTTACCAATTTAATCCATAAATAAGGATTGTACTTTATCTGTTACTTGTTTATTACGCAAGCGTATATTGATTGATTCTTGCGTATCATTTTGTGTTATATTAGGTTTGTGTTTGTTATCTGTATTTCAATTATTGTTAAATTTGAAAGATTACTTTTCCTGTCTTTATGTTATTTTTGTTGGTTTCGTTATCTAATGGTGTGGTGCATTGAAATTTGTTGGTGTTTTTTTTTTATATTATTGATTCTTTTGGAATTAGTGAATTTTTTATTCTTATTATGATGAATTAAAGGCCAGAAGTCCACATGACCATCATCGTCAACTTCTTCCATGAGAAACCTGAATACCATGAGGACTGATTGAGGTCATTTATGTTGGGTAGAATGCCTAGAGAGGACTGGCTGGTCTCGTGGCCTCAGGACCCCTGCAGATTTTATTTTTTTCTCCAGCCGTCTGGAGTTTTTTTTTGTTTTTTCTGTCTTCCCTGGCCATCGGACCTTACTTTTATTCTGTTAATTAGTGTTCCCTTATTTTAATTGTTATTTATTTTGTCTTTTTTCTCTTTCTTCATCATGTAAAGCACTTTGAGCTACATTATTTGTATGAAAATGTGCTATATAAATAAATGTTGTTTTTGTTTCCTTTGGTTTATTTCCTGGTTTCTTCCTATACTGAGACATTTATGATATTTTGTGACTTTAAAAACCACTTAGAACTTTAGAAGCCATTTACCCCATGTTGGTCCTGGTCGGGTCAAAGCCAGCAGATAGTTTTTTTGTTTAATTTCTGTTTTATTGTAGTTTGTTTATTTGTGAATTATCTATTACATTGTTATTCTTATTATGTATTTCTGTTAGTTGTGTTCTGTTTATTTATTATATAGTTTCTATGTGCTCTCTTATGTTCTTTATGTGGGAGAAACCACAAGGTGTTGGACCACCCTTGCATCGCTGCTAAGGGACCACCCTCATCCTTTAAAGGCAGGCTGGGAAGCCCCTTTGCAGTTCATCGAGTGAGTTTTTCAGAGTGTGTTGTTAGTATTGCCATTTCTTGCTTTTGCTGATTTTTTTTATAGTCTTTTGGGGGAATTTATTCACTTTAGGATTTTTGCTCCTTTGAGAATTTTCTTGTACTTATCTTTTTTTTTCTTTTAATAAATCCTGAGTTTTTATAAAGATACTTGAGGGGCCTGTCTCTGTACAAGCCTTAGTTTTACAGTTCTCTCTTTTGTGAGACATTTTTTTGCCATATCTAAGACGCGACAGTTATTTTGGAATTTTAAAATCCTGTTCCCATTTTTTGAACTGGACAAGCTGGGACTTTCCCATCTACCTAGGGTCCAGTTTACTCAAGTGAAATTTACATTGGAGCAGGCGAATGAAGATTCTGGCCTGTGTTTTGGAGTCTTTTCAAAAGTGTTGCCCATTTTTATATTTTTCTGTTGCCTGATTGGTAACAAGTAATTATTGTGATTGAGGCAAACTGGTTAGGGGGTGAGCTTCTTCTGGGCTGGTAATTCTTCTGTAAGGCCACACACCCTTTTCGCCATGTTCCTCACTCCTCTTCTTAACATTTTTGGTATTTCATTTATTTATTAATTCACGTATATTTATTTATTTTGGTTTTTACTTGGAATTGTTTCTTTAACATCATGTAAAGCACGTTGAGCTACATGTTTTCTCTCACACACATACACACAGTCCTGGACTATCTTCCTTCGTTTAGTTGATGTCTTGAATCTATTCGTCTTCTGACAATGGACTGAGTGCCCTCCTGGCTTTAAACTCCCATTTCAGGACAGACAATCAGCCAGAAATGTACAGCGCAAGGATAACATGCATTTTTACAAATATACAGAAAATATGTACCAAATAATGACATACACATTTCAGTATTTTTAATAAAGTTTTAATGACATCCAAGCACATCACAAACATGTCGCTAATACAAAAATGGATAGTTTGAGTTGCATATTTGAATAGAAGTTGGTAAAAGTGGAATAAAAACACTGAGTCACCAAAAATAGAAAATAGAAGGGGTCAGAAAAGAAAAATTCAAATTGTCATATTGCACCTGAAAACTCAAAAACTTTCATAATCATGTACATTCTTTTTAATTTCACAAATAGCATGGCATTAAAACTACCAGCATTCCAAAGTGGGTTTTTGGTTTAAAATACTTATACAGTGAATTGACCATTAATAGTAGAAACGTCCATCTTCAAAAACACATCAGTCAAGTTGCATTAGTCTGGAAAATATAACCTGAAAAAAGAATTGCTTGTTTTTAGTAATTTCAAGAAAGAGTTTTCTGTCTCATCCTAATCTGAGCTGTTCATTTCCATTTACGACTACACACTGCCCTCTGTTGTCCTAAAATCTGTTTTTTAAACCCTGCTGTTTTGTACTTATAACAGGATATAGAGAATCATTTTGTACTCCATTTTGCTCTGTTAAACTAAAAGATTATATATTCTATATTTTTGATTAGTTTTGCACAATAAGATGGCATGCTGTATTCTGTTGTTACTCACCTTAAGGTAAGGCAGTAGGAAAGTCACACACTTTAATGGCATCATTGTAAACGAGACCTTTAGGGCATTTCATGATGTACGTCAGGTGGTTAGAACACATGATGAAGGAATATGGACTGTTGGGATTGACGTAGTTGCCACCGATTTTATTTCCGCAGAATGTCAGGGGGACTTGACAGCCTGGCTGATTGTCATCAGGCTTTCCTCCTGCCATTGAAAGGAAAAAAAGACAAAGCCATTATTCTTCCTGCCATTTTAGAGTTAAGACACAAAACTCTAAAACTAGATTAAAGTAACACTTTTGTTACTTTTTACTAACCAGACCGTGAATTCGGAGGCCAGTCACACCAGTCTTTGGAAGCATTGTAAACCAGCCCAGAAGGACAAGGCATTACATATGTGTATCCATTGGAGCAGGCAATGTAGCTGTGAGGATCATTGGGATTGGCATAATTGCCATTTTTTTTGCCATTGCAGAAGCTTTGTCCAGGGTTGGGTGTTCCTAAAAAAACAAAGTTTTAAAAATGCAGTGGTGTAAAGATTTAAAAAAATAAGCCAATATGTTTTCACAGGTAAGGAGTTATCTGCTGTTTTTTAAGAATATTACAATCAATTTGACAAGAACAAGCTATTCGGCCCAACAGGCTAGACAATCCTATTCCCCGAGATCCTCCAAAATAAGCCAAGTGGAGATTTAAAGGCCCCTCTAGTCCTACTCTCTACCACACTACTTGTCAATTTATTCCATGGGTCTTTACTTCTTTGTATGAAGAACATCTCTATAGCTTTGTTTGCCCATAACAAATTTACACCTGTACCCTGTGCTCTGTCCTCATAGCTCATACCTCTCAGTCCTGAAATCAGCCTAGATGCTCTCCTTTGGACTTTCTCTAGTGCTGCTATGTCTTTTTTTGCAATTTCGAGAACAAAACTGTACACAGTACTCCAGGTGAGACCTCACCAGTCTCTCTATTATAAAAAAAAAATATTGTGACGATACAAGACTTTTTTCCTGCGACGAGACATGATCTTTTGAAGAGAGACAGAGAGAAACTTTCTTTTCCCGTGAGATGGTCAAGTCACGTCATACAACCTTTGGAAGCAAGTCCCGTGATACACATGCAGAGCAGGTTAGAGATAATGGAAGTAGAAAAATTCGAAAGTCTTACAAAAATAAGAGTAAACATCACATTAACGCAAACAAACGGAAAATATTACTTGGTGAAATAACGGAACAGTGAAAAGAGATCGAATAGTGTTTGAGGATGTCTGGGGGAGAAGAGAGACAAGGCAGTGAGACAAAGAGTAGGACAGCTGCTGTACAGGCTTTTAAACGTTCAAAGCGCTGCACAAAATGCAGACCACGCGGCAAGGCAGCAGCAGCAAGCCAGCAGCTGATTGAACAATGAGGAGTTTAAAAAAAACTGTATTTGTTTCCCATTGTATCTCCGTTTAAGAAGGGGTTTCGGAGGAGCGGCTGCGTCCAACGCGGTGTGTACCACGGGGGGTTGGAGAGTGAAGAGATCGGAGGACCCTAACCCTAGTATAATATATTATTTAAACATATCCTCCCTGGACTTTTGTTTGAAACTCTTCAACTTAAATATCCCCCACATGAAATATAATTAGAAAATTGTTATAAACTTGGCAAAGACTCCACTTGACTACCTAAAGGAGTCTCAAGCAAGGAAAACAGAATTAGACGGATAGATAGATAGAAACTTTATTATTCCTGAAATTGCAGGGTTACAGCAGCAGCCATAAAAAGGCAAAAGTTTACACTGAAAAGAATTAAAATAATCTTAAGTATGCTACCATGGTACAAATACAGTACACATATAGCAAGGATTATCTATAAGTATATTAACAATGTGTAGGTATTCACTAAGTGTAAAATGATTCAAATTGCACATGTGTATAATTTTCAGCTTCGCAGTACAGGATGTCAGTCATTGGTACAGCATACTGCACACAGTGGCATTGACTGTTAAGATGTCTACTAGACCAGCTCTGTACTATTCAGCACACAGGGAACAAGGCCACCTCATCTGATGGTTGACTCTTGGCTGAGTGTAGAAACAACCACACATAGCACTCCTTGGAAGAACACACTTGTCTTATTCTTTTACTGAATGTGCTCCAATGTTTAGACAAGATCACCTGCGTTAATGCCATTTCCCTAGCACATGCTACATAGACCACTACACTGTGCACTATGGATTGGTGGAAAACATGTGCAAGTGACCTGCACACATGAAATGACTTTCATGAAACCTTCTCAGGAAATAGAGGCGACTCTGTTTCATTTTATTCTGTGTTGGTACTTCACTCAAGCCTGTCATTCAGGTGCAGACTGAGGTACTTATATGTCTTCACCACTATCATTGAGAACTGAGTAAAGAGTGAGCTTCATCTGCTGGTGCTTCAGTTAGCATCATTGAACAAAGTCCTCTACTAGTACCTGGTATTCCTTCTCCTGTCCACCACTAATACACCCAACTATGTATCATTAAATCATTTCTGCCGATGACATGATTCAACCTTATATCTGCTCCTCAAAACAAAATATCAAGGTTCCATACACACCTGTGCTAGGGTTGTTGCCACTGGAAGGCCAGTCACACCAGTCCTTATCAGGCTTATAGACAAGACCGGCAGGACACTGCATGATGTAGATCAGTCCATTAGAGCAAGAAATGTAGCTGTTGGGATTGTTAGGGTTGGCGTAGTTCCCATTTGGTTTGCCGGTGCAGAAATTGGGACCCGGGTTGGGAAGGCATGAACCTGAAACAACGTGCAACACATGAGAACACCAGACACTTATGATTTATTAGCAAGCCAAAGCAAAACTTCACACTGAAGGGTGATTAAATGAAAAAGGAACGATTTAATGGTTATCTTTGACTAAACATGCCTAGACTCTAGCTCAAGCTTCATTTTATGTTAATAATTTGGGAAACAACTCAAATAAAATGCAAATGGAAAAAATGTAGGGGATTAAAGGGTGTTGATATGTCTTATGTTTTTCTGTACAAGTCATAATGAATTTTATTACTTCATCTACAGCAAGTGGAACTTTTGTTTTTTTACATATTTTTCAATTTTATTTTGGCAACATATTCTCGTATTTTCAGCATTAAAAAGACAGCTTGATATTGATCACACTGCTGATATAACTTTGCACAGCTATGGTCTTCCAAGAAACATCAATGTAAGAATATTAAAGTGATGCTGTCAGAGGTTTCAACTCTCATTTGGGCCTTTTTATGACAGGCTACCACAACTCTATTCTGTTATTATTGAATGTAAGGTAAGAACAAACTCTGGATGTTAGATCCTTCCACACTCACACTTCCCCACAGAAAACAACATTAGAAGCACCGGTCCTCCTACCATGCACGTCTTTAAGACTTATAAGGTAACCGGAGCATCAGGAGAAAACTACACCTAGCCCAAATTTCAAACTTAGAGCTTTAAGGAAACAAGTGTCTGACCATTACAGATTAATTTATTTCAAAAAGAGCTTCTTAAAAGGTCTGTGTTCCAGGGTATCTTACCTGGCCAGTCACACTGATCCTTAGCTGCATTGTAGATAAGTCCAGCAGGACACTGCATCTCGACAGGAACGCCATTGCAGCAGGCGATGTAGGTGTGGGGGTTGTTGGGATTGGGGTAGTTTCCATTGGGTTTGCCTGTGCAGAAGTTGGGTGATGGGTTACAGGTGCAGCCTGCATTTGAGAAATGGAGAAAATGTCTCAAGAGTCAATTTACCAAAAAACAACCATAATACTTATTCAACTAGCCGAAAATAATTAAAATTACCAATCAGTCTAACATGTACTGTAAATCTTTGCAAAAAAAAAAGGGATAAACCCAAGCAGAAATGGAGAGAACAAGCAAAACCAGCAAAAGCAAGGATTTGAACCACTGAGTCCCTGAAAGCATTAACAGTTACAGCTAGATGACTATCGTGACACTCTTCCTTGTAATTTATCACTATATTGTTCCTAGTATTAACAGTTCAAAAGAAAAATCATATTTTTCCAAAGTACTCATGGGATCTGCACCAGCAATTGGAAGGTTGCCTGTTTGAATCCCATAAACTCCAGAAGTGACTTTACTCCATTAGGCCCTTGAGTAAGGCCCTTAACATGTAATTGCTTCATCGTGGGTATGATGTTAATCAGCATCCAGCCCTGCAAGCAGATCTTCCAACTTACGGGGAAGATTTGGGGGCTGGTGGCAGGATTGGCACTCCAGCCACCATTAAAAACCTCACACTGTTCCAGTGTGGTGCTGAGGTGTTACCCCCTGCACTAGGGTACCCAATCCAGGTGGTTTGTTGTGTTGAGGGTGCGGCAAAGTTCTATCAGCGCATGCTCCCAACCTCAACCTCTTGCTCAGACTGTATGAACCACACAATCACTAAGTCACTGTAGATCGTTCAGTAAGTCATTTCACCAGAATCTCTCAACATGTCTCTTTGTGTAAACTCTGTGTATGGGAAGCACTTTTTTTGCTTAGCACATATGAACATCTCAAGACTTGATCTCAGTTTAAATAGTATCTTTAGATAAAGGGGATGTAATTGGGGAAAAGAAAATACAATAATTTATTCAGTGAAAAATGAATGAATGTGCCGTATCTGTCTGTGGAAAAAGTAAGCCCCCCCCTTGACTCTAATAGTTAGTATTCCCCCTTCAAATAGATATTTCCTATAACTGTCTTCCAATCTCTGATATTGACTGGTAAAAGGTTTTACTCTTTCTTTTTCCAGCTCTGTGATAATTGAGGGATATCTTGCGTGCACACCACATTTCAAATCCTCCCACAGCATCTCAGACCTGGACTTGACTTGGCCAATCCACAACCCTACATTTGCTTCCTTTCAGACGTTTCTTGGTGGATTTACTGCAGAGTCATTATTATGTTGCAAGGCCCACTTTCAATTGAGCTTCAATCTTATGACAGATGGTCTCACTGCACTCAAGTACTCACTGGTACAGTGAAGCGTTCATAATGGATTGTATGATGATGAGCTATCCAGGCCCTCATGCAGCAAAGGCCGCCCCAAACCATGACATTTAACACCACCATAATTTACAGTTTGCAACAAGGCCTTCTGGTTGAATGCTGTTTTTGGTTTTCACCCAAACTCGAATCTTTGCCTTGTCTGTTCAGAGCACTTTTTTCCTAAAGTCCCAGTCTTTGTCTCAGTGTTCATGGGTAAACTTTAGTCCTAATCCTTAAGTTCTTTCAGGATAGCAAAGGTTTCCTTCTGGCACACCTCCCATGTAGATCTGATTTGTGCAGCCTGTTTCTAATGCTAGACTCACACACTTTCCCATCAGCAGTGGCAAGACAGTGATAAAATTCTTAAGGGCTTTTTTCAGCATCTTTTAGAAATTGCAAGGTTGGCCTGAAAAGTTTGAAGTTGCTTGAAATCTTCTCCATTTCTATATGATATTCCAAACAATGGAATGATTGATTTCCAATTGTATGGGGTTCTTTCTGAAGGCTTTGGAGAGCTCTTTCACTCTAGGCATGCTAATAACTCACACTAAACTAAATATCTGAGGTTTAAATAAGATCAATCCAAGATCATCTCTAATGATGTACTAATCATTTACTCCTGGTTCTAATTTTAGGTATCTGAGGTATTTGAATGCAGGGGTGTACTTACTTTTCCCACATGCACAATTGGTATTTATGTTTATTCAAATTATAAAATGGTCTATAAAATGTAAATGTGGCACACTTTTGTCTATAGATACTGTTTAAATGAAGATCAAATTTCAAGTGTGTACTTAGTTTTCACATACTTCTGTATATACAATATAAAATTATGTATACAGTAATCCCTCCTCGATCGCGGGGGTTGCATTCCAGACCCCCCCGCGATAGATGAAAATCCGTGAAGTAGAAACCATATGTTTGTATGGTTATTTTTATATATTTTAAGCCCTTATAAACTCTCCCACACTGTTAGCATTATTAGAGCCCTCTAGACATGAAATAACACCCTTTAGTCAAAAGTTTAAACTGTGCTCCATGACAAGACTGAGATGGCAGTTCTTTCAAACAATTAAAAGAATGCAAACATATCTTCTCTTCAAAGGAGCGCCGTCAGGAGCAGAGAATGTCAGAGAGAGCGCTCGCTAAGAAAAGCAAACAATCAACAAAGCAACACATGTTTTTAAGTATGCAGAAGCACCACGATAAGCGGCATTTTGTAGAGGAGCGTCCGTATCCTCAGTCTAGGCAAACAGCCTCTGTGCAAACAGCCCCTCTGCTCACACCGCCAAAGTCAGGCAGAGAGAGTGAGAGAGATTAAGAGAAGCAAACAATCAAGCACCGCGCGGGAAGCATATTTTATATCATTGAGGAGTTTTAGTTAATATGTAATACATGCTCTGATTGGGTAGCTTCTAAGCCATCCGCCAATAGCGTCCCTTGTATAAAATCAACTGGGCAAACAAACTGAGGAAGCATGTACCATAAATTAAAAGACCCATTGTCCGCAGAAAGCCGCGAACCAGCGAAAAATCTGTGATATATATTTAGATGTGCTTACATTTAAAATCCGCGATAGAGTGAAGCCGCGAAAGTCGAAGCGCGATATAGAGAGGGATTACTGTACATCACAAAAACAAACTTGATTAATACAATCCAGTGTCACAAGGGCCATAGTTTATCCACACAACACTGGGCACAAGATAGGAACCAACAGTAGTTGTGCCCCCATCAATCGCAGGGCCGCCCATTCAGGCACATACTCACACAGGGACAATTAAGAATTGTAAATTGACTTAACATGCATGCCGCACCCACCACAAAATGAACCACCTGGATTGAGACCCTTAACATGCATCTCTAAGGAGGTTGTGGAACAAGGCCACAAAGACACATGGGGAAAATGCAAACATAATCCAGAAAAAGAAGAAGCGTTTATTGAGGTAGTAGAGGTGACCATTGTGCCACCCACCATCTCCAACGTGTTTCTTTAAACGTAACCATACGTCCAAACTCCTTGAAAACTTTAGAGAAACCCTTTGACAGCATATTGAGTGAGAATAAGCCTCACTTCAGTGCGCAGGCAGCATTGCCTAGTGGGAAATGGAAAAGACAAGGTTCAATGTCATATGTGTTCCATTGGTTTGTTCTTATGGAGAGAAGGGCTGACAGTGCTTCCCTTACTAATCCTCAAATTTGTTAGTAAAGTTCTCACATCCAACTGACTGCTTAACCATGAGCAGATCACTTAATGTGCCTTCCTTAATTGTAAATAAATTGTCAGGCATGGACATCAGAGGACTCCTATAAGGGCCAAGGAAAGACGAGAGGGGGGCTACTGCTGACTTTGTCCTGTTGTTCTTCTTCACTTACAGCTCTGTGAAGCTGCCCGGTAAAGGCACTTAACCTATAGAGCTATAAAAGAAGCACCGACTAAGAAAAAGGCATCTTTTGCTGGAAGACCGGAACAAGACGCACATGATTCTCAAAAGTCCTTTAGAAGGAGGAAATCCCTGATCAGGGATAGCCCATTGGCATTGTTTTTTCGTTAATTCTTTATTTTTGTTTCTTATGTCTCGCGATGATTAAAAGGGATGACCTGGTTGGCGGACCAACATTTCGACTGTTTCCAGTATGTCCTTCCATCGCCCGACCACAAAATACACATGTGTAAAGGTCCATATTAAAATTCTGTGATTGTAAAGTACCTTTGAATGGAGTTCACTGTCGAAAGTTATACTTGACCTTAATAAAAGGGCAAGTGTCTGTGTGTTTGTGTATCTGTATGTCCATCCAGTTGCTATGTCTCTGTCATTTCAAAGATGGCGTATCACAAACATTTGTCATGCCAACAGATGGTGCATCACAAAAATGAAAACTCTTTTTACAAATCCCGTACAACATGGTATATAACAAAGACATATGCATTGCATTTATCATTCCAATAGATGGAATAATGGATTTTATTACTACAAGTATTTGTGATGTGCCATCTTTTGGAATGACAAATACAAAGCATTTTATTACTACATTCATTACAAAGTACTTTACAATAGAAAGTGCATTGCAAAGGTTAACCCTGAGGTCTGCATTGATTATTTATATTTCAGCTTGTCTTAAATGGGTAGCACCGCTAGTATAAAATAAGCCTTTTGATTTGTATGATAACGGTTACATTTCAGCCGCTGAAATTTTAGCTCCTGCCTTTACGAAAATTTTAAAGTCATCAGAGCACAGACATCACATCTTCTTAAAGGAAATTTTTTTTTCAGGTTGTCAAAATAAGATGTGTCTCACCTGGTACCTCACATCGGCCGCTAGCTGCATTAAAGATGTGTCCAGCGGGGCAGTGCATCAGAGTGGGGTTTCCATTTTGGCAGTTGACGTAGCTGTCAGGGTCATTTGGGATTGGGTAGTTCCCATTGGACTTGCCAGTGCAGAAATCTGGGAAAGGATTACAGCCGCAGCCTACAAATAAAACACAGCAAGGAACAGACAAAGGAATAAAAGACCTTGGATATTAATGAGCAATAACGAGACCTAAATCATGTTAAATCTAGATTCTGAGTAAATGTATTCTCAGACTTTTTCAGAATCAGAATCACATTTATTGGCCAAGTGTTATTACATGCAAGGAATTTGACTCTCCAACTACAAGACAGACATCCTCACCTGATGTAAATACAAGACACGCAATGTAAACCTATGCATATAAAGTGTAAGACAGTGCAGAAATCTATACATATTAACTAAATGTAAGAGATACAGCATCAGAACAAATTACTCAGCCATTCACGTATGTCAAACAGCAGGGTACAATTTCAGTGTGGGGCAATGAGAATATTTGCACATGCTGTCCCTGTGAGGCCAAGAAGGCTGGCCACAACAAGGAAGCAGGAAGTTCATCAAACGCCTGGCACAAACCAAGAGCAATTTTTGATAAACCCAAAATAGGAGGCTTTCATTAAGACAGCATTGACCTGGCAATGAGTATCTATTGTGTTAAATGAGAATTCTTTTCCCTTTGAATGAAGATTTTGCCTCAGCATATCCTTGTCTGAACTCTGGAGAAGTTTAAAAAAATGACACAAGGGGGAAAAATCATGCTAGAATTGCAGACTAGATGCTTTTAATAACAAAAAAAAACTTTACTGGCCAGACAAGCTTCTAGGTTTCTTTCAATTGACCAGATTCTCATCTTGGATAGGATTGTATATATTGTTGTGTTAGAACAGTATTAAAAACAAAATTGGGACTCAGGGTCTACCCTTACACATAGTTGGGATTGCACATTTGATACACATGCCAAAATGGGCCAAGCTCATCCAAAAAAAAATTAAAGGTTTGCTGCTGAAGGGCAAAGTTTGTGCTCCTTTTGATTTATTAAAGAAAAACCGATGAAAATGTGTAATTTATCCTTTTATTGAACCCAATTTAAAGGTCACTGTGGACCAAAGCCTCTCCCAGCAGCATCAGAACCAACCGTGGACAGGGTGCCAGTCAATGAATAAGCAGTTGCAACCAATAAAGAGCCAACATAAATAGATACCAATGTATCATCATTCTTACCAGAGAGTTCACATCGTTTTGTTACAGGATTGAATTTGTAACCGGCAGGGCAGGTATGCTCAGTGGCAGATCCTCCTCCACATTCAATGTATTTGTTGGGGTCGCTGGGATGAGGGTACTTCCCGTCAGCCTTGCCAGTGCAGAAATTGGGCTTTGGAGTGGTGAGATCACCTTCCATTAAAATAATAAACAAAAGCAGACATTCAGAAATTACACCCCAGTGAATCCTTGTCAAATTGTTATATGAGAAAAAAATGTTTGAATTCTGTATGCAAATATCTGAATTAATTGTTTTGAATATTTGAAATCACAGAAGTGAACTGTGAACTGTGTACTCTGGAGGCACCAGAGCTGAGTACTTCGCCTGGGCAGCAGATATTCCTAGCACTGCATTGTCTTTGCTGGTGCCACATTTCCTATTTTGCCATCTTATTTAAACTTTCACTGATCTTTCTTCTTACCTATGTACGTAGAACCTCAAGAAGTGGTCCTGTTTATTACAACTCTTTTTCACAGGGGTTCGCATACCAAACAATAACTGGCAGGCTCATATGCCAAGTTGGACTTACTAGCTTACTTTCATCACCACACTCTGCCGACACCACACCATTGAGGTGCATGTAGCACATCAGCCACCTATAAGGACTTATAACTGCAGCTCCCTGTGATCTTCCTCTCTTCATTTTTGCACTTTTCTAAAAGTGAGCATAACTGTAATCATGTTGCCTTACAGTGAATGATAGCGACAGTGTCTTGTTTTAGGAGTAAGTCATATACCAGGCCAAAATGGACTATGCACACCATAAATTAAGTTTCCCTTTCCTAGCAAAAAAATGAACACATCATCTGTACAGTGATTTGACTCAGATGCTTGGAAGATTTAAAAACATTACATTTTTCAAGGAGCACTGACATGCCTCTGAGGCATTTTGGCTGGTACAGCAACATTGGAACTAATAAACAAAATAACAGAACGCAAAATATCCTACCAAATCCTACATTTTTCTGAAAGTGGTTGTATACCTTGTGGCCGAGCCTGCTAGGGCTTATTTCATTTAGCTTGTCTATATAAAGTTCCTCTTAATAAGCACTAGTAATGAGTGCGGCCTGTGGAGTTCCTTCCGCCATGTCAAAATCACACAAATGTTTGTGAACTTTGTCAAACTCTGCAAAATGAATTGACATTAATAGCAAAGGAGGAACAGAACTAACTGGGAATGGCTTATAATTTTGGGATAGTCTCCTAAGTGTTCCTGAGGGCTAGGGAAGTGTCTGACAACTGTGTTGGACTGATTATCGTGGGCATAAATGTGAGGCAATAGGGCCATCCACTGTATCACAATACTTCAAACAACAAAAGATGCAAACAGAACAATAGCCACAAACAAAATACACTTTCATTATTATTATTATTATTCCACAGAGTCACACATATTTTCTTTCTCAGGGAGGGAGAGGGGAGATGTCCTTTAAGTCTTGTTTTGAGATCGTAGCTGAGCACATAACTAACGATGCATGCAAATTAGCCATGCAGCGCTGCAAGGCCATCAAACAGGGATCAGCGTTATATATCCAGTTAAAGTACTCCTAATATTCTCGTTCTGCTCAGCTAATGTACTCCTCAAATGAAAATATTGTATGTTCTTTTTTGTTTTTTTCAAACCCATGCAGTGTGAAAGGCTGGAGGACTGATCAACTGGTGATATCACACGTGCCCGAGGCAACTCTGCAATGTTCTTACGGTATGAATGCATGAAAGTTCTGCACATTGCTGCTTCATCTCTGTCATATCACACTGGCCTCAAAAGCATCATGGGGAGCTGGGGAAAAAATGTTTGCCTATGCACCCTGGCCACAGGGTGATTTGCCAAGAAAATATTTGATGAACAAGGTCACTGATGAATACAGCATATTCACTGCGAAAAACACTAATAAGCACTGAAGGCCACATAGTGCTAAAAATATTAAACATAAATAACTAAAAAAACATTATTGCCAAACTGTAAGGTGTTATAAGCACGCTGCCATTAACTTAACTGCCTAAGAAAACAACATTTAAACCAACAAGATCACATTAAGAGACAAGCAGTGTGTCTAAAGGTTACTGAGAGAGTCACAAGTCGTAGTCAAGAGTTATAAAGGATCAAACTCATTAGGCTAAAATCAAACTGGCAAACTTGAGTTCAAAGGTAAAAAACATAAATCAGATGTCAAAATCAAGAAGAAATCAAAAACTAGAAAACAAATCTAATGTTAGAGCCTACTTGAAACAACAAACTCATTGAAGTGTACAGTGTTCACCAAGGTATAACACACTGTAAAGTTGTCATGTCTTTCGAGTTAAAATCCATGATGTTGACAGCACGACAATGGTAATAAGACAGGAATCAAAATTAATTTTGTTGAAATAAGTCACAAACACAAAAAATAAACCAGAAAAGCTGAATTTTTGAGTTAAAAAAAGCATTATAAAAACGCATTTATAAATAGATAGAATTCGGCTTTTTACAGAAACTGTTTAAATACATACAACATACATAATTATATATTGTCACACGCGTGTGTTTAGGAGACAACTAAAGGGCTTGAGTACATGTAATTCCACGCTAGACCAGGGGGTGGTGAAGTGCACTAATTCTCCCTCTCGATCTCTTACAGACCATTTTAGGGAAATTCCGCCCGGCTGTGGGGCAGACAATGACATCACTTCTGGTTCTGGCACTGATGACATCACTTCCCTTACTGTCCTTTAAAGCCGCCATCTTGTTTATACTAAATCAGTTCTGTTTTGGACTGTTTTGTGTGAACATGTCTGTTCTATTGAACTAGTTTTGCAGCGGAGAAAAATTATACAGATGGCTGCTCCAAACCTTCTCAATGTCTTATGGTCGTTCTTGTTACAATACACACACACGCACACACACACACACACACACACATATATATATATATATATATATATATATATATATATATATATATATAATCTTTATATATAATACGCTACCGTGGCTGTCCATTTGTCTGTCCAGGATTTTAAATGACTTGTAACTCACAAAACGTTTGACCTACTGACCTGAAATTTGGTACACATATACTACGTGACCTCTACTATCTGCTTTCTGGGTGATGATTGACCTCAAAGGTTATTCCTCATTTTATTTTTATTTTATTTTATTGTAGAATCAACGCTCAGCAGCAGCCAGCAGGGTGGCCGTGCGGTACATGTGTACGGATGCCATTCTCATCCCTACCACTTTCGCCGTCACTTCCCCTAACTCTTCATATCTTAAATCACTCTTGAGGCAGATTGAAGACTTAAGTGCCAGCTTAAATGAAAAATTAAAAGAAATGTACTAAGTAATTGCAACACAAACACTGACTTAAATCAGTTTTAATGTGAAAAGATGCCGGCGAAAGAACAGAAGAAGGGGGCCGATGGGGTGGAGAAAAGACGAGCTGCTCAGGAAGCAGCAAGCGCATCAACCTTTGAGCAAATGAATGAGGGTCGTTTGATAAGTTTGGTAAATTTGTATGAGATGGCACCACAATTCATTTGGTAACGCCATGGCAAGCAAATGTCACTCTTGAAACCAGGTCAGGCTAAATTTCAGACAGAAGTGACGCATTGTTTACGTTCTACAGATTTCTAAAGTGATTTTTTCCAAAAAACTGTATTTAACTTGCTTTTTTATCATAAGGTCAATCTTATTTAAGATCTCAGTCCTAATTTTATACAGGAAAACAGAGTTGCCACATCAGATGCCTATACACATGACCATGCCCACAGTCTGATTCCATGAGGTTTTGAATTTCAAAAACTACAGGCAGGTCATTAGTTGAATGAAATAAAATGAGGTAAAACATGGAACCCAAAAAAATTTTCAATCAGTTCATTTGGAAAAAATCGGTAATTTCAGAAAAAGACAAAGAGTCTGCCAGCAACTCTAATTCATGGCTAACATACTGCAGCTCGAAAGCGAATCACAGAGCTAACCCTGATAGATGACAAAAAAATGGAAAACAATGAGAGTAAAAAGTAGCATGTGTATTAGAGCTAGGAATAAAGTGGTGCTTCCAAAATGTTGTGTTTTGAATTAGTTAGTTTGTTACACATTTAGGTTAATGTTAGGCATATAAGTTCATATACATGGTGTATATACTGTATATCTGTATATACATTTAAAAAGCAGGCAATATGTAAAACAAAAGAAGTGCAAGGTTGGCAGCTCATATTCGGCTAGACCCTACTTCAACTGAACCGTACATTTCAAAATGAATATTTTTTTTCATAATTCTCCATCCTTACCATTGGAATCCAAGTCACATCTGTCCCGTGCAGCATTGTAGACCAGATCATTGGGACATGGCATAATATAAAGTAATCCGCCTGAGCAGGAAACGTAGCTGTGACGATTTTTAGGGTTAGCGTAGTTCCCATCACGTTTTCCTGTGCAGAAGCTGGGACTGGGGTTGCTGCCACCTGAAGCACAAAAAGACACACAGAGTCATAAGGATGACATGTGAAAAACTGGCAACACTTAAGTTTAGGATTTGGAAAAATGCATCTCTGACTCATTTACTCTTAATGCATGCAAGAAGAGCTTAATAAAGGCTTCTTTTGGTCTTCATAACACTTATAACTCATCAGGAGATGGGTTGTTCATCTCTGAGCAGTGTGACATGTTGACATGATGATAAAGTTACTTATTAATATGAAGGATTTACAGGTTGTATATTGAAGTATGCAATAGCAAGTGAAATGTGTCTCACTTAAGCCACTTCTGGCCATTCCAAAGTGACGTTATTTTAATAGGCCGCAGAGATAAATAACCACCTTGCTGATGCTTTGTAAGTGTCATTAACACCAAAAGCAGCCTCATTTAAGGTCTTGTTACGTAAGAGTAAATGAGTAACAGATGCATTTTTATAGTACCTAAACTAAAGTGTTACCCATAAATTAAATCTAATAAGCTCTCCTCCTTTTTTCTCCTTTTATATCAATCATATGAAGAACTCACCAGTCACGCACTTCATCAAAGCACTGTTAAAGATCTGGCCATGAGGGCAGGGCACCACATACACCAATCCGCCGACACAGTTAATGTAATTTATGTTGCTTGCGGGATTGGTATAAGCACCATTGTTCTTCCCACGACAGAAAGTATAGCCAGGTTCTGGAATATCTATGGCTAAGGACAGCCAGGACAAAATACAAAAATTAAAAATGTGACGCTTTTTGAAGTGGAAACATACAATAATTTCCTGCAAAGGGTTAGAAACTCACACATGTGCACACTTTGCATTACAAATGCTGCTGTCCAACAACCCTGCAAATCAATTAATGACCTTTTGCAATTGGATCTAGTGCCTTTTAAAAAGACATTGTGAATATTTTATGTGCATTTGCAGCTAAAGTGGCTCTATTGAAATCAATGTACAGTAGATGCACCAAAAAACACAAATTATGTATTTTAGTTATTTTCCTATGAAATTAGGAAACTAAATTGATATAAGGATGCACTTTTAAATGTAAAATGATATAATGATCAATTTTAAATGTTTACAGTGTTAGCACCATAGGGAGGCTTAAGTGTACAATGCCTGCGCAAACTGAATTATGTGCCAGTAAAAACATTCAGTTTTATTGTATCCATAAAATGACACTTTAAATCACATTCCCCCTAACTTTATGCACACTGATTGTGAGGTATAACTAACACGCCCTCTCCCTTAAACTTTAATGTCACTTCTAAGAGTTACAGTTTTGCCACTGATTTTCTGCCTGTTTTCTGGACTCACCTTTTTCAACGCTATTGGCAGAGGCAGACTGACTCCCACAGGCACCTGAAACAAGACCACCACAGGGTAAGCAGTTTCTAGTGACATATTTAAATATTTTTCTTAAATGAAAACACAAATACATTTTTAAAGAATATTTTGCATCATCAAGATCTGTTTGGATTTCCTATTTTGCATTCTTGGATCCACTGCGCTGGAAAATTGAATATGTTAGGAAAAAATGTCAAGAGGTTCATCTGCCTCTCCAGTGTGTCTTAATCAAAAGCATTGCAATCCCCAGTCCCTTAACTGCAGTTCTGAAATTTGAAAGGCTTTGAAAGGTTTTTCAAAAGTGTTTTTGTAATTGGTAGCTCTAAACATGAAATTAGTTTCAAACTTTTGGGCAAGTCAAGCCCAATTTCACATGAATATAGCAAAATGGCACACTTTTTTTATTAACAAATCCCGATAGTTTTAGAATGACCTCAGCACAATTCATTTAAATGATGGAAAAATTAAAGAGACACGAACAGGACAACCTCCAGCAATTTGCCATCATTTTATACCAGTATGGTTTACACACTAAAATATACCAAAGTTAAGGCAACTAGAAATGTGTACTAAGCATTATTTATGATATAATATTTCTATAAGTAAAAGATTAGAATTGTGGCACACATTAGATGAATTAATAACTCTAAATTGCTCTGTAGGTGTGTGCAGATGTGTGCCTTACAGTGGACTGGCACTTCATTCATGATGTTTCCTGCAGCTGGGAAAAGCTCTGGATTCTAGCCTTGGCAGACAGTGTGACCTAGTGGTTAAGGCAATGGACTTCAAACTCAGAGGTCGAGGTTTCAAATCCCACCACTGACACTGTGTGACCACCAACCAGAGACATTTAACCAATTATATCTCCAATGTTATAAGCTGACTTGGATAAAGATGTCAGCCAAATGATAAGCAATAATAATGATCTCCATGACCCTGAAATGGATCCGGTAGGTTTGAAGGTTTGGGAATGTGATGCATTATTATAAAATTAACTTACCAAAGGAGATCTGCAGTAGGAGGACAACCACTAGAATAAAAACAGACAAATTAAAATATTATTTTCTATTGTGTGGGACTGACAGCTTTACAGACGGCAGAGTCACAGAAAGAAAGAAAGAAAGAAAGAAAGAAAGAAAACTGGTCGAGTGCCTCTTTTGTTGGGCTTATCATTTTCACAAATGCAAAAATAAGTGGAACCTATCTATCTATCTATAGTGCCTTATCTATCTACAGTATCGATTATATAGAGTCTTCTGCGTTGGGCTGGTGTCCTGCCTGGGATTTGTTTCCTGCCTTGCGCCCTGTGTTGGCTGGGATTGGCTCCAGCAGACCCCCGTGACCCTGTAGTCAGGTTATATCGGGTTGGATAATGGATGGATGGATGTAGAGTCTTGTCTATCTATCTATCTATCTACATTATGTCTATAGATCAGAGGAATCTCCCACCCTAAGTTGTGGGTACTATACAGTGTGGCTGTCATCCCAGTAACTGCACTGGACATTACAAACTGTTATTGAAACTGAGTTGGTCTGTGTGTGTGTGAGAGAGTGCTGAGGGATGAGAGCTATATTACAAAATTTAAAGATTTTAGACAGGGTCCTTTCTATGTTAAAGTGTAAGAGTAGAGGCAAGTATGTGTTGGATAGGCAAATTATGTTACTAGTGTCCGAGGAAATTATGACTGTGCAAATCTGATATTTTTCAAGAAAATTAAAGCACTGTACAGCAATGTTTTTGGAGAATAGTATAACAAAGCAGGATTTAAATCAAGTGAGATGTTTCCACATATATAAATTTGAGGACCTGGGTGAGTGGGTGTCTGTTCATGTGCATATAGGATGGCATGGTGATGCAGTGATTAGTTAAATCCCTCAGGTTGATTGGCAATTCCAAACTGGCCCCACGAGAGTGTGGTTATGTCATGGGCTAGCACCCCTTGTACCCAGAAGTGTTGGGACAGGCTCTTGCCCCAATGCTGCTGAACTGGATTCAGCAAGTTTGAGAATGTGATGTGTGTGAAAGTATCTGTTAATGTCTTCCTTTATCTCCTTGTTAAGATTAGCCCTTCTCATGAAGAAACTGATAAGATAAAAAATATGAAGATCAATAAACTCAAGTAGTCAGTGAGATCTTATTTTGGGAAATGAAAGGGATGTGAAGTGAGTCTTGATATCAAATAGCACAGTAGGACAAAGAGTAGAATCATTTACTGGACACAGTTTTACATCTAAATCACAGGAAGCCACTGTCTTGGCATCATGTATGCTTAAATCATTTTCCCAACCTGCGCCACCTTTAATGCAAAGCAAAAGTCAAAGAATAAAAGCCTAAAGAAAAAAAAAAACAGCATGGGTTATAGCATTTGAAATACAGTGTGAAAGTAAGAGCCAATGGGTACAGCATACCTGAGATGAGCAGTTTGTACTCCATGATGATGAGCTGGCGTGTGAAGTGAACTGGGTGCCGAACTGACCTCTATATATAGTCCCAGGACACTGGTGAATGCCAGGTGGCATACCTTCAAAGGAAGTTTATTACACAGAAATTTACAAACCACTCCTCAAGGAAGCTGAAAAATGATGTGTCGCCCAAAGATTTTAAACTTATCTTTCACTTAAAACCTGTCCCAGGACACTGGTGAATGCCAGGTGGCATGCATTCAAAGAAAGTTTATTGCACAGAAATTTATGAGCCACTCCTCAAGGAAGCTGAAAAATGATGTGTCACCCACAGATTCTAAACTTTTCTTTCACTTAAAGCCTGTCCAGCTAACATGGATTGCTTCATCCACAATTGCACAGAAGACTTCCTTACTGGCAAAGCCCAACACAAAGGGGAAAAGTCAAAACATGTTAGGGCCAGATAAGCACGTCTGTTTTCAATTACGTCTTACCCGCAAGAAAGTTCACCTTACCAATATGCTCGCTATGTTTGACTTTATTGTCTGTAAATCAGTTTTTAGATGTTGAATATTACTTTCATCTAAATGGAGATGAAACTGATGATGCTAACTGCTCACAAACAGTAGAAACAACAAGCAGCAGACTTACACGCACACAGCTAGAAGCGGCCAGGGTGACCATTTAGTAGTTTCCCCTCTATTTGGTTTCCTCACTTTCTACCATATTAACATAATGATTAATTTCCATTCAGATTTGCTCCTTTCCTGCTAATATGAAGGGCCCTTCTGATTACGGAACTCCATTTGCATACTCAGTGGATGTGCTGTACATTTGCTGGAATAAAACCAAGCCTAGCAGATACAAGAATTTCACTGTGGGCAGACACCAGGAAAGCCTTCAGCACTCACCTGAATGATTATGCACTTCAAGTGTCAAAAGAAGCTGCTATTGGTATGAATGTGAACACATTTTTCCATTAACTTTTCAAAGCTAGAAGACTAAGTCAATATTATCACTAAGGTAGTAACAGTGCAATCACACTGAATGTCAGGGATGGTGGAAACTCGTAGTTGAAGTGCTGGAAATAAAAATCAACAGGATGAGCTTCCTCAGTCTGGATCTGAATGTCAATATAGATGGAGCCTCACAGAGTTCCAGAGTGACAGCCATAAGCTATTTTCTGAGAGCAGTGCAATGGAGGCTCTTGTTATCATATGGCATGATGTCTGGGGCTGGCTTATTTCTTTTGGTGAATACCGCAAAGAACCATTGTGTGATAATTCTATGTGTCAAGTGTCTATTAGGCATTTTCTGTTTGTGGAATTGCTCAATTAAAATATTAATGCCTTTAATGTAAACCCCTGGTACAACCTGACCAGGTCTGACCTCATCTTAGCCTACAAGCCTAATATTGACAGCAGCAGCTCTCTGTTATCTAAGCCAGATGTTTTAATTTGTGTTTGGGGGGGTTGTTTGGATTTTATTTCTACAGTGTGGTTACCATTATGTTTCTGTTTTTCATTATGTTTGTAATTTTCTGCTTTTCCATTATGTTTCTATTTTTCATTACATTTGTTGTTTTCTGCTTTACCATTATGCTTCTGTGTTTCATCATGTTTATCATTTTCTGCTTTTCCATTATGTTTCTATTTTTCATTATATTTGTCGTTTTCTGCTTTTCCATTTTGTTTCTATTTTTTATTATATTTGTCATTTTCTGCTTTACC
>JANRMT010027041.1:41649430-41667461 GCA_026402145.1 Polypterus bichir lapradei | reverse complement strand
ATGTTTGTCATTTTCTGCTTTTCCATTTTGTTTCTATTTTTCATTATTTGTGTTGTTTCTTGCTTGTTTGCCTGGCAATATTGAGTTTTTCTTTAATGGTGGCAACAGCTTCTTTTGCTATCCTGTGACAGGCGGTAGTCGCTTCAGATTACGTCAGCATACTGATGCTATTGGAGCCTGAAGTCTTGCTACGTTTTGCATACAAATTTCAGGATTCAACTAAAATCCAAATAGCACGTACCGTAGCTTTTAGAAGAGCCGAGATTTAGTGCTACGGTTCAACGGTGGCCTCATCCTTGTCATTTACAAATTTTTTGGTGTTTTTTTAAATATTTTTTTCTGTACTTTGTTATTAAGTATGGATTTGTTCTTTTTTTATATATTAAATATTGTGGTATCATTTTTTGAAGTTCTGTGTTATGTTTTTGATGTATGTACTGTATTTATGCTTATTGATTTCAGCCCTGTCTCCTTTGTATTTAGCCATAAGGGTAGGAAGGTTTATACTGACATGATATTTAATGAAACGTTTCATTTTTATGTATTGGGTTCCATATAAAAACTGGAAAATTATCAAATGCCCGTTTTTAACCAGCAGTTCAGTTTCTAATGGTGTGCTGTGCAGCAAACACAAGGCAACTAGAAAACTGCAGCACAGACAAAGAAGGAACTCTGTGATTTAGTACATGTGTAACATCACAGATCAAACTTCTACGGAGACCCCCTTTTTGATTTAACACACATCTAACTTTGCACACAAAACTATGTGGGCAATAAAATCCCACACCTATCCCCCCTAAGTGCTTAATAAGTTGGTAATACATTGTGTCCCATTTTTGGACTGTGCAAATCTGGTCAACATTCTAATGCTGCAGCTGGGGAAGGACCTCCTGGCAGTACAATATTTAAGGATAAGCAGCTTTTACTGTATTATGGCATTGAAGCTTTTTCCTGTCTTGTGGTTTGTGCTTTACTTCAGCTTTTGGATTGATTTTGACCCCCACATTCACAAATGTAGAATACTGTTTATTATGTTTCCCCCAGGACTCCCCCCAAGCCTGGAGTTCAAACTTGTTTTAGGTCAGTGTTGTTCATTTTTGATTATTTTATTTATGTTAATATTACTTTTGTAAATTATTCACATTATTCCATGTTTGTGATTTTGTCTGTAAGGTTTTGTCATGTGTTTTGTGTTTAGGGGTGGTTCCTCAAGAGGCAAGTTTACCTGCCCATCACCACCTGGAATTGCCGTCAGACATACAAAGGAAAGGTCCTTGCATAGTTCCTGGTGATTCATTCAAATGCTCTACAATGTCAGTGAGTTTATTTATGCCTTTTGCTTGTGGAATTTTTATAATTCTGTTCTGTTTTTTGACTTTGTCATTGGATTGTGTAGTGGGTCATTGTTTGCTTGGATTGTCTTATTGTTTAAGTCAGGAGTCCCCAACTCCAGTCCTGGAGGACCACAGTGGCTGCAGATTTTAATTCTAACCCTGAATTAATTTTAATGGACTTGCTCTTGAAGACTCAGCCCCCTTATGTGTTTGTTTTTCCTTAATTAGAAGCCAGAAAACATGACCAGTAAACTGTGTCCATCATACAACATCCGAAAATAAAAAAATGAAGGTCTCAAAAATGCTGATCTGCTCAGGTCCTCAAAACAATTTAACACTGCTCTTAGAAAAGAGAAAATCAACAATTTCAGACATGTCTGCTATTGCACAATGAGAGCAGCAACAAGCCATGGAATTAAAGAACGGGTTTAATTAACAACAAGACTCTGCGCCTCATGAAGCAATTGGTTCGAGTAAAATTGGTTAGAGTTTGAGGCAATGACTTAGTTGGTCCTCTGTTGGCTCCCTCACTTCACATTTCATTTCTGTTTGGGTGCCATTTAAGGAACAAAATTAACATAGGAGGTTTGCAGTGTTACCTTTCACCCTTTGACTTCAGAGACATCAGGTTCTATTTAATGGTTCTCGGTATTAATGGAGATCTGATCCTCGGGTTGCCTTGGCTAGATTAACGCTCTGAAGGGCCAGCACTCTGCCACTCTTTCATGTCAGGTCATGTGACACCTTAGTGCCTGGTTCTTCTGGCACTAGCCTTAAATGGGACAACCTAGTGGGCCTTTATTCTTAGTCTTGCCTAGGCATGGGGCAGCTCAGTATCCATTTTCAAGGCTAAGTATTGTTTGTGCCAATCAATGGGCTTGAATGTTTTTCAATCATCTTCCAGCTATACACAGCTTTAATCTCTCACTCAAAGTAGACTTTCCCTCCACTCTCCTGCTTTTTCATCTTATTTTCGTGTGGCCCTAAGTGTTAGCATACAAGGAAATATTAGTTGTCATATATCTGTGTACATTATGAGAAACCCCAAGTATTTTAAGACTAGAGTTTAATTGTGTTGTCATTGAATTTATTCTTAAAGTGAAAGAAGAGTGAACATGCTTTTGCTCAATTACATTTTCATTTTTGGTTCTTATTTCTAGTTTTAGTCTTTGTTACAAATGCTTGTCAAAGGAACACCGTCAAGGCTCATCCAAGGTTTTCAATACCCTGCTGGGGCGAGAGGGGGGTGCTGCCAGTAATAGTAACGTCTTTTTTTTGTCCTGCATGGCAGTGAGAAGACGCCCCATGAGAGAATGTAACCCTGCCCCTTCTGTCCGAGAGCCATAAGAATCTGACCTGCCAAATATTGATGTCTCATTTGGACCCAGGCAACAATTAGAATGGAGCGCCAACACTGAGACACGCTCATAAAAGCTACTTCTGGAAAGGCTACTCATGTTCTGTTTTGTCCGCACAAGTGTCTACTTAGTTTATTATTTGCCACTGAAATTAAAAGAGGCGAGCCAGCTGGCACTGAACACTTCATACGGGAATCCTGTGATCCTCCCATCTTTACGCAACTTCTAGACTAAAAAAGATCAGAACACTAGTTAGACCAGTCGGACTACAAAAATTTAAATAACTGTAAATCTATCTCACCAGCCTACATAAAACCATATACTCAAAAGAAATTATAAGAGCAATTAAAACAAGTCTTAACCCATATGTTCAGGTGCAACAAGTATGCATCATCTTATTAGGCTTATTAAAACAGAACAAGACACGTCTCATTTTCATGTGAGAACTTATTTGGTTTGCCAAGAATAAAAATATTTAAAAGCATAGATACGTACATTTATCGCATTATACTTTGACAGTAGTTAAAATAAAAAAAAAATTAATGTTGCAAATTCACATTATTTGTAATGAAATACACAATTTGTTTCATAGATCACACCTAGTGTTGTTACAGTAGTCTGCCCAAGAAGGAACTAGTCACTCGCTAGCTTTTATATTTCATTCCATTTAAAGCAGAAACATATGCTATACTTTACTTTTATATTTGTGTGTTTATAGCACTCTGTTTCTGTTTTCGTAATTTAATGCAATGTTATGTTAAAACACAATTGTTTAAAAATAAACCATTGTTGTGGATGCTGCTCTAATCTTCCCTTTGATTTCTTCCCGAACTTTGACTCCAAGTTCTGAGAGCCCAGCCAATGGGGAAGTCCACCAATAACGCCAATCTGTAATTGAAATGGAAGTCTGTAATTATTTTTATGTCAAACTAAACTAATCATTTTATGACAACCTAGAGGCTACAGATTCTCATTGATGCAGCTGTTTATTGAGCCAACACAATTCAAATCACTGGGCTCACTGTCAGACACAACCACAGCAGTCCTGTTTAAAGTGCCTAACACATCCATCTTTGGGAAGTGGAAAAAAAAGCTATGGTACCAAGAAAAAGGCCTGGGAAGGCGTGGATTGGCTTGTGGAGCTATTAGGAGGCTTCACACCCTCTTTGCTAAAGAAAGACCCTGCAGTTCTCAGTAAACTTTGCATTTGTCTTGCAATGTATTAGGCTACCAGAACCAGTAATGATAAAGTATTATCCAAATAATATAATAAAAAATCAAACAAAATGAAGATCTATCAACATATTATTTTGTCATATAGTACAACCACCAAAGGAAAGAATTAAAATATATTGTTATAGTGTCTGTGTCTGCTCACCAAACTGAAAAGAGAGGCAAGGCTCAGAAATAAAATGCATACCTGTACTCCCACATAGGTGCAAACAAAAGCTGTAGTTCTCACATATCTAAGTCAGCCTGGCCCCAAATTCAAGAAGCAGGCTTTTTGCACAAAGGAGTATAAAACAGGAGAGAAAAAACATTAAAAACCTTTAACATAACAACAGAAATACAATAATTATTAGCAAAAAGAAGCAAAAAACAAAACTAAAGCAATATATATCAAAAAGTTTTTCCACTAAGAGACAAACCAAAGGCTAAAAATACAGGTCCGGAATCCCCAAAAACAGGAGCTTAACCAGAATGAAAATGCCCATAAACCGAAAAATCAATCCACAAATACATAAGTACAAAAGCAAGCAGAAACAGGGAAACATTAACAATAATGTCGAATGTCTGGCCATTTGGCAGGCTGTTGGCCCTTAAACAGTGTTGGGGGCGATTCCTCAACTGCCACATCATGTGGCCCCACCCCCAGCTTCAGCATATAAAAAATTAGACACCATTTACATATATATGAACAGAAGACAATATTAAATAATATTTACAAAAAAATTAACCCATATTTAACAACAAAACATGACATGTTTATGTCATTATCAATATTATTTATAAACACAGAACACTTGAATTAGGGATCAACACCTTTGTATTACATAACCAATATCTCAACACCAAATATTTAACATCAAGAGCAGGCACACAAATGAAAATTCATATGTTTTCAAATTTTATTTAGTGAGCAAACTCATATTTAAATCATAACCCTAAACCTAACCAGGGTGTTAAGACATTTAATGAACATTTGCTAAATTTTGCACCTTGATTTCCAAAGATTTTATTAAACTAGGGTGTTCGCCCCCTGCTCGTTTTGCTCGTCCACCTCCGGGTTTGGTTTACCGGATATACAATTTAAAGAGATTGTTATTTTCATGGGAATTGTTACATATACATTATTTTTAATTTTACTTTAAAACTATTGTAAAAACAATACTTGTCCTTTATTTCCGGCCCCAGGCATAGTTAAATCTCTTTCTTGCAGGACATATAACGCAGCTCGCGTTGTGAAGGGGGGGCAGCTGAACGCACACTAAGGAGAAGCATTTGGATCATCTGCTGGCTTGCTGTTGCTGCTGCTGGTGAGCTGCATGTTCTGCTTGTCGCGCTGCATGTCAATCATTTAAAAGCCTATCAGGCAGCTGTCCTTTCACCATTTCGCTTCCCGCCACTCTCTTTGGGGGAGAGGTGGGAGGAGGGGGGTATTGGGTTAAACACACGCTAAGAAGAAGAAGTCAGAAATGCCAAAAGCATTCCAACAACTGTTAGGTTAGATGTCCGTGAACTTGTTTTAAATGTTGTCTCACGGCCCTGTCTCGCATGACGTCAAATTGTCTTCTGAGAAGATCAAGTCTTGTCTCCCTAGTCTCCCTCCCAAGATTTTTTTTATAATATAGAGATAGGATAACCAAGGTAAATAGATCACCCAAATATCCACGTATGCTGAATAGGGATTCGGCCCAGGCTGTAATTAATTCATGACCTGTGCAGGCAAAACTTATAGATTAATACACTTTTTTGATAGGGACTTGATACTCTGTGGTTTGGGGGTTGTAAGTTATAGTCTTCCCCTTGCTCCTTTTCTAACCTTTAAAAAAATTGTCATACCAGCCATAAGGTTAATTTTGTGATGGGGCACTGATGTTAATATTTGAACCCTGGGCTCTTAATAACCAATATTATGGCTGGACTTAAAATTTATTGACAGACTACCCCAACCCTCACTCTAACCTTAAAGTCCATATACTACATCCCTTATCTTAAAAATTTAATGGGGGACCCTGATGTTAATTAGTGCTTTATGGTCCCATTCCTTTATACCTACCCCTAACCCTTTCCTAAACTTAAAATCAATAATACCAGCCCTAATTTTAATAATAACCCTAATGTTAATTTAATATTGGGGGCTTAAACTTAACCCTAGAAACCCAGAAAAAATATTTTGTTTAAAAAAATATTTATATATTACCTTTCACTAGTATTACGGGATGGATGGCTGATGCTATATAATTTATTTGGAGGTTTATATAGATCTGAATGTTTTTTAAAATCTTTATAAAAACTTTAAAAGACAAAATTTTAGAATTATTAATATGAGCGTATTATTCTCCTGATAAGGGATAGTTAGGGCATTCGTTAATTTATTTATTTTTTTTATATGTTAAGGTGAAAAAAGTATATTTATACAACTGTATGGTCACCGCGATATAAAATATATTCTATATGAAAACTAAGTGTGCCAGAGCAGGGCATTTTGCCCATATCTCTTCTTTCTCTCCTAACCCTAAGCCTAACCCTAACCTAACCTTAGTGGGGATAATGCTAAATCATATTGTGATTCATGATAATAATGTGGACTACTCCAAAATAGCAAGATGTACAACTTCATGCACTCTTTAAATTGCTTCACAAGAAAGTTAACAAATGGGTTGCTCAATTGTTCAAGCCCAAGGTGGAATTGAAATGTTTAGTCCGCCTAGGTGCACCTCTGAGCAAAGGTCCGCCATTAACACTTTAGCAGCCCAAAAACAAGCCAGCGGCACCAGGCACAAAGAAAACTTCACATACTTTAAAAGAAAATATATTTCTTGAGAAGGACTTGTTTTGAGTTATTCATGGAAAATTGAAATAATATAAATATGAGGACTAAAGTGAGTTTGCCATAAGCATTTTAATAATACATTAAGTTATGGAGGAGAGCTTACTGCTTATTTAATTTTTACACAACAGCAGCATCTGCTGAGAGATGGGGGGCAGAGCCCCCTCGGCTCTTATTGTAGAGATGTCACTGATACAAAATGGAAAACAGAGTAAAAGAATGTGGCACATTAAAAATAATGTCTAGGCTAACAGGCCAAATTATTATCATACAGTGAGATGCTGACAGCACAATCACTTTGGATAGCAGAAACAATAAAAACTTGTAAATGAATGGAAAGCAATTGAAAGGAATAAAAGAACAGGCGAAAGCAGGCTAGACACACCTTTTAGAGATTTGGAAGAAAAAGCTTTTAACTAAGATTTGAAAGCAATGTGATATTTGTGATATTTGTTAGGAAGCCAGCTTTGACAGGTCAGACAAGTGGCCAGAACATTTTATTTGCGTCAAGGCACTACCAGTAGCATTTTGAACTTATTTTAACTTGATGGTACTTGATTTAGGCTTACAATATTAAAGTAGTTTTAAAGGAGTCCATCCAAGACTTGATAAAAGCAAAAGTACCTCAGCGTGTGATCTTGAATTGAGTCTGAGTGGGATTCTGGCAGCTCTTTCCAAGTGATAAAATTAAACTTTCACTGCAACAGAAACAAAAGCCATGCTACTGCCAACTATAACTTCAAGATAGGTCACAGAAAGAGATCTCATAATTATTGAGCAGGCAAAGTTTATTGAGGAGTCAAGCTTCTTAAACCGCCCACAAGATGTAACATGATACAACTTAGTAATGTGTGTCTCGAGTTAGAGGACATTTGCAAGCATCCAAACCCTGAACTCGGTGAGGAAACCCATTAGCTTTTCCATGGCAGATTTACTTTCAGACTGGAACGTTAGTCCATACTGGTGAATCAAGCAACCCAGTTACTGCATGAAGACGTTAAAAGAAAGTGAACTAAATACAGAATCCTCTGGGATGCCACTCAAAAATCTCTTAATTGTGCTGCAATGGGCTCTATGTTATCATCTATGGTTCAGTTTAGTTGTTACAATTCTACTTAATGGTAGTTACATTTTGCACTGTATGATACAGCATGTGACATCGGGATACCATCTTTATAAATTAAAGATGCTTGTTTAATGCTTAATCCCTGTTGGGCTCCGTGGCCACCGCCAGGGGGAGCTGCACGGCTTCCTGAACCCGTGTGGGCTGTAATACAGCCACATCCAGAAGTGCAGCCTGAATTAGGTTAATTATCACCCGAAGCACTTCCAGATGGGTTATAAAAGAATCCAGCAAACACCACTCTGGTGGCCAGAGTCAGGAGGAGGAGGAACAAAACACTTGCCAAGAGGTGTGGTGGCAAAGGAAGATTTGATGTTTTGTTGGTGCTTTGCTTTTTGCTCTGTCGGGAGTGACAGAGAAATACGTAAGAGTTGTACAGGATATGTACAAGGGAAGTGTGACAGTGGTGAGGTCTGCGGTAGGAGTGACGGATGCATTCATGATGGAGGTGGGATTACATCAGGGATCGGCTCTGAGCCCTTTCTTATTTGCAATGGTGATGGCCAGGTTAACAGACGAGATTAGACAGGAGTCCCCGTGGACTATGATGTTTGCTGATGACATTGTGATCTGTAGGGAGAGTAGGGAGCAGGCTAAGAAGACCCTGAAGAGGTGGAGATATGCTCTAGAGAGGAAAGGAATGAAGGTCAGTAGGAACAAGAATACAAAATACATGTGTCTAAATGAGAGAGAGGTCAGTGGAATGGTGAGAAAACAGGGAGTAGAGTTGGCGAAAGTGAAGAAGTTTAAATACTTGAGATCAACAGTACAGAGTAATGGGGATTGTGGAAGAGAGGTGAAAAAGAGAGTGCAGGCAGGGTGGAATGGGTGGAGAAGAGTGTCAGGAGTAATTTGTGACAGACGGGTATCAGCATGAGTGAAAGGGAAGATCTACAGGACGGTAGTGAGACCAGCTATGTTATATGGGTTGGAGACGGTGGCACTGACCAGAAAGCAGGAGACAGAGCTGGAGGTGGCAGAGTTAAAGATGCTAAGATTTGCACTGGGTGTGACGAGGATGGATAGGATTAGAAATGAGTACATTAGAGGGTCAGCTCAAGTTGGACGGTTGGGAGACAAAGCCAGAGAGGCGAGATTATGCTGGTTTGGACATGTGCAGAGGAGAGATGCTGAGTATATTGGGTGATGGCAGTAATAATAAAAAATATGTGCAAAACAAAAACAGCAGCAACAACCATAATAATAAAAATAATAATAATAATAATAATAGTAATTGTAGCATAAAAATAAATTCCTGTGTTCTGGAGTACAAATGTATAATATACATTGAATAAGGATAGTCCCCACAAAAAAACAGTATTTCACTAAGTTTGTAATGCAAGGTAGATCATTTTTTATCTAAAATTGACTTAAAGGGGGCTTTTCTAACGAGGATGTGTTTAAGGTAGGCCAAGGATAAGGGGAGTATTAAGGGGAGCTAAATATTAAGATATCCCAAGGCATAGTTATTGTTGAGTGAGTAGGAGGAATGGAGCACCTAAAATCTACAACCATATCCTTTGTCTTAAAGATATTTAGCTGTAAAATGGAACAATCCCACCATTGATCAAACTCCTCAATAGGAAGTCCATGGCTGCCCTAGGTATCTTGTAGGAGATTCGCAATAACAGAGTCATCTGCAAATTCAAGGATAATATCCGCCTCTCACCTTCATTTGCTGTTCTTGACTTTCATTGAAAGGGTCTACCCCATGAGGTTTTAGTTTCCCAGTTTTGATTATTCTGGACATACTGTATACAGTATATTTAACAATGGTTTAGCAAAAAAAGCGTGTGTTTTGCAAGTTTTGTGGAAATTACTGGACACCTAACTTGTGGATTATGTGTTACAGGTAATGTAAGATTTTTCTTTTTTTCCTTGGACATTTTCACATCATTTGTTACAGTATTGATCATTAGTGGCATCAATTTCATCATAAACTTGTTTCCTTTCCATTCTTCATGAAAACATGAAATTAAAATTTTTACTTGGACATGACTACATAGTATACAGAATAAGTGACACATGAAAAACATTATCGGGTTGAGTATTCCTTAAAGAAAGCCTTCTGCATGATGACAGAACTAGCAATATATTGATGGTCACTGCCGTCCATCAAATGACACTGTACCTAAATGTCATACCACCAGACTCTCAAATAGTTTCTACCCTGGCCATAAAAGTGTTAACTGCCATAAGTAAGAATGTGTGCTACTAATCAGGCTACAAATATGATTCAGTTGTACTGACTGATTTTGATTGTCTGATGCATATTATATAAATTACTAGCCATGTGCGCCCAACTACGTTGCACGTATTAAAGTTGTCTATGAAGGACTCCCTGTTTAAATGCGGCTGCCAGTCGTGAACTGGGCCCTTCGTCGCACAGCATTATGATTTTTTATAAGGGAAATAAAATTACAAAAGAAAACCTTTGGATATTGATTCGATAGGAACGGCCTACTCGGAATCACTGTCTGAATATTAATTAGGTGGTGGTGTAGGAGCATTTCTGCTTCTGTCCGTTCACAGTCTGTCTCGTTTTCATGACGCTGTTGTTTCCTCTCACGATCTCTTCTCAACCTTTCTCTAATCTCGCAGGTTGCTTTGTGGCAATCCAAAGAGTAAGGCAATATACACAGAGCAATGGTTATGAAAGGGGGACACATAGGTATCCAGGCTCTTTAAAGCATAAATAGGGATCACTTCACTGACATGTGAGCAAGCCACGGTACAACTGTGAGACGCGCAGCACTCGCCGGCTACAACGTAACAATACTAATTTCCGGAACGTGCTGTTACGTTGTCATTCATTTTACCCACTGTCTTTCTTTCATTCATATATTACGTAGGCACGTACCTTTTATCTTCGGCAATCTCATTCTCTAACCAGGCCTCAGGAGCTAACCAGCGTAACACTGTCCACCACCCTCTTTCATTATTCCAGCACATTGTTGACATCCGTGAGTAACAACAACGTACTAAACTGGAAGGTGGTCTACGCATGCGTGGAATTCGCGGACAAACAAAGATCAAGATCTAAATGAAGATCTCTTTAGTTAATTTAAAGCACAACAATTTGTTTAGTTTGAATGTCTGTGTTTTGAGGTTTGACTGGAGTACTACAGTCTTCAGTAGTATAAGCCTGGAGGAGATTCTTAATGCAATGCCTATGTTTTAGCTGTCTCTCTACTGCCATCTAGTGCTTCTTCTTCTAATTCATTCGCGGAAAAACAAAGATCAAGATCCAAATAAAGATTATATATAGAGATATTTATTTGGGAATGGTAACCTATTTGTTATTCACGTTGTCCCATTTCCATGTTCTGAAGTTTTAGTTTATTGTGCCACATATTGCATTGTCACTGCATGTTTCTACATCAGTGTCACTAGCAGAAAATGCTTTTCATTATACTGTAAGATAAAATAAATGTAAATGAATTTATGGCATAGGGTCATTGACATTTATCAGAGGTCACACTAAAATTTCTCTCTATAAATCAATACATTTTGGGTCATTCCCTGACATTTTAAATCACTTTGCTGAAGAGATGACAGTAAAAGGTGTTACATAATGTACTGTAAAAACATAATAGAAAATGGCAAGCGAAGGACTGTAAGCCCTGAATTCCGTGTGTCAAGCCTGAAGGCTGGTTGGTCAGTTTCAGCAAGTGGCTTAAACATTTTTAAAATAAAAATTGAGAAAAAAAACCCTAAATATTAAAACACACACAATAAGATATTACCGTGTAAGTAGCTGTTTTTTGAAAATCATTTCTGGCATGGTGACTGTTTTGTGGCAGAAAGCAAGGCTCTGCAATGTGTGATCAGAACTGTCAAGTTCATCACTGCAGCCGCACTCCCATCCACACAGGACATTTATTTCAAAAGATGCTTAAAGAAAACTTTTTTCTTTGTGACAGACCCCCTCAAAACCCAGCAAAAACTGTTTGACCATTAAAACATACAAGCATTTGTTTCACACCTTTTAGTTTATTCACTTTTAGACAATTAATTTTATATACTTCACAGAGCTAAGCAGGCCTTTCTGCTGCTACTCATTTGATCGGCTGATAAGATAACGTTTATCTCTGAAGCATGTTTTCTTTCCTTATGTACTAGTATGACAGCTGTTTTAAAGTATCTATCATTTACAGACCTTGTCATCCTCTATGACAGATATAGCTGAGTGTTGTGAAATATCTGTTTGCCCTATGTTACTAACACTCAAGCAGAGCCAAGTAAATGACAGTGCTGAATATGCTGATTTAGCAGAAGAAGGTCTCATTTCAGAAAAATAGAGATTATTTTCAACCATACCTGATGACCTCTGCTGAAAAATCTTATCTGTTAAATAAAAAACAACCAAGGCTTTTGAAAATAGCATCTTCACATTTAATGATATCACTGTTAGATTGAATAACACAATCTGTTTAATCCAATCCAGGGATTGCTTGGGAACGGAGCCAATCCCTACAGCAACAAGCACAATGCAGGAACCAATGTTGGATAGGACACAGAGCTTACGCACACACACGCCTACACTCAAAGTCACACAGGGCCATTTTGGAATCACCAGTTAACCTAAACAGCACATGTGGAGGAACAACAAAGTGTTCAGGAGAACCCCAATGTGGAGACTAGAAGAGCATTCAAACTCTACACAGACAAAAAAGATTGAGCAACACACGGCAAGAATGGGTGTTGTACTCAACAGATAGCATTTGTTCAGATGAGAGAGGTCATAATTTAATAATATGCCAGAATACTATAGAAAGCATTTGAAAAGGTGCCACATGAGAGGTTGGGCATTAAATTAAAAGAAATGGGAGTTCAGGGTGTGGCGTGTAGATAGATGCAGAATTGGCACAGACACAGGAAGCAGAGGGTGATAGTACCAGGAACATCAGAACTGGCTGTTGGCTGGTGTTCCACAGGGGTCAGTGTAGGGCTGCTGCTATTTTTAATACATATAAATGATTTGGATAGGAATATAAGTAACAAGCTGGTTAAATTTGCAGATGATACAAAGATAGCTGGATTGGCAGATAATCTAGAATCTGCTGAATCATTACAGAGGGACTTGGACATCATACAGGCTTGGGCAGATTTGTGGCAGATGAAATTAAATGTCAATAAATGTACACATAGGAAATGTATTACACATAGGAAGTAAAAATGTTAGGTTTGAATACACAATGGGAGGTCTGAAAATTGAAAGTTCACCTCACTTGTCACTATTGACATCCAGACAGTGGTCAGAAGCCACTAAGAAGGCTAACAGAATGTCAGGTTATACAGCGCCTTGATGTGTGGAGTACAAGGCCAAGGAGGTTCTGCTCAGGCTTTATAATGCACTGGTGAGGCCTCATCTGGAGTCCTATATGGTCTCCAGGCTACAAAAAGGACATAGCAGCGCTAGAAAAGGTCCAGAGAAGAGCGACTAGGCTGATTCCAGGGCTGCAGGGGATGAATTTTGAGGAAAGGCTAAAACAGCTGAGCCTTTTCAGTTTAAGCAAAACAAGATTAGAGGAGATGTGACTGAAGTGTTTAAAATTGTTAAGGGCAATTGGTAAAGAAGATCAAGGCTGTTACTTTAAAATGAGTCCATCAAGAACATGAAGACACAGTTGTGAATTTGTTAAGGGCAAATTTCTCAAAAACATTAGGAAATTTTTCTTCACACAGAGAACCAGAGACACATGGAATAAGTTACCAAGTAGGTGTGGTAGACAGTAGGATTTTAAAAGGTAGACTTGATGTTATTTTGGAAGAATTATGTCGCCAGGACTTGTGAGCTTTTGGACAAATGGCCTTTTCTCATTCAGATTGTATTAATATATATATTATTTCCAAGAAGAAACATAAAGAAAGTGAATAAAATAATATTTCAGCTGTATGGCCTTCATGAAGTGTGTAACTGAAAAGGAAAGAGCAAGTAACATTAATAGGAGGGGAAAGAGGAAATAACACCAGGCCAGATTAACGGAGAAAAAGGGAGAGCAGGTGAGAAAAAGCTGCCATTAGAGAAGATGAAGGGAGAGATGGAAACACTTTTCGGTCATTAAGATCTGGAGTAATATGTGATCCCAGTCTGAGAATGAGCTTAGAATCTTCTGGGTTTTTTTAAGTGTCTTTGAAGCTCTGTGAAAGAACACAAATGGAGAGATAAGATCCCTATGATCAAGGGATGTGAAGTGTTCTACAATAGACTTTTTAAGGTCTTTGGTTTCACCTCTGTACATGACTGGACACTTCCTGCAAGAAATGCTGTAAATAATATTTTCAAACTGCCAAGAGGCCCATTGTTTAAAATTTGAATTTACCAGAGGGGCCAGATACAAGGGTATTATTGGTGACATATTTGCTGGTGATACAGCAGCCTATTACAGCTGAAAGTGCTTTGTAGGCATGTGGCTCATCCTCTGTGATGTGAGCTGCAGACAAAAAATTTGCATAGGTTAGGTGCTTGATGTAGGGAGATCAAGGGAGGGTTAGAAAAACAGGCTCCTGTGGAAGGATCAGTCTGCACAATTGGGAAACTGTGTTTGATGACCTGTGGGACAGAGACAGAGAGGGAGTAGATGGGTGAAATGGGAGGACCAACGGGGTGTGGGTTTCATTGCTGGGATTCCTCTTAGAGTGACTGTTATGAGGTCTGCTTCTGGCTTGATTAATGTCCCTGTCCATAATATGTGAAGGATATCCTGCATCAATGAAGAAACGCCTCCTTATGAGTGCTTAATAACAGAATTCAACCTCATCACTGCAGAGGAAGTGAAGTCTAAGGGACTGTGAAAGAGGCAGAGAGTTTTTACTATGCCAAGAATGGAAGGAGCTGCAGTGAAGGTAGCTGTTGGCCAGTTTTGTTTTTCACTCAGTATTCAGGAAGTGGAAAATTGTGAAGCACTGGGGATTTTTGTTCATTGTGAAGCACTCATGAGGCATCACAAAATGTGATATTACGTTTTTGACAGACACACAGATTATGAGAGGATTACATGCCTAATGCTGTTTTAAAATTAAAATTAAAATTTGAAGAAAAAGGAGGAATGACCAATGCAAATGATTTGTGCTTGTGTTGGTAACATCCAGGAGCTTGTGTAGGACACGTTAGAACATAAGAAATCTGTCAAACAAGAGGAGACCATTAACTCCATTTGCCACTATTTGTTTGCCTAATAGCAAAGCTTCTTTTAATATTTCATCCAGATACTTCTTAAAGGCTACATCATTTAGGAATTTGTTCTGGATTTCCACTATTTGTGTAAAGAAGTTCTTTCAAAAATAAATCTATGTGGAATAAATAAATCTTCTCTGGCAATATACCTTATGTCTCTATTCAGATGGTGTGTCAAAGTAAAAGCTCAGTAGCCTCAAATTTAGACAAAAGGGACCAATCACACACACAAACACTTACAAAGCTCTGGCGCTATTTTAGAAGTAGCAGTTAACCTAACCTGCAAGTCTTTGAAATGTGGGAGAGAATGATCATAGGCAAAAGGAGAATGTGCAGACTACACTGACAGAGACCTGGCCAAAAACTGTACCTGGGCTTTTGGTGTTTGCAAGCGGTCTTCCTAAGCTCTACCTAAACCATGCATTATTGTGGTTAAGGTATATAAATTAACTCTTGGATTGAGTTTTATAACTGTAATGCCATTGGCTTTACTTATGTATAATATGTGGATTCTAATGCAACCTCTATGGCAATAAAAAAGAGAAAGAAAGAAAAAAGTTTTCTGATAGGCGACAGATCACATACAGTGTTCTCTGCCTCCTTCAAGTAATGATAAAATATGACAAAATATGTTAGTTATCGTATGATTGATGTTCACTGATCTCCAAGTGTAGCTGCTGGAGTCTTTCAAGAATGTGGGCAGTGAGATGTGGATAAGCATTGACTGTAGAATAACAAGTTGTGACAGTGGCATTCTGCATCTGCTCTAATCATATTGTGTTGATACTAAAAGAGTTGTTCAGATAGTTTGCAACAGAATTTTATATTGCTTGCAAAAAAGTACAGAATTGTTTGAACATATTCATAAAACATTTGCTACACTCCTCATTTTTACACAAGCTCCGTTAGCTTCAACAGCCTTAAACAAGTGAAAAAAATAGCATTTATCTTCTTGTGCCAGTCTGAATCCTGCTCTTGAAGCCACTTGCTCACTTCTTTAATAATCATATCATCACACCCCAAACCTTTTCCCATAAATGGAATGCTTGTGGGCTCCAAATAAAATGACATATTTTTCAATTTTTAAAGCATGCATCACCGCATGTCAACAGTGATGCGAGGATCACCTGCACGTGTTACATAATGGACTGTTCCACAGCACTACAATAGCAAGCATGATGTTTAAGATAATCTGCAAAATAATTCCCACGTATTTCCTTCTAATTTTGAATGAAGTACAGAAGGCATTTCAAAATGTTTTTGGCTGATCTTGTATTTGACGAACATCCACATGACCTACACCTTCAGCCTACAGAAAGTCTAATCAATACAAGCAGTATGTTGGGTGGCTTAAGCAATCTTGGTGACTCCATTATTTGTGACGCACATAAGACAGTTAAGATCCCACGATTATCACTGGTGTGCAGTCAGTCCAATTGCAGATAAAAATCTTCATAGCAAGGTTGTCATCATTAACAAAAACTGTAACTAAAATCAGTAAAAAATTTTGTTTATCAAAATAACAATGAAACTTAAAGCTCTGAAAAATGAAAACGGTTCAGAAATCAAAATGTGTTCTCAAAATCTAAATGAAATTAAAATTAAAATGGGAGCAAACAAAAGGGACAGTTGTATGGTTTAAAATTAATTGATGGTAGCCTGTTGTTGACTGTCAGCCCATTTTACTGACCAGTTAAACACTACAAGGCTAGCTACCTAATGAGCATAGAACTTGTTTTAATCACAGCCAAGAACTGGTCTCATATGCGAAATCACGGCCTGTGGGTATTTTTAGTGTGACAAATCTGCGAACCTTTCTGAACACACGTTTTCACTTTGTTATTAAATGTAGACTGATGGGCAAAAGCGGCAAATTTACCAGCTGTGCTTCTGTACAGGTCAACTACCTGAAGTGAAGCAAGTTTGGGCCTGGCCAGTACTTGCATGGGAGACCATTTTGGAAAAACGTGGGTTGTTGCTGGATTGCTGTTACAGGTATTGATGAGGCCAGCAGGGGGCACTTACCCTATAGTTTGTGTGTAGATCCCATTCGCCCAGTGGAGTAATGTGGACACTGTGTGGTAGAAATTGGCACCGTCCTTCCGATGAGACATATAATCGAAGTCCTGAATCTCTGTCGTCATTAAAGATTCCTGGGCATCCTTCAAAAAGAATAGGGCATATCCTGATGTCCAGGCTATATTGCCCATTGCGCCTTCATCCATTCTGGCCTCCTAATCATCCCCTGGCTCTAACTGGCTCTTTCTCTCTCTGTCCCCCCTTCAGCACCTAATAGCTAATGTGTGGTGAGCATACTGGCACAATAATGGCTACCGTCTCATCATTCAAGTGAATGATATACATTAGAGACGGTTGACATAGTTCTCCTCTGTCTATGTAAATCAATTTGAGTTGGGTGGGATTGGCTCCGGCAGACCCCCGTGACCCTGTGTTCGGATTCAGCGGGTTGGACAATGGATGGATGGATGGATGGAAAAGCACTATATAAATTTAATTATTGTTATTATTAAAGTGAAGGGGTCTGAATACTTTCTGAATCCACTGTAAATTATGTATCACAACAACTGTAGTTCTCCCTTTCTCTGTTCTCCGTTTTCTTGACTCCAAATCCCATGGTCCCATGCTTTAAAGACTGGTTGAGGGTGTTTACTTGTTAGGGTAAGGTTGTGATATACGAGGTGTGGCAGAAAAGTAATGAGACTGATTTTTTATTTACCAAAGTTTTTATTTTTTTCAAACATCAATGTTATCCCCTTCAAAGTAGTTCCCTTGGGCAGCTACACACCGATGGAGACGTTGTTCCCACTGTTGGTAGCAGTGCTGGAAGTCTTCAACCGGTATGGTCTTCAGCATGTCCGTTACACTCTTTTGGATGTTTTCTAAAGTCCTGAAATGACGTCCTTTGAGGACATTTTTCAGTTTAGGAAAAAGGAAAAAGTCACACGGACTGAGGTCAGGTGA
>JANRMT010027041.1:41593501-41639430 GCA_026402145.1 Polypterus bichir lapradei | reverse complement strand
GGCAGCCTGTCTATGAACTTAATTTAAAGTGTAGGTTTACACTGTGCTTTGTTTCCGAAGTAGCAGAACTCATGAATATGGTTGTATATATCACTCGCTCGCTTCTTATTGTTTCGCTGCCTTCTCAATTATATAATGCATGTTTTCTTCAGCGCTTTTTGGGGCTCTTCCTGGTTTTCTACGTACTGCGTGATTACGTGGGAGGCGTGATGATGTCAAACTCCGCCCCCACGGGTTTCAAGCTCATCTCCATTACAGTAAATGGAGAAAAACGTCTTCCAGTTATGACCATTACGCGTAGAATTTCGAAATGAAACCTGCCCAACTTTTGTAAGGAAGCTGTAAGGAATAAGCCTGCCAAATTTCAGCCTTCTACCTACACGGGAAGTTGGAGAATTAGTGATGAGTGAGTGAGTGAGTGAGTGGGTGATTGATTGATTGTTTGAGTGAGTGAGTGAGGGCTTTGCCTTTTATTTGTATAGATATATATATATATATATATATATATATATATATATATATATATATATTATATATACATATATATATATAGAGAGGGAGAGAGCAAACGGATCAATTTTAAAATAATCAATCCAATAATACTTAATGTATGCCTGTTCCTACCTCTACAGAGTTTTGAAGGAAATGGAATCAGGACCCCATGCACTATGGGGCTGCATATCTGACTCCTTGGGCCTTGTGTCTGACTGTAGTAATAATTATGATGGTCATTCATTTATGTTGCCAACTTATTCCCATAATGGTTCACAGAGTCAGAACCCATTCTGGCATCACTGGGACAAGCTGATGATTATCACTTCTACTATGCATGTCTATAGTCTATGCTTGTGCAGTTTTCCAAATTAAATTTGCCTCATACATTGAGTAGATTTCTAGGCAGAGCAAATGACAAATCCTGTAACATTATTAATTTCCACTGCAATTGTCTGTCCCAACCGGCATGTTAAGATTGCCTCCTGAATTATACAGCTCCCTGGGCTTAACAGTGGCATACCACATTGTTTTACTATCAAAACAGGCTGTTAAGATAGCCTTGAGGAGACCAACTTGGAAAAGTGTGGGTTGCTGCTGGAAGAGGTGCTAGTGAGTCCAACAAGGGGCGCTTACCCTGTGGTCTATACATTCATTCTAATGCCCCAGTGCAGTGACAGGGACACTATGCTGTAGAAATAGTGCTGTTCTTTAGATGTGACGTGAAACCGAAGTTCTGACACTCTGTTGTCATTAAACATCCCTGGGCATCTTTTGAAAAGCGTAGGGTTTATCCCAATGTCCTGGCTAAATTCCTATCATGATCTTGTTATTCTAACTCCCTAATCATCCCCTATCTCTGGCTCTCACCCCTTCACCACCTAACAGCTCATGTGTGGTGAGCATAATGACACAATAATGGCTGTTGTTGTATCATCCAGGTGGATGCTGCACATTGGTGGTGGTTGAAGAGGTTGCTCTCTGTCTATGTAAAGTGCTTTGAGTAGTGAGTATAGTGCTATATACATGTAACTTATTATTATTACTATAGAAAAGTAGGCAGGAATAAAAACGCCTCCTATATTTCTGAAAATGTTTTCAAAGTCCTAAACTGTTTTAGAGGATTATAAGAAATCATCCAGTCACCAGTGTTAGATCCTGACATGTCCAGTCAGCGATACAACATCTATTGTGTCCCTCCATCACTTGACAGTAGTTTAAACTGTGGACTGTGGAGCACAGATGTGCTGCCCACAAGAGTTATTAGAGTTCAGAGAAAGTTGCATCACCCTCTAAATCAGTTTCTTTCATTGGGCTTTTGCTAAGTCTTTCAAATTATCATTCTCTTCCTAGTGACATGCAATTGGACTTATTGGACTTATTTAGAACTTTAGAAAGCTGGTAATGACAGTAGGCCATTTAGCCAAACAAACTTGTCCACCCTGTTCACCTAGATTGCCCAAAATGACATCAAGTCTAGATTTCAAAGTCCCTGAACTGCTAGTCTCCACCACACTACTTGGTAATTTATTCAATGTGTCTAACTGTCTAAAATTTATGCAAAATCGCTTTTTAAGAAGTTTTCAATGGTGACTCTGTGTTCTTGTAAATCATTTATTTAAAGTAACAACTGGGATGCACTGTACTAATTCTCTTTAGAATCTTAGAATCTTTCCTCATAGGTCGTACCTCTTAGTCCCAGGATTAGCCTATTAGCTCTTTTCTGGACTTTCTGTGGTTTTGCTTTTTTTTTTAAATAAATTACAAAAAAAACACAAAGCACTTCAGGTAAGGCCTCACTAGAGCATTATATACCTTAAGCATAACCTCCATTAACTTGTACTCAACATGTCATGATAGATAACCTAATAGCTTTCTTGATCATTTCTGTAGACTGGATATATCTGGATATAGACAGTAATGAGTCCACTATGACTCCTAGATCCTTCTCATAAGGCTTCAGACATCCCATTGTGCATTCAAATCTAACATTTTACTTTCTACATGTAACAACTTACTTTTACACATATGTGACCAAGCCTATGCTTTCATTGTCCCCCTGTAACAATTTAGTTGGTTCTATATTATACTTCCTTCTTCTTGTTCTTTCAACAATCTGCTTCAACAAGAAAACCCAGAGATATATTGCAATGTCATTCTGTGTAGGTCTTGAACGCTATGCAGTCTTTAAGGGCCCTAAATGTATTAGTGCACTTCATTATAAAGGCAATTCCTGGGAGAAAACAGGAAAAAAAACGGAGGTCTAATCAAATCACAAAAGTTAAATTGAGAGCCTGAGGTCCTTAGAAAAGGGGAACTGTCCGCCTAGGTCCAGTCATGGCTTTTTTACAACACAGGTGGAATCACAAATTGGTCTGATGCTGGAGCCTAACAACAGGGATGCCATTGTCTTACATCCAATCTGAGGACTTGTCCCGAGCATAGAAGACAGAATTCCATTAAAGTAGCTAGGATTTTATTTTTACTGAATTAGCTGAAAGGAAATGAAATAAATCCACCAATGGATACATAGTACCAAAGTGACAGAAGCAATAACCAGCATTGAAATATACATAGTTCAAAAAAATGAAGGGAACACTTAAATCACACATTGGATCTCAATGAACAAAATATTCAAGTGGAAAATCTTTACTGAGTAATGCTGTGTAATTTATTGAGGACAAAATGATGTAACAATGGTCAATTAAAAGTAAAAAACCACAAACCCACTGAGGGCTGGATTCAACATCACACTGAAAAATAAAGGCAAAAATTGAAATCACAGGCCGATCCAACTTGTGTGAATTTAATCACAGCATCTCATAATGTGACTCGGGAGTGTGTGTGGCCGCCACATGCCTCTATGCACTCCAGACAAACATCTAGGCATGCTCCTGATGAGACTGTGCATGCTGCCCTGGGGGATCTCCTCCCAGTCCTGGATCAGGACATCAGTGAGCTGCTGGACAGTCTGTGGCGCTACTTGGCAGAGTCGGATGCAGCAATACATAACATCCCAGAGGTTCTCAAATGGTTTTAGGTCTGGGGATTGTGCAGCCAGTTAATGGTATCAATGCCTTTCCCTTCTAGGAACTGTCCACATACTCTGGCCATATGAGGTGGGCCATTGTCCTGCACCAGGAGGAACCCAGGGACCATTGCACCAGCGTAAGTTCTGACAATGGCTCTGAGGATTTTATCCCGGTACCTAAAAGCAGTCAGGGTACTGTTGCCTAGCATGTGGTGGTCTGTGCAACCCTCCAAAGATATGGCTCCCCAAACCATCACTAACCCACCACCAAATTGGTCATGCAGGATGATGTTGCAGGCTGCATAACATTCACCACAGGGTCTCCAGGCTCTTTCACGTCTGTCACATGTGCTTACTGTGAACCTGCTGTCATCTGTGAAAATAACGGGGCAGCAATGGTGGAGCTGGCAATTGTGTATTCTCTGACGAATGCCAATTGAGCTGTATGGTGATGAGTTGTGAGCACAGGTCTCACTAGAGGATATCGAGCCTTCATGCCACCCTCATGGAATCTGTTTCTGAGAGTTTGGTTAGCAACATGCACACCGATAGCCAGCTGGAGGTCATTTTCTAGGGCTCTGACAGTACTGCTCTTGTTCCTTCCTGCACAAAAGAGCAGATACTGGGTTGATCCCCTTCTATGGTCCTGTCCAGCTCTCCTCGTCTCATGGCCTGCCTACTGGTATCTCCTCCATGCTCTTGAGACTGTGGTGGGAGACACAGCAAACCTTCTTTCGATGGCATGTATGGAGGTGCCATTCCTGAGGAGCTGAATTACCTGTGCAAACTGAATTGGCTGATGGTACTGCCTCATGGTACCAGTAATAACCAGGACACTAGCAAAACACAAAACTAGAGAAGAATCAGTCAGGAAGGATAAGGAGCGAGCAATTGGATGTGGCCACCACCTGCAAAACCATTCCCTTTTCAGGGGCTGTCTTGCTGTTGCCTCTCCAGTGCATCTGTTGTCATTTCTATTTGCAATAAAAGCAGGTGAAGTAGATTCACAATCGCTTGTGTGTCGTAACTGGACAGATTGATATCTCCAAAGCTTAATTGACTTGGTGTCAGACTGTGATGATCAAGTGTTTCCTTAATTTTTTTGAGAATTGTAGAAACATAAGATAAGCAACATAAGAAATTCGATCAATGGTAGGAGACCTTTTAGTCCATCAAGCCAGTTTGTTTAGCTGATAGTGGAGCTGTCCCAATATCTCATCCACATTCTTCTTAAAAGTTGTCAAGGTTTCTTCTCCAACTACATGTCTCTGTAGTTTGTTCTAGAGTCCCACAACTCTTTGTGTAAAGAAGTGCATTTTTGGCTTCAATTTTCAATGCACTTCCTCTTAATTTCCACTGCTGTCCTCAAGCATGTGATTCACCTTTAAGTTAAAGGAACATTGCTGGATCTACTTTATCAATCCCTTTGAGGATTTTAAATGACTGGATTATGTCCCCACAGAGTCTCCTCTGCTTGAGACTAAACAGGTTTAATTCTCTGAGTCTGTCAGAGTAGGACATGTTCTTAAGTACTGGGATGTACTTGGTTGCTCTCCTCTGCACAGCTTCAAGTGCTGCTATGTCTTTCTTGTACCGAGGTGTCCAGAACTGCACACAATACTCCATATATGTTCTTATTAATGGATTATATAGTGTCACACATGGGCGATTAGGAGGCAGTCAAAGAGCCTAAAGGTGAGTGAAACATCGCGAGATAGAGGGTTGTCACGTGGTACTTACCTGAATCTTTTTTGCTCAACAGAAAACTTGAAGAAAAATAATTCCTCCACTTCAGGATTCCAAAATGGCCGCGACGACGTCACTTCCGGCCCACCATGATGACGTCACTTCCGGCTCCATCAATTCACCTCACTTCCATCCCATCATGATGACGTTGTTTCCGGTTCCTGTTTTCAACGTCACTTCTTGCCAACCATTTCCTGTCCCATAATCCTTTCCTGTATAAAGTCGCCATTTTGAATCCAGAAAACTGTTCATTGTTTTGTTTTTGAGACTTTGAATCACTTTTTCTTTAATTGTCTGGAAGACAATATATGGGGACGGTCCCCAAAACTTTATCTTGTATTGTGGAGTATTCTTTTGGAGAAGAATAATTGTCACAATAGTTTGAGCATAACACCCTTTGACTTAGCAGTTTTTATGATATAACCTAACATTTTATTTGCCTTTTTAATTTGCTTCTGTACATTTCTTAGTCAATGAAAATGTTGCGTCAACAGATACCCCATAAATCCTTTTCAGAGGTGGTTTCCTGATTAACAGTGTCTCCTATCTTGTTTTTACTGTATACTTGTTGTTCCTTTTGCCCATGTATGGCACACTGCGGTTTTTACAAACAAATATACTGCCTATTTGCCAAACATAAGCCTTTAAGTTAGCTCCCTCACATTAGTTCAGAGTTTACCTAATCTTCACACATAAGGAGAAACACCTTGGCTTGTTTCTAAGTCATGACAAGTGTGGTAGAAAAAGCATAAGGTCAGTGTAATTCATTGAATGCCCTTTCTAGTGCCAACTCAAAACCCAGTGCTCAACCATATCAATTGTGCTGCTAAACACTTTCAGATTACAATCTGTTCATCAGGCTAACTCGGTAATTATATTCAAATCCCATCTGAAAACTAACATTCTTGCTTTTTCATTTGTAGACATTCCCTTGAACTGCTTTATTCCTGACACTTTTGTACCTACCATACAAAAATGATTATACTGCCAGTCACCTTACATATTCATTCACTTCACCATACTTTTGGCTTCCTGTCATTTTCTTCATATTCAATCTCAATCTTATTGTGCTTTTACTTCATTTTTTTATTTTCAGTATAGTTTCCTTTTAAATATCATTCATAACAAACATACCAAGTACACTGACACACAATAAGGCATGGCAGGATCTACCATCAGGGTGATTTGGATGCCTTGCTCTCAAAAGGGGCTTTTGCATATGGGGGTAAAAATAACAGCACAGGCACATACAGCAATCCACCATCCAGTACATGTCCCAGACCAACATCAGTCCTCACAATTATGATTCAAAACTAAATGAAATTTAAAACAAAATTACAAGTGGGTAGGAAACAATCAGAACAGATGTCTAATAGGTCACTTTTATGAGAGAGAACAAAAGAGAAAATGGATGGTCATTCAAAGTACGAGCCTAGTGGCGCACAGCACAGGAAAAATTAAAGAGAGAGAGACAGACAAAAGATGCTCAACATGTTTGTCTCCCCCCAAATTAATTCTTAGAAATAGGTTTTATATGTATATGTATGTATATCAATCAATAAATGTATAAATAAATATACATACACAAAACAATAAAAAAGTATAAAAACTAACTAAATATAAAGTAGTTTGGTGAAAAATGTAAAATGTGGCTTTTTTGCTGGAGACAGACAGATAGATAGATAGATACTTTATTAATCCCAAGGGGAAATTCACATACTCCAACCCAGAGAGAGCAATTCATTGAGAATATCGGGGTCACAGACTAATAGCACAGGACAAAGCTGCACCAAAAAATGCGTGCAACAAGTAATGTGTTCACAATTGAGGCATTGTCTTGCCTTTACCATTGTGTATTGGCCTGCAAACCTGTTTTCCCAGTGGTACAGCTTGTGGTAGTTCCATTTCAGAGAGTCGCTGTGGGGAAAAGTGTAGGAATTGAATTTAGTGGATGCTTACAAAAATGAACATCATTTTCATCTGCGTGTTAAAATGTTATACGCCTTGTGATGGCATGTCCGCTGAATCTAAACGAAGATATGTCAATTTTAATCGCTGCCTGCAACAGTTAATACTGATTTATTAGACTTTATAAAAGGCATTAAACAACTAAGGTGGCACTATACATTGCACACAAAGTGCAGTTACTCTTTTATTTACATGGTTCTGTATTTTCTCTCTATTTGTGCAAAGGTTTTTTCTTTCATTTTATTATGTTTTAAAAATGCTAAAAGTACATGACTGAAAGTTAAAATCACTGTTCAGGAAAAGTAGATGCAGCATATAATAATTGAAATTAAATTGATGTGTATGAAATGAAGACATTATTATGGGGGTTACTTTATCTCAGATGTTTAAACATTATCAAGCAGATTTATCTTGTAGACTTTTGTCTGCATACCACAATTTTGTGGGTATCACTTCACTCCAAGTTAAGCATATGGACTTGTCAAGTTCAGCTCTTCAAATAGTAAGTTCAGTGGTTTAGTAATTGTCTATATACTAAGCAATATTGTGCATCAGCCTTGGTACAGTTGTACTTTAGATAGATAAATATTAACAACTTATTGTAGTGGCATACAGTGGCAGAATTAATTTTTTTTCTTTTTATTTTACTTTATTTTATGCTCTACCTTTGCACAGTGCTGTATGTTGAGTGCTGAGTGTTAGTTTTTGCATTTGTGTGTTGGTGCTACATGTTTAATCGACACAAACAGTCTTTTTACTATTGACCCTGAAAAGCTGCATTGTGTATGACAAACGTCTGTTGTTTATGCACTCTCTGAGATATTTACTGAATATTGGAAATAGAGTGGTCTTTATTTATACTGTGATTACCCAGTGAAAATCCAGTGCCCCCTTGTTAAATTTTGTTCTGCCTCCAAACCTTTAATAAAGAAAAAAAGAAGGCAAAGTTGACCTCGATATAAAGTTCTCTGTTTTACTTCAGTTCCTGTACCTGATTTATTATTGACATATGTGATTTTCATAATATCTGAATTTATGCATGGGCCCGGTGGGATAGTGGAGTGAGGGGGGCATTTTAAGATTCAACATTCTGGAGACCATAGGGGTCTTAATCCAGCCTTCCAAGAAAAACAGGAATCAAATGAAACCTGTTAATTCTTAACAAATGCAACTCAGCCATTGTAGGTCATATAACTGCATATGCATGCACAGATATTTTTAGAACTGTAAGTTCATCATTAATTGCCAGTCATTACGTGTGCTCCAGGGCGAATGTCACTTGAGAAATGTACTCATACACCTGCAGAAATTCAAGCATTTAAGCCTTTTCTCTTCCAAGGCCTTGAACATCAGACATCAGCACCCGAGGCTCAGTGATGAGATAATCCTTTGTTGAAACAGTACACTGTAGACCTTCATGAAGAAATAATTAGCTAACAGAATATGGAGGGGAATGAAGCTGCAGTGACTTCCAGACATCCTGAATCAGAAAACACATCCTTTCATAAGAGTGTGGAGCGCTTGGCACCTGTTGCCTGGCTACAGCTCCACACCGAGCATTTCAGCAGTAATTAGCTGCTTTCACTCAATAAAAGCTCTGTACACTTAGCAGACATGTTAACAATAGTATATGGAATTATCTCTGCATAAAAATAAAGGAAGAACATTAGGCAAAAAACGGAATTCTTGTCTCTACATCAGTTCAAACAAAGTCAGACAATTGAATTGTCATTCCATGGATGTATAACCTTGGTAATGGCAACGAACTGAGTGCAACAATACAGAGTTGCCTTATCTTTGTCTTTAAGTTATGCTTCCATGTCATAAAATAACTTAACATTCTCAGCAGTGTTTAAAGCAATTCAGGGTTGCAGGGTGGGGGAGCCTAACCCTGCATCATTGGGTGCAAGGCAGGAACCTACAGGGCTCATTCAAACTAACATGGGGTCCATTTAGAATCTTCAATTCTATTATTAGAAAACATAACATTAATTTTCACTTGTACGATGACACCCAGTTATGCCTTTCTTTTACAGCAAATGAAGTTTCTCCAATGTTGCCTTTAATTAGATGTGGAGTGGATGGAAGGGAGCTGGAGGGAATGATGCTGATTGCAACCATATTTTGTCATTATTTATTTTGTCACCGTTTTACTGAATCATTCCACAAACTAGGCATTATCTTTTAGCGCCTCATTCAAAGCACAGATTACAAAATTGTCCAATACATGTTTCTTCAATCTTAAAAATGTTTGGAAATGCAGGCATTTTCTAAATATGAAGAATAATGAGAAATTAATTCATGCAATTATTTCTAGTAGGACTGACTACGGCAATGTGGTGTTCACTGGATGTTCAATTGTTTTTTATGCAGCTTTCAGTTAATTTAAAAGGCTGCTGCAAGACTTAGTGCAAGAACAAAACAATATTAACACATAACTCCAGTTCTCAAGTCCTTACACAGGATACCAGTTAAGCTTAGAGCAGATTTCAAAATCCTCCTTTTAACATATAAAGCCTTTAATAGCCAAGGTCTGGCTTACTTGTCTGAACTTATCATTACTTACAAACCAGAACGTACATTAAGATCTCAAGATGTCAGCCTGCTTATAATTACAAGGATTAATAAAATAACGGTGAGAGGTCATGCTTTTAGTTACAGGGCCCTGAAGCTGTAGAATGGTCTGCCTGCTGATATAAGAGATGCACTTTCAGTCTCAGCTTTTAAATTCTAGCTGAAGACTCACAACATCAGTTTAGCACACCCTGACTAGAGCTGCTGATTAGCTGTGCATATTACATCTCTGTTGTCAATCATTAGTATGAAAACATAATATGATATTTATCATTTATTACTAATGCTTGCCTACTCTGTTTCTCTTCTCAGTACTCACATGTGGCACTTGCTGCCACTGCTGTACTGCCAAGTTGTTTGCATACCTATGGAAAAGTTATAAAGGAGCACTGGAAAAACTCAGGCAGAAGCTATGGAATGGATAGTATTAGGGAGGCAGATTGTTGACCAAGATCTCCAGGACTCTGAACAAATCTGCATCCTCATTGTGATAGTTCTGCACTTAGTGAGTGATGATCTACTCTTGTATTTTGCTCTGTGCTTGTACTATTACTGATGTACGATCTTATCATATTCCTGAGGTTGCAATGATAGATTGGCCATCTAGCGCTGTGAAGAGGATTGCTTGTGTTCTGTTTTGTGTGTTGTATTTACCCCAATTGCACATCCAACACAAGTGGAAAAGAGCCTCCCACTGAATTGCATTTCCCAAGATTGTGTCTATTTTTTTCCCTACAAGTGTATTTTATATGGAGTTTTTTTCTTGTCTTCTTAAGGAGTCAAGGTTGGGGGGCTGTCAAAAAACAGGGCCTGCTAAGGCCAATTGCAGCACTTTTTGTGTGATTTTGGGCTATGCAAGAAATAAATTATTGATGTTTTTGTTGTTGTGGCATTAAAGGTGGGCAGACCCCGGACAAAACCCAGCTGGGCCACCACTCTGAAAAACATTGCCGATTCACAGGTTTGGCCAACCTTCCCAACCCCCACTCTGCCAATCAAGCTCTGTTCCCCAAAGAGGAAAAGTATTGATGAACAAACTTAAGTCATCTAATGCTCTGATACTCTGGTGATCAGCCCTAAACCTCCCCCCGACCCAAACCCCTATGATCATGCTAAATTCACCGAGGTGAACCACCCCATTCTTCCCTCTCAGATGATCACAATAAATTCACAAAGAGGATGTCCACCCGGGTCCTGCTAAATTTATGGGGTGGACTACCCACCAGTGGGTTGCGAACACACTGGCATGTGAAAAACTAGGTCATGACACTACAAAGGTTGGGAAACACAGCATATTCTTGGTCTACCATTGAGTCTTCTCCTAGTAGGCCATGCCTAGTCCATGATACCAGGGAAGTGCCCTGAGAATATGCTAACTATTGTACATGCCATCTCAGATGGCACTTCTTGATTAAGATAGAGATATTACCCTTAATGAGATAATACTCTTAATTAATGATTGCCGAGCTGTCATTCTGTTACAGAGAATAATCCCAGTAGCCATTGTGCTGACTGTAAAAAGTGTAGGCTGTCCAAATGATTAAAGAGAGAGGATCAGGACAAAGAACAAAGTCAAAAGGCAACGCAAGGATCAAAACTGAAAGTTAACAAGAGAGAAATGACAAAGCCAAATTGTAAACCAAAAATCAAAGGGCAGAGCTTTGTTTTTAAAATGTCAAAGTTCAAAATAAATACAACAGTATTAAACTTTTAAACTGAAGACATTTAATTTTTTTTTAAGTGGAGCCTTTTTTTGAGAAATGTACAGCTCCAGATGGGATATACACAGTGGTCGAGCCAATAAGGGCAGGAGGCATTTGCCATAGGCATTACCCTAATGTTGGGGGGTCAAAAACCAGACAAAAACATACATTAAAAATCAAATCAATTTAGCAGCATTCTGGTACATCCTAATATAAAGACTTTCATATAAATAATATATTTAATAGAATGAAGTATTTGAGGTTTAAAAAAAGAAGGCACATGTTGATTACATAACTGTAACATAAGAATATTTCCAGTAATGCTAACTTGTTAGAAAAGAGGAATAATGAATTCTCTTTATGTCAATGTAGATTCCACTAGCACACCTTTTTTGCTTCAAGTTAACCAACAACTCCATCAGGTCAAAGTTGCATTGGAAAAATGCACCAAGAAGAGCAAACTTTCAAGAACAAGAGAAATGAAGAAAGCAACTAGTCAAATAACAGAACAAAATGTTGGGGAAAGGAGGTCAGCTCCAAGAGGACAGAGACATTGAAAACAGTGTTGACAGATGCAGATGAAAGCCATAATAACAAAAGAGAAATGTTAGTGTTAGTAACCACCGCAATTTATCAGTGCAACAATGATACGAGTAAATCAACACCCTTATTCAGTCTTAACAGTCACAATAGCCACCATACCAGCACTGGTTCAAAGACCATACACTCACGCCTGATTATCAGGATCCTGGGACTTTTTGTGAATTTTTAGTTTTAATTTATTTTCTTGCTCTAGCATTATAGCATTGAGCTGCATATCAATATAGGGGTTTTCACCACCAAAGACTCTGAGGAAATTGTTTGTTTCTCGATTCAATGCTTTGTTTTAACACTAGAATTACCAGAGCCTATGAAAAAACGTGTAGATCCGTCCCATCTTAAAACACTTCGCACCTCTCCATCAGCGTCTTTTGTCCTTTAAATGTGTTGATAAGCAGCAAACAGCAAGCAGCCTGCTATCACATCCCCCACCGGCGCACAGTTTTCTCAGCTGAAGTCTGTTTACCTGCGTGTCAGTTTGCTAGAGTTGTATAGAGTGAGAAGTCAAGCAAAATTACATTTTTTTACAACGGAAAAAAATGCGCTTCCATTCAAAAATATAACTGCAGAAAAAGAACTCGTGTTAGGGTGCGACATTGACACGCATTTGCTACGACAGCTTCAGTGACGCAACGGTATCAACTGTTGACTGGTAATCAAAGCTTCACGAGTTTGATCCCGGACGAGTACGTTTTGAGAAGTGAGCTGCTCATATTCTTACTATTTTAGAATAAAAACATACATTTGATTCCAGTCTGTAACAGCCAGTGTAATTTATGATACTTGTAAAGGTTAGCTTTGTTTTTTTTTTTTTCAGTTTTATTCTCTCAGCTGCGTTCACGATCCCAATTCCACCCCCACCCCCCCACATTTGACACTGCTGTTTTCACATAGATGCGCTATAACAGAGGTAAACTGAAATCATGACGACAGTTCTACATCGGATCAAAAATGCACTTTTTCCATCGCTGTGTTTTGTATATGTACATGGGAAGCTCTGCACTCTACTTGTGACTTTACGCTGTAGGAAGTAAGTAAATAAATAAAGGTAAATAGGTAAATAACATTCGATCTGGCTTTTATGTAAGTAATACATAAATGTTAATGTCCTTTGTATGTAAGAGCCAGATCGAATGTTATTTACCTATTTACTTTTATTTATTTACTTATTTCCTAATGCCGCTGCCATTTTATTTTTTGTCAGCTGCACTAAATTGCCAGGTTTTGCCTAGTAAGGGCCATAGCTTCAGAGGTCATAATCCTATCCGTCATTATTCATCAGGATAAAAGTGGCATTCTAGGTTCACTTCATTAAGCGACTATTTGGATTCCAAAACTGCTCTTGCACTTTAATTTTGCCAATTAGCGTTTAATTATGCACTAATTTGACCTCTACAATTGGTTTTGTCTCTCGTGGTTCAGAACCTTGGTTCGTTTATATATTTTCTCTGCGTCTTCCAGTCATTCACATTTTCTCTTGCCCCCTGGGCCGAATACTGCTGTCATATGAGCTCATATAAATTATATCCTAAATATTAGTAATGTGTGAATTTTGCACTTGACATGAATTAGTGTGGAGGCAATCCCCAAAGTTCAAAATACTTGCTCTGGTGTTGCCCAAGGAGCAATGTTACTTTCTTTCCAACCCTCCAAAAATTCTTTAAAAACTTCAAACATCTGTAGGGTTCACAATTATGAAATTGAATGCGAAATAAATTTTAGCGTCAATTTTTACAAAATTGCAAACAAGAGGAAACTTGGCTGATTTTCTAATTTCTGCCTATTGTATTTTGTGATGTTATATTTTGCATAGCCTACAGTGTGAAATTTGGGCCCTGTATGGCAGTGTTGCATGTGATTGCTCAAGCACTCAAATAGGAATTTCCTTGTACCATGTACACGTGACAATAACTCTGAAATAAACTGACTACCCTATGTTTTTTAACATAGCAAAGCCTTGTATTTTTGAAAAAGCCAACACTATTTTCCACTGGCATATTGCTACTAAGTTCTCAATGCCAATTGCTTTATCTTGAACTGATAGCTCAATTTTTGAGATGGGTCCAGCTGCAGACCGCTGTAGTGCCACGATTCAGCCAATTGGATTGCAGATTTTTGTCACTTGGTTTACTCGACTTGAGTCACAGAACCCTCCCCCAACCCTAATCGTAGCCATAGTGCAAGAAGGCGTTATCATTGTTGTATAATTTAAAGTGACAATCTCCGCAATAAAGTGGAGCTCCAGAGGTCCACAGATAAAGTAGTTTGTAATTTTTGCAACAAGTAGCACCTGAAAGAAAATTATTTTTTAAAAAAGTTTAATAAAAGACGGCCACCCTCCCCCTCTACTCACCCAAAATGATGACTTTACTTGTTTTCATTCCCCATTAACTGAGATCTTCCAGTTTCTCAAAGCACACAAAGTGTTACTTAATCATTATCACAAGGTCAGGGTTATTTTTCCATGGGAACTATAAGCTTTCTAACTAGTCAAAATACTCTGAATTCTGCTTTGCCTTTCAGCTTTCCCAGCATATCTTGCACTCTTGTTCAGCTTGACAAAACGTTCAGGCTTGAAATAATACTCCACTCAAAAATAATTTATTTGATATTTTACTTACTGGTTCTCCCCCTTATTCACTGGTCAAAATTCCTCTTTTTAATGAAAAAACTCAGTCCATGTGACGGTTCACAGACAAAAGCACGATAGACATATGAGCGCCAACAAAACAGCGACGGACAAATGAGCGCCGACAAACTCGCTAACTAGTTTTCGACAAATGTGCGCCGACAAAATCGCCACGACAAAATCGCGAAAGAGGCCAAGAGAGTGGGACGAGTACGTGCGCTAGGTTATAATGCAGTCAGAAGAAATCAATTGAATAATACGTTATACTTAGTTAACTGATCCCATGGATATTATTAAGTCACAGAAAGGAAAACAACAACTTCTGTATAAAGGATATCGATATAGACGCGACAAAGTAAATCAAGATGGATCGTCTTCGTGGAGGTGCGTTAAAAGAGAGTGTGCCAGCAGACTTAAGAAGAAAACAGATGGGACATTACAAACAAGTACTGAACACATGCACGCTCCAGATACCGCAAAAAATGAAAGCGAAAAAATAAAGGCGACTATACGCGAACAAGCCAAAAATGGAGTGGAAAAACCTTGTCAAATTATTGTGAACAGCACAGTAGGAGTCTCACTGGAAGCAGCCAATCTTTTGCCATCGTATTCAGCAAGCCAACGAACTATAGAGCGGAAACGAAAGAGGCCTGATGTCAACAATCCGAGGCCACATTCTGTTAAAGACATCATTCTTCCGGACACTATGAAGGTAACAACACGTTCTGAAAATTTTCTTCTGTGGGATTCGGGTGATCAAGACACAAACAGAATGTTAATGTTCGGCACTGCAACAAATTAGCAATTGTTGGAGCAATAACCGCACTGGTTTATGGACGGGACATTCAAGATAGCTCCCGAGATATTTCTACAGGTATTTACCATACATGCTTTAATTGACAATCGCTCAATTCCATTAATATATGTGCTCATGGGAACAAAAACACAGGCTGACTATGAGCGGGTTTTCCAGAAAGTGCTCAAACTGCGACCATCTCTCACACTTATTAGCATTATGATTGATTTTGAAAAAGGAAGTATGAACACACTGTCTACTGTATTTCCAAATGCTACCGTACTTGGTTGTCTGTTTCATCTTGGTCAGTCATTATGGCGTCGAATACAAAACGAAGGTTTATCTAATTTGTATCGTGATGACGAAAACATTAAACTGTATTCAAAGATGCTAATTGCACTGAGTTTCGTTCCTCCAGAAGATGTTGGGTCCACTTTCGATGAACTCAGCGAGAGTAGACTCGACAATCTCCAGAATCTTTATGATTACTGGGAGGACAATTACGTTCGTCGATTGAGACGCAATCGATGAGCCAACCCGTTGTTTCCTATCACCATGTGGAACACGCGAGAACATGTTGCTGATGGCGTGCCGCAAACAAACAACTTAGTCGAGGGTTGGCATAACGCGTTCCAGTCGTCTGTCGCGTGCCACCATCCTACCATTTACACATTGATCATTTCCGTCATGAACAAGACTTAACAGAACAAACCATCAGTCGTAGTCAAAGCGGAATTACCAGCAGTCAGGCAGCCAGCAAGTCTCAATACGCTCAAATATCAAGACGTCTTGTTGCAATTCTTCCTACATATGCAGGGCGTGATTTAAAGGACTATCTGCGTGCCGTGTCTCATAATATTCACTTCTAAAATAAACATTATTATATATGCTTCAAACTACTGTAGTAATTCATATTTAATGAAACTTTTGAACACTTTCTAAGTAGAAGATTTTGTGATTTCATTTACTTTAAACTAGTAATTCATATTTAATAAAACTTTTGAACACTTTGTAAGTAGAAGATTTTGTGATTTTATTAAATTTTTCTTGTCGGTGCGATTTTGTCGGCGCGATTTTGACAACGCGTTTTAATCGGCGCTATTTTGTCGTCGCGCATATGTCTATCGTGCAAATGTTGGGTCACACCATGGGTTCATGCACTAATTTTTCCAGAAACATTTATTGAGTGATATTTTAGAAAAAAAATGTATGTGTTTAGCATGTTGTGATCAAAATGACTATATAAATGACATGTGAATTGTGCAGTATGTGCAATGTGTGATTTTTTTTCCATAGATGTTTTCAATATCTCTTGCCATTGCTCGTGGTTGCAGTGATCAATATGGGTTTTTATTATACCATAAACATTTTCATCTTTGTTCTCCAAGGAAGACGAGATGTGAGATTAAAAACCTAGGTCATCACTACAATATAACAAATAAAATACATAAATATTCCTTTAAGGTCAATCAACACCCATAATTACAAGCTTTTGCAGCACGCGCATATGATAAAAAAACAATAATATTTAGATAAATCGAATTATGAGCTAAGCAAGGAGCTCAGCCATGATGCAACAGAATGAAGCACATCTATCTGTCAGTTGTCTCTTGTTGTCCCTCATACGAAGTGTAAAACTAAGAGGGACAAGGCTTTTACAGCTGCTGCTGCTGCACCTTATCTGTGGAATTCTTTACCCAATTACATTAAGGAGTCACCTTCAATTGAACTGTAAAACTAGACTGTAGATGCATTTCTATTCTCTAGCTTTCTGTGACTTTCAGTGATAGTGATGGTTCCCGCTTCTCTTAGTCATTTGTATTGTTTCAGTTTACTTATGGTTTGTATTGTGTTTTACTGCATTTTACTCTATTTATTTTATGTATGTTTATTGTATATTTTATTATAAAGCACTTTGGCTGTTTTAAATGTGCTCTATATTGACATCGACATTTTTCTGTAGTGTATGCTCAGTCGTTCTTGTTTAGAATATGGCAGAATAGGAACAACTAAGATGGCACTTTTAATTGAGTAAAACTAATGAATAACTTACTGTTTTGTGTTGGCGGACATTTATTCAAGTCCATTGTATCATGAGGCAGTTCTAATTTTAGGTGTTGATTGCAGCACAACGTAGAAGTTTGAAATCAACTTTGAATAAATCAACTTTCACCTTGCACTGTCTCCTGTGAAACAGTGTCTTGAGCAATCTCCGTGTAACCGGACAACCCGGGCAGCTCCTACTGCAGATGCTTTCTGTGGTCACTGGTCAGGGCTCATGACACACACACACACACAGTTTGGTGAGGATGAGAATGAAGCCTGTGAGGATCAGGTGTGAAGCCAGGGAAGTGAAAGGCAAAAGTAGGAACTTTAAGATTAACAAATAATTATTTTTTGTGTCCCTTTATCATTTATTAAACAAAACCTAACCCAGTTAGTTCTGTCCTTCTTTCCTGTTCTGTGTGCTTCTGACATAAAGACTCTTCGGTTGTGTATCCTAAAATGTGGTTATTGGGTGTGTTTGTGTGATAAATGAGCAAGCTAACAAACAGAAGGCTCTTATGTACACAAGTTACTTCTGGCATCAATATTTTGATGGCACTTTATATACCAGTTATATAATGTCTTTCATATCTACATATCTACGAAGGATGTTCAAAAAGTTTCTGCACTTATATATTTTCGTTGGAAACGGTGAAGGCAGGAGTAGTAGTAATTGGGCATTAAAAAGCTGGTACGACACTGGGAAAATTGCATCGCAAACCAAGGTGACTATTGTAATAAGAATTAATCTCCAGACATCATAAAGGTTTGGGGCAGCCACCCGTATATTATTGCCCAGTTGCAAAAAGTTTTTAGATATTTGAACAGAAATTTTCACAAGACTGAGTCCAAAACAGAACTGATCGTTTGGAGGTAAGATGGCGGTATTAAGGGCTTGGGAAGGAAATGATGTCATCTAGTCTGGAACCGGAAGTGACGTCATCAGAGGCACCGGAATCTGGTGAGATTTCCCGGGAATGGTCTGTAAGAAACTGAGAGAGACAGTCAGCACACCCTGCCACCCCTTGGTCTGGTGTAGTATTACAGTTCCCCAGGCCCTTTAGCTGTCTCCTAAACGCACATGTGTGACACTATGTAGAAAGGTGATGTAATTTGTTTTTGAAATTCTTAATAAATAGAAATAAAACAAGTGCTGAACGTCCCTGGTATACAGTATACCTATTTACCATGGCAATGTGTTGCATGTTGGTTGAATTTTGCTGTACTCTGTACATGAGACAATACTACTACTACAATACTACAACTGGTGCATGCTGCCACCCTAGCCGTGAGCACTATAATGATCTGTTTCAGACTATAAAATGATCAATTTCCAGGACTGAGGTCCAGCTAGAAAACTTTTCATCTTTACTATCCACAAACAAATGAAATTCTAGAGATATATTTTCTATAAATTTTGCAAAAACATGGGACAATTATTTGTCTCTCCTTCACCACCAATTTGACCATAGCATATAATGTTACTTAACCTTTATGCTTTAAGTTTATGATTTCAATACCGGTTACTATATATCGACCACCCAAATTTAGTAATGATTTTTTTAGTTGAATTTTACACTTTACTGACATTGTTCTGTGCACTTTCTCCGAATGTTATTCTGGTGGGTGATTTTAACATTCATGTGGATAATATTAACTGCCCATCAACAAAGGATTTTATGCCTTGCCTTGATAGTTTTGGTATACAACAATTTGTTAATTTCCCAGCTCACTCCAGAGGCCACACTCTTGATCTTGTATGCTACTCTGACATTGCCCAAATTATATCTGACCATAAATTAGTTTCATTTAGTGGTAGAGGCAACCTGCCATGAGGAGCATCTGAACTGAACTGATATTACACAGCAAATGGCAGAAAAGAGGTGAAAAAATGCCAAGCCCAGAATAAAGATGGATATATAGATTGTTCATCAAATTCAACATAGGACACAAAAATCAACAAAACTAGAAAGTGCACAAAAAACATTTTAATTAAAAGCAGTCACTGATTACATTTATGAATTCCTGTTTCTTTTTAAGCTGCAGTATTTATAGGAAGTAAGAGAAGTTATATATGCAGCTACACATAAATCCAGTTCCTTTGATTTTATTTTTAGTATTTCTAGCATTTAGGAAAGCAATTATTATGCAATACTTATTTTATGTTTGGCTTATTGACTGAAGACTATTCATTTTAAAGTTTACATAATCTATAAATATCTATATAATGCAAAGCTGACTGACTCATTCACTCACTCGCTCAAAAACATTGTTTTATTGGTGGTGTCCTGGGGCCTCATGCATAACGCCTTGCGTAGAATTCACATTATAACATGGCGTGCAGACAAAATTCTGTGCACCAATATATGGTTACAGGTTGATTATAATCAGATGCCCGTAAACTAATTAACGATAAGCGGTTAATTTCAGTGTGTTTAATAAAGCCATGTCAAGGATGTGAATCAAAAAAATAAAGGGAAACCACACATGAACAGTAGCACTGCTTTGACGCTTGATGCCACCAGTTTGCAAAACCGAGCCAAAAACATACGTATGCAATGGTTTGAGCTGGCGTGACAATGTGCATGGCTTTATGCCAAGTTTAGTTTTTATATATCACAATATGTGTGTGGAAACTGGCTTACACAACATTTTTGTGCATATGCACTGTTTATACGTGAGGCCCCTAGTCCGCACATCCTTGGTTTGAAAAGACATCAACTTACCTAAGCTTATACCGTTAACTTCTCAAAACATCGGTGCCCTTCCAGTTCAAATGCAAAGGTACCCTAATGGTCCAGGTCATATCTGTTCCAAAAGGCAAAATGATGTCACCTTTATCAGATATATTTCCATACGTTAATGCAAGAAAACGGCTGAGAAGGACATCATTTCAAGAATTTGGGATAATTGGAGTTCTATGAAGGCAGAAATCCTGGAAGGTGACATTTACACAAGACACCAAGCAAAATATGGACTTGACTGGATGGGTGCCACAATAATCAGAGATTGGGTAAAACATTTTAAAGACATGAACAAAGACACTGGTTACCCTAAAACTCTTTTACTGAGGGGAAGGAATAAAATATCCACAAACTCCTTAGAAAGAGAGAGTTGATATTTAAAACTCAGAAAAAATGTCAGCAGAAGTTGGAATTGAGTATCATGTTTACAGATGGTTTGAACAGAGTTCTTCAACAGGGGATTTTCAAAGGGACCAGCCCTAGAGAGGGCACCAGTCCACTAGCAGGGAGCGCACCCATACAGACCACTATGCCAACCTTTTTTTCTTTCAATAAGAAAAATAAACTGAAAGCTAAAAAACAGATTCTTGGCAAACCCAGAAGGTTCCAAAACTGAAACATGAGGCTAACGACTTATTTCAGTCCTCAGTTTTCTCAAATAGCTGAATAGGTCATAATTCAGATTTGGTAAAATTATTAGCAACAGTAGTTTGTGACCAGAAAATGGACAATGAGGGATGTGGTCAAAGAGCAGGCTTGGGTCAAAAATGAGGAAAAGAACCCAGTAAACAAAAACAAGAGAAAAAGCTAGAATCGTAATCAGAGGAACAAGGAAGTAGCATTAATAAATCTTCATGGAAGAATCCTTTAGCTTCCACTAATGCAAACAAAGAAGGCCAAAAAAAGTTTAAGAAGTTTTTTTTTTTTTATTATAAAAACGTTTACATTTGTCACATGTGTAAAGGTGAAATAACATAAGGAAGTGATCCAAATTATGACAGTTTTGATTAAGAAATTGGTTGCATAAATAGCAGCCACAGAGGTCCCCTAAGAGTTGTTTTGTGAACTTTCTTGTAGCATTTAGAGGGCACTGAGATGATCAAAGTCTGAGCCACTAAAACTGAGTACAGTTGTGATATGGAAAAAGAAGTACATTTAAAAACTCACTACGAGGAACTAAAAGACATTTTTTATCACACTGTGCTTTTAGATTAACATTGAAGCAATTGCACAATATGTAAAAAGGCAATAAGAAAGTAGTAACTTAGTAAATGGGCTTACTGAGCAAGAACAATTTACTGATTAAAGGCCTGATAATAATCCTCAGAGTGACACATAGCGAAGTCGACAGTCCTCCAACAGTCTTCAATTGATTTTAATTTGATCTATTTTTAATTTGTTTACAGATACCATTGTGAAGATCAGTGTCCAGAAGCCAAGAAGACCCAAAAGGCTGAGTTTTTATTTATCAGAACAAAAAGAAATAAAACATTTCAAGCCAAAAAGGACAAATGGATCCCAGTGTAAATAACCTAGAAAGAGGGAGGCAATCCACTCCAGCATTGTGGCGAGTTTCAAGAAAGGGAGAAAGCTTTATTACCTGGTAAAGCAACCCGGGGGATAGAGCATGGATTTTATGGTTTAAAACAAAGGGCACAATAAAAAGTCTATAATTTAAAGTCAGTGCAAAGCTCTTATTAGTTGGGTTCAGTTGGTGAAATGGGAGTCTATCATTTTATGTGCTGACTAGGAGGGAAATCTGTCCTATCAAGAAAGTATAGAAGGGAAGAGACAACTCTGAATGTCAACTCAGTCGTGTGGTAATCAGACGGATATTCTAAGCAGAACTTTGCAAAAGTGTGGTTGGGTAAATGAAATGATGGAAAATACAAAGTTCTTTGAAAGTTTTGCTTCCTGAGAAATCTTTGTTTTGATCTGTGATTATGAAAGACAGCTTAAGGGTGAAAAAAAAATTCAGACAGACTTCATCATGTAGGAACTTGGAAAAACATGAAATGTGAAGAGTTTAAATGTCTTAATGATGCTGACACATTGCATTGGTTCAGTTGAGATAGAAATGTTTTGCTGCTGATTTTTCTTGATACTCGGCACCTAATGCTTTTCCTTTCCATGTCAAACAAGAGTCGACCAAGTTTAATGGATTCCAGTTATCCTGACACCACTTTTATATTGTTGCAACATCCTGATCAAACCTTTCGCCATGTTTATCGCTGACTGCATCAAGGCTAGCAAGGAAACGTCCAAGTGTATTATGGCCAGGGGGCAAGAAAAATGTGAATGACTGGAAGAATAGAGGTTGAGAAAAATTATAAACGAAAAGGGTCTGAACCAGAAGAACAAAAACCCAAAATACTGTAAGTCAAGAACAAGGTGAAAAATGATTGAAAAGTTCAAAATAAGTAAAGAATTAAACATGAATTGATGAAATTGAAACACCAGAAAGGGTTTTGGAATCCGAGTAGTCGGATGAGGAAGTGAACCTAGAATGACCCTTCTATGCTGTTGAGAAATGACTGACAGGCTCACAATCTCTGAAGCCACACCCCTTTAGCACAGTTGAAGAAAAAACAAAATGGTGGAGGAAAAAGGTCCAAATTGAAAATTAACTTTTGAATGAAGCAGTGTCAAAAACCCCTATAACGAAATGCAACTCAATACTAGAGCCAGCAAATAACCTGTGAAAATGTACAAAAGGTCCCAGATCCTCATAAAGTGTGACTGCCGAAAAGGAATCACTTTCTGTTGCACACCACTATTTTGTATGTTTGAAGCATATTATCACCCAACTTGTTTACTCTTCTATAGGTGCAAATAAAATTCTCAACACCATCCTTGATTACCTTCCATGCGTTATTCTCCAGCCCCACTATGAGATCATCACACCACTTGTCACTGATGATGTGTCTGATTTGTTCATCACTTTCACAAAATTGTTTTTGAAGATGAGGCAAAAATGAGTTTTTTAGGTTGACAGGTGGTTTATGTGCCACACTTTTCTGCCCTTGAACCAAATCTTTTTAATGTCATGAGAGTCATCGGCACGGCTCTCTCATTCACAAATGAAACAACGAGACTTGGGATATCTGAGCTGCATTCCTAGTTCCAGTGCCACTACTTTTAGATCACCATAGATGTTCCAGTTATACTGTATATGTAAACGTGTAAAAAGAGAGGAAATCATAGAAATAGGCAAATGCAATAAAATGGTAACTTAATATGAACATTTTATGTTGGTTATGTGATCAGCAGAAAAAAAAATCCATAAGATATCCCAAAAGTGTTCAAGAAGTAAAATCTTATTTGATGTAATCATAGAAACCCCAGCTGAAATAGAAGTTTTATCATAGCCATTGTTACAACTGTTTTACAATAAATAAATCATAGTGTACAATCACATAGACAGATAATCAGAACATGATATGTTAAGCAGAATAAACGCCTGAAGAAGGGAAGGACCGGGAGAGGGGCAGTATCTTCCCCGTGACGCAAGAGGGCAGCCCCCCTGGATTGCATGGGGACCTTGGAGCTTGGAAGCTCAACACTGTGCGGGGCTGTAGCCACCACCAGGGGGGGTGCCTGAATGGTTCCAGAGCCATGGACTGCAGCACTTCCGCCACACCAGAAAGTGCTGCCGGAACAGGAACCAGGTACACCCGGAGTGCTTCCAGGTGTCTATGCAGCACTTCCACCACACCAGGTAGTCCTGCAGGAACGTTCATCGGGGAGCACCTGGAGCACATCAGTGCATTATAAAAGGAGCCGCCTCACTGCATTCAGGAAGCCAGAGTCGGGTGGCAGAGGACAGAGCTTGCAAGAGGGGAGTAGAGGCAGCAGAAGCCAAAAGAGAAGAGAAAAGAAAGAAAGTAAAGGACTGGGTATCTGTGAGCATTATTTTGTTGTTTTGTGCACTGCGTGTGCTGTTAAGGACTGTGCATTGTGTTGTGCAGAGGAAGAAGGAACACAATAAAAGCGTGTGTTTTGGGATATTCTGAGTCCGTCTCTGTCTGTGTTCCGGGCATCTTTCACAAGATCAATACAAAAACATTTTGAGACAACAGTGCAAACAAGGCCTAACCAAACTAACCTTTTTTTCTTTAGATGAAGCAGCAGTAATTTGTGATATTTAATAAGAATTTTCATCTAAGGCTTTGTTGTATACTAGGTGGGGCACTATTTTAAATTACATCTACATAACAATGTCACAAAAGCATAAATGCAAAATGACAGCATGAAAAACATGACAAATTAGATTTTAAAATTCACAATAATCTATATTACTAAATGAAGGTTGTATATATGCATGGATGCCAGAGGCCAGAAGCAAGCCGTCACCATCAGGGAACTAGGTAGCGCCAAAAGCGAATGCGCACAATGCCCCAGAGTCAAACACACCGGCTTCCCAGAGTCAGTAGGTGGCACCCAAACAACACAACACAACCTATATTATGTCCAAAGAATGTTGACGTTGACCGGATAAATAACCAAGTGATTGGATTGCTTCCTGGAGAAACCTGAGTCTTTCTAAGTACTGACAGTGTTGATTCTGAAGACGAAAGTGAGCATCTTAATTTCCCATTAGAATATTTAAACACGGACGGCACGGGCGCAGTGGTAGCGATGCTGCCTCGCAGTTAGGAGACCTGGGTTCGCTTCCCAGTCCTCCCTCTGTGGAGTTTGCATGTTCTCCCCGTGTCTGTGTGGGTTTCCTCCGGGTGCTCCGGTTTCCTCCCACAGTCCAAAGACATGCAGGTTAGGTGCATTGGTGATTCTAAATTGGCCCTAGTGTGTGCTTGGTGTTTGTGTGTGTCCTGTGGTGGGTTGGCACCCTGCCCGGGATTGGTTCCTGCCTTGTGCCCTGTGTTGGCTGGGATTGGCTCCAGCAGACCCCCGTGACCCTGTGTTCGGATTCAGCGGGTTGGAAAATGGATGGATGGATATTTAAACACTATTAACCCGGCCGGATTACCACATAACAATCTTAACCTTAAAGTAGGGATAATAGTCATGCTATTAAGAAACCTTAATACTAAACAAGGTTTATGTAACGGTACACGGTTGACCTTACAAGTTCTGAACTGGAATTACCTTTTAAACTTAAACTACGCCAATTTCCCATTAAGGCTGCATTTGCCATGACGATCAACAAATCCCAAGGACAAACCATGGACAATGTAGGGATTTACCTATCTGAGCCTGTATTTGGACATGGACAACTTTATGTTGCCTTTTCAAGAGTCAGGCGTTCATGTAGATAAATAGATCGATAGATAGATACTTTATTAACCCCAAGGTAAAATTCACATAATCCAGCAGCAGCATACTGATACAAAAAACAATATTAAATTAAAGAGTAATAAAAATGCAGGTAAAAACAGACAAAAACTTTGAATAATGTTAGCATTTATAAAGGGTGGAATTGAAGAGTCGCATAATGAAGTGAAGGTTTTAACTACTCCATACCAGGGAGAACTGATTCAAGGACAGGAAACCATCTTTACCAAAAATTTTGTTTATAACAAAAATTTTGATTAACTATTTTGAATTTATCATTTTATGAATTTTTTGTTTCCAATTTACTTCATTTAAACCTTTGCACTCCGATATTTGTTTACTTATCAGTGCAACAACTCAAAGACATTTTGGGCTTAAATGATATAACAATTAAATTTCAATTTTAATTTTAATAAATTGGTTAATTTTAGTACAAATATATTTATTTAATTAAATGAAAACTTTCCCAGGATGCTCCTACCCTCCATTATTTTTCATCCCTCCAAAGATCGGAGGGAACAGAAAGTGATTGCCATTGTTGGATTTGCGATTCTTTAGAGAATCGGGGGTTTACTGGTAAATTATAAGATGGCAAAAATAAAAAAAAAATGTTTTTTTAACAACCATAACCAGGCCAAGATTACATGATTTAGAGCTGCATGTGTTTGAGATGATAGATCAATTTGAACCTTAAGTCAGCAACATGGCCCATTAGCAATAAATTAATAAAGCTTATTGTTGGCACCCTTTCTTTCAAGGTGGCAAAGTCAAAGTGCAGAACTGTTGGCAGATTTTACAGGTGAGAGTCCATAATGTTCTGCAATAAGCTACCATTTTAATTTTTATGCAAGCAAGATAATGATCAAGTAGAAATAAAATGAGCTTTATGGAAAACCTAGTCTATATTTCCTTTTTTAGGCAACAGGGTGATTTATCAAAGGTGCACAGTTCAGCCTGAAATGTATACTTTTAGCACGTAGGTGGTAACAGGACTACTTGCAGATAAACCTCACAGACACAAATAGAACTTACAAATTCTATGTGCACAGTGCCCAGGCTGATATTTAATCACAGGACTCTGGAGTTCTGAATTAGCAGTGCTACTCACTGTGATGTAATACTGTCCCAAAGTGAGTAAAGTGATATGAAAGCAATTTTAAAGAGTTTATGATTTTCTTGAAAAAATACATGCAGGGGATTCAGAAATCAGTCACTTTTTCACATTCGCTATGTTGCAGCAAGTCAAGTTGGGGAGCATGCACTGGTACAGTGCATTGCCGCATCCACTACATGACAAAACAACTCAGGATCCCGGTTTGCAACCCCCCCCAGGCAGACATACGGTCCAGTCCCAGCCTCCGGAAATTACCCTCTATCTGCCACAGCCAGGTTACGTGGGCAACTCCTTGGCCTGGTCCAACTACTCAGATCCCCAACAATGAGGATCTTACGAGTCGGATCACCCTTGGGGAAATGTGCCATATGGCCGTAGTGCCGTAACTGATGCTTCCTCACAATGCAGGTAATGTGCCTCATTCGGGACTCCATGAGCAACCACTCATTCGACACAAAGTCAAACCAATGGTACCCAAGGATTTTCCAGAGAGACACAGTACCAAAGGAGTCCAGTCTTCGTCTCAGGTCACTGGATAGCGTCCATGTCTCACAACTATATAGCAAGACAGGAAGCACCAGGACTCTAAAGACTTGGAACCTCGTCCTTTCCAGCGACCTCATGACTCCCCATGCTCTCCCAATCCGTCTACTGACTTCATAGTTAGAGTCACCAGAGACATGAATGTCACTGCTAAGGTAAGTAAACCTCTCAACAAGGTCAACACTCTCTCCGCAAACAGACACACTGCTGATGGCTGTGCCCAAGAGGTCATTAAAGGCCTGGATCTTGGTTTTTATCCAGGACACTCGCAAGCCCAGACACTCAGACTCCTCACTCAGTCTCACGAGCACCACAACCAGAGCCTCCATTGACTCCGCGAATATCACAGCATCATCAGCAAAGTCAAGATCCATGAATCTTTCTTCACCAACAGGATGTCCCACAGCCGCTGGACCCCATGACCTTGCCCAATACCCAGTACATGCAAGCATTGAACAGAGTAGGAGCAAGAACACACCCCTGACAAACCCAAGAATCAACTGGGAAAAACGCAGAGGTCCTACCTCCATTCTGCACAGCACTCACATACCAGTGTACAGGCCAGCCATGATATCCAGCAACCTCGAGGGGATCATGCGAACCCTCAGGATGTCCCACAGGGCAGCTCGATCAGCTGAGTCGAACGCTTTGCGAAAATCAACAAAGGCTGCAAAAAAACTCTGCCGATATTCGCATTTGCGCTCCATGAGAACCCTCAGTGTCAGGATGCGGTCGATGGTAGACTTCTTAGGCGTAAAAACCAGACTGTTCCGGTCGCTGGTATGTGAGCAAGTGATCACGGATCGTATTGAGGATGACCCTAGCAAGGACCTTACCCGGCACCGAGAGCAGTGTTATCCTCCTGTAGTTGCTGCAATCCAGGTGATCACCCTTCCCTTTCCAGATAGGGACGACAAGTCCAGTTTTCCAGTCACTTGGGATGATGCCAGTCTTCCAAATGGAAGCAAAGATTGTTTGCAATGCCAGGAGGACAGCCTTACCACCAGCCTGGAGAAGTTCACCCTGGATACCACAGATCCATGCAGCCTTTCTCCCCCTCAGCTGCTTCACCACCTGTGCAATCTCAGTGAGACTGGGTGGTTCACAGCTAATCGGAGTATCAGCCTTAAGAACCGTGGACCCAGAGATATCCAACATTCTAGCCAGGGGATCAGCTTTGAACAATTGCTCAAAGTAATCAGCCCAGCGGGTCACAACTGCAGTGTCATCCGTAAGGACCGTTCCATCAGCTGCCCTGACTACGACTCTCCAAAGAACAGAGTCAGATGTGCGTAATGCTTCGATTCCTCTGTAAGCAGGATGTGGGTCATTAGACCACAAATGGTGTGTCACTTGCTCACAGATTCCTCTCAAAAACGCCTCTTTATCTGCCCTCAGAGCCCTCGCAGCCATCCTTCTCCGTTCCCGCTACGAACCAGAGTTGCCATTGAACCGTATGCTGCGACTCCTCTCAATGATATCCAGGGTGCCCTGCGAGATGAAACACCTCCTTCTGAGAACACCGGTAACACCAACACAACCATCAGCAACATTCAGGTTCTTGTCACAGAAGGTCTCCCACATCACATTAAGATCAGCAGTCGTATCCAAATCTAAAAGTTCCTCACGCAAACTGCGTGCAAACTCATTAGAAACAGCCTGGTCTTGGAGTCTGGCCAAGTCCAGGCTCATTTTCCTAGTAGGTGGTAACCTACTGGACCTAAGCTGGATCCTAATAGTAGCAGTAACAAGTCTGTGGTCAGAATTCACAAACTGGGCACTTCTGTAGACCCTGCAGTTTTGTAAGAGCTTCCAGCGTCTGCCCATGAGGATGTGATCGATCTCCTTCACCTCACCACCAGTATTGGAGTACCAAGTCCAAGGATGCGGTTTGGGGTGCTGGAACCAGGATCCAGTGATTCGCAGCCCCTGACCTTTTGCAAAGTCAAGGAACATGGAGCCACTTTTACCACGGTCACCAGACCCAAGGGGACCGAGACAATCCTCTAATCTTAATGATATTGATGGGAGTGTATCAGACTTCTAGTTGTCGACACTGCCTGAAGATGAGAAAAACTTAAGACAATTAAAATCAAATGAGACTGTAACTGAAGATTTATTGCCTTGGTCCATTTCACGAGAGCAATTTATTATGGAGCTAAAAAGTGACCCTGAACTTTCATCATTTTTCTCTAATGTTGTGTCTAAGGAAAAATTGAGTGAACTGTCTATTGCTTATTTTGTTGAAAATTGAGTTTTAATGCGTAAATGTCAATCATCTTCATCAACTCCTGAATGGGATGTAAAATATCAAATTGTTCCTGTTTTATATCGGTTAAATGTGTTATCTGTTGCCCATGATCATTGTTTAGCTGGTCATTTGGGAATAAAAAAAACATGTGACCGAATACAGGCATTTTTCCTGGCCGGGGGTATGGTCTGATGTTAAACTTTATTGTAAAACATGCTCTGTTTGTCAAATGGTTGGAAAACTAAATCAAAAGATTCCCTCAGCTCCATTGTATCCAATCCCAGTAATAGGGGAACCTTTTGAACATATTATTATTGATTGTGTTGGTCCATTGCCTAGAATAAAATCTGGAAATCAGTATTTATTAACTATTATGTGCAGGGCCACAAAATATCCTGAGGCTATTCCTGTAAAAAAAATTACTGCCTCTGTTATTGTTAAGGCTTTGGTGAAATTTTTTTCTATATTTGGTTTACCTAAGGTTATGTAGTCAGATCAAGGGTCTAATTTCATGTCTGAATGGTTTGCCTAAGTTTTACAGCAGTTAGCAGTAAAGCATAAAATATCAAGTGCTAATCATCCAGCATCACAAGGGGTTTTAGAATGGTTCCATCAGACCCTGAATTGCTGCATAATTATTGTTATCAGTTTGAGAGAGACTGGGATGAGGGTATCCCTTTTGTATTACTTGCTATAAGAGAGGTAGCTCAAGATTCTCTAAGATTTAGTCCTTCTGAGCTTGTATTTGGTCATACTGTACGGGGACCTTTAAAGTTACTTAAAGAGAGATGACGTCTGAAACTTCAGCTACTACTAAAAACTTATTGGATTATGTTTGTGATTTTCGTCACAAACTGAGCTATGCTTGTGAAATACCTAAAAAAAAACTTTGTGGAGTCCTCTCAAAGAAAAATGAAGCATTATTTTGATAAGAAATTGGTAAGTCAAAATTTCAGCCAGGGGATAAAGTATTAGATTTATTGCCTGTCCCTGGTTCTACTGTGCAAGCTATTTTTTCTGGTCCTTACGTAATTAATAGAAAAGTGAGTGACCGGGATTATCTCATCCATACTCCTGATCGTAAACATAAAACTAGATTGTCATGTTAATATGTTAAAACTGTATCAAAGTCAGGTGGAAGATTGTTTAAAGGATAAGCAGGGGGTTAAGTTGGGTGGTCTTGAAGCCTCAGTGGCGTTAGCTGTGCCTATCACATCTGAGGATGGGTTATCTATGTGCTATGCACATGTTGTGAGCAGCGTTATCAAATTCTAAAAGATTATGTAATCTTCAAGAGTTTTTATCTTATTTACCTGACTCTGAGCGTGCTGATATTGTAAGTCTTATAACTGCTCATTCTGGGCTATTTTCTGATGTGCCTACTTGTACAAATGTGTTGTATCATGATATTGAGGTACATAATGCACAGCCAATTAAACAGCATGCTTATAGGGTTAATCCTGTTAAACGTATACTTATGGGTAAAGAAGATGAATATTTGTTGGAAAATGGTCTTGCTGTTCACAGTAGTAGTCCATGGAGTTCACCATGCATTTTAGTACCTAAGACGGATAGGACTTACCGGTTTTGTACTGATTATCGAAAGGTAAATGCAGTTACTATACCTGATTTATTCCCTCTTCCAAGAATGGATGATTGTATTGATAGAGTTGGCTCAGCTCGCTATGTGAGTAAATTTGATCTGTTAAAAGGGTATTGGCAGGTGCCTCTGACTCCATGTGCTTCTGAAATTTCTGCATTTGTTACACTGGATTGTTTTCTTCAATATAAAGTGATGGCATTTGGAATGAGGAATGTTCCTGCCACATTTCAACGACTAATGACAATAGTACTAGCAGGATTGCAAAATTGTGAGGCCTATTTGGATGATCTAGTGGTTTATTCCAAAAGCTGGACAGAACATTTTCAGGCAACTAATGCCGTTTTTGATCGTCTTGAAAAGGCTAACCTCACTTTGAACTTGGCTAAATGTGAATTTGGACATGGAACAGTTACGTATCTTGGAAAGCAGGTGGGCCATGGAAAGGTACAACCTCTTGATGCCAAGATTACTGCTATTAAAGAGTTTCCAGTGCCTAAATCAAAGAAAGAACTGAGGCGGTTCCTGGGTATGGTTGGATACTTGCAGTTTTTGTAAAAACTTCTCTAGTATGGTGACACCATTGACTGATTTATTGAGTGTAAAAAGAACTTTTGAATGGAATAATGATTGCCAAGCTGCTTTTTAAAATGTAAAATCTGTGTTAATGATTGCTCCTGTTTTGGCTGCTCCTAGCTTTACGTTGCCATTTAAGCTGGACATAGATGCAAGTGCTTGTGGAGCTGGAGCTGTTCTTCTACAGGAAGATGAGAATGGAGTGGAACATCCTATAAGCTATTTCTCCAAAAAGTTCTAACGTCTAACGTCTAAACACTAACGTCAGTATTCAACTATAGAGAAAGAGACTTTGGCTTTATTGTTGGCCTTGCAACATTTGGAAGTTGATGTTGGTTCATCTGTACTCCCTGTAATGGTTTTTACAGATCACAATCCTATTACCTTTTTAAATGGTATGTTTAATTCTAATCAGAGATTAATGCGTTGGTCTTTGATTGCTCAAAATTATAACCTAATTATTAAGCATAAAAAGGGTAAAGACAATATAATTGCTGATGCTCTTTCTCGTATTAATGTACAGAAATTTATGATTAAAGTTTTTTGTTTTTTTGTAAGGGTGGGGGTATGTTACCACCTACTCTAGAATTTTGTTTTTATATTCTAATTTGGGGTTTACCTTAATTGGGTCCTGCCCTAATTACCCACTTAAGTTGCTTATTAATTATCTCACCTGGGTTATGGGTGGGGTGTAGGTTTTTAAATTAAGCTTCTTTGGGGTTTAGGAGAGTGCGAGTGCGAGTGCGAGGACAAGGACAAGGACAAGGACAAGGACAAGGACAGAGCAAGGTATGGAGAGTTAGGGTTGGATGGTGTGGCTTTGGGTTTTTGGTTGCTTATTAAAGAAATAATTGTAAGCTAGCCAGCTAAGTAATAAATGCAAATAGTTTGTATCTTGCTGTGAACTTTGAAGTTAGACAGCTATGTTAGTGTGGTTCTCCTGCCTTGCTTGTTCTGTGTAGTTTCTCCATATTTTGTGTATTGTGTTTTATTTTGACAATAAATAAATGGACAATAAATATTAACATAATAACATAATAAATTGCTCTCGTGAAATGGACCAAGGCAAATAAACTTCAGTGGTTGCATTGAAGTCACCCATGACCAGAGGAGTGTCACCCTGTGGACACCCATCAACCACCAAACGAAGCTGCGAATAAAATGTCTCCCTTGCCGAGACATCACTGACCGCGGTTGGAGCATACACTGAGACAACGGACAAGGCACCCAGGGAGTGCTGTAATCTGAGTCTCATAATACGCTCGTTGAAAGGAGTGACGTCGGACACCATCGGTAGAAGCCAATCCGCTACAGCAACAGCTACTCCCTGAGTATGACTGCCATCAGACCAACCAGACCAATAAAAGGTGTATTCACCTACAGACATCTGGCCAGTCCCCAGTCTGCACACCTCAGAGTGTGCCACCACTGAAATGCGGAGTTTACGCAGTTCCTCTGACAGCAGAGGGAGATGATCATCTTGCCGGAGAGACAAGATGTTCAATGCGCCCACCCGTATGGGCTGCCTCAAATTGGGACCATAGTGCCACTGTGAAGCAGGTGACGCCGCAGCACCACACAAGTTCCGATCCCCAACAGACCCGACCCTGTTGGCTCTCCAATGGTTTTGACTCTTCCGGGGATGGGGCTCCCGAGGGCTTTCCCCCATCCCCTTCATGATGCGAGCAGCATTCCTATGGCCGGCTGCAGCAGAGCTACTTCTGAGGCGAGCAAAAAGAAGTCCTTTCTGTAGTCTCGGAGCTTTGTGAATTTTTTTTTACAGTTGCTGGAGTGTTTTCGCAGCGTTATGCTAAAAATGTTTAAATTCTATTTTTCCCTCATCGAGCATCACTCAATATCCCAGACAGACAAAGCAAAAACAGGATTTTAAAAAGTTTTGAAAATTTATTAAAAATTAAAATATAACGTTGCCAAAAGTATTCAGACCCTTTCATCAGTATTTCGTCAAAGCAATTTCTTTAGTCTGACGTGACAAGCTTCACACACCTGAATGCAGGGACTTTCTTCCATTCTTCCCTGCATATCATCTTAAGCTCCGTAAGGTTGGATGGACACCATAAGTTACTTTCAGGTCTCACCAGTCATTAGTGACTGAGTTCAAGCCTGGGGTCTATGCTTTCATTTTATGTTTAGGGTTCCTTTCCTGTCAGAAACTGAACCTTTAGTCCATTCTGAATTTCAGAACAATATGAAGTAGGTTTGGATTACGACTATTTCTGTCCTTTGCTCCTTTCAGATTTCAGTAAACTGCTACCACCATGCTCCACCACTAGAATGGTACTGTGAAGCTGCCTGGTGTCCTCCAGACGTGATGTTTAGAAATGAACCAACATGGCCCATAGCAATATCATAAAGCTTATTGTTGGCACCCTTTCTTTCAAGCTGACAAAGCCAAAGTGCAGAACTGTTGGCAGATGAGAATCAATAATGTTCTGCAATAAGTTACTGTTTTAATTTTAATGCAAGCAAGATAATGATTATGTAGAAATGAAATGAGCTTTATGGAAAACCCAGTCAACATTCCCTTTTTTGAGCAACAGGGGCATTTATCAAAGGTGCACGGCACACTTAGAAAGGTAATTTGCATTTGGTTTATGATGAATGCTGCAATAAAGCCCTGAATGAGAACAAATATGAGATATTGTGGCCTCCTGGCTGTACAATAAATGGAGAAAAAAAACAACCAGGTATGAGTTCAGCACGTCTGTGTGATCTGAAGCAGCTCAAAGACCCTGTAATCTGATAGTAAGGACAATTTCAGAACAACTGTTGTGCACTGCTATAAACTGAAGGCATCTAAAGATGCTGATCAGCATAAAATATATCAAATCAGTTGTTTGAATAAAAATATCTTTAGGACATTAAGGAAAAAAACAACACTGATCACATTCAGTGCTAGCTGATGTTGTAAAAGTGTATTTATGTTCTTCTGGGCTTATAACTTCTGCGTCCTGCTTATGTTTACGGCAGCAGCTCCACTAGGCTCATTTGCTACAATTCACCTGAAGAAATAAACATGTCATTAAGCTCAACTGGGATGACATTTGGTGTTTTGACAATTTTCATTTTTTCCTTTCCAGCTCAGCTCTTTTTAAAACACACTAGCTGAAGTGATATCTAGTAAGAATACATTAAGTGGAAGAATAAATTTGCTATTATCGCTTGAAGTAACCATATGCCATAAAATATAATTTGCTGATCCTAGTAGATTTGCTCAAATGTGTAAAAGAGGAGGATGGAAATCTTAACAAGACAACATCATGCTAGGGTAATTCCTTAAAGCAAAACCAAAGTTTGAAATGTTTCTAGAATAATATACAATGATATACAAATATTAGAGGAATGTTATGTTGAATGTGAGGTTTTTACCATTCACTGATTTCTTACATGAGCCAAGTATATAAAAAAACTGGAAAGGTTCTGTTGTGATGTGTCTGCCATTAAAGGGATACGCCGGATTGGAGGTACGTGTTTTAGATGTTATACTGTATTATATTAAAATATAACATAACCTTCAAAAATCTGCTAAATTCAGGGTCGCATGGATCAGGAGCCAATGTCCGCAGCTTCAGAAACAAGGCAAAACCAGCCCTTTACAGACCACTCATACCAATCCACTGACACACACACACACAATATTGACCAACTGAGACTTTTAAATTAATCTAACATGAACATCCTTGGGGTCAAAAGGAAAATCAGAGAAAACCGGGGGGGCTACAGAGTGTGGCAAGGTGCAGAACAGGAATGACAGGACGGGAAACAGCAAAAAATTGGGACACCAACTGGGACATCCTGTTTAATACCATGAGTCCAACACAAAATGACGCCTTAAGGCAAAATGAAAAAAGGCCACTTGGGCTCAAAACAGCAAAATAAGCTCTTTGGCTTCTCTAGAAAAGGGTAATTTCTTAGGGGGCTCTGTTCTGGAAGGGGCAGGGCTAAGTTGTCCTCAGCTGGGTGGTTTTTCAGAGCTGCAGGGAGAGAAGGAGAAGAGAAAGTTAGTGGTGGCACCAACTCTTGCCCCAGTGGGTTATCACATACTTCTATCGAGCCCGTGCAGAGGTCCTTTGGTATGTATTTATGGCAGGTGGTAAACATTGTGCCACTAAGCCTCCCATATTATCCATCCATCCGTTATCCAACCCACTATATCCTAACTACAGGGTCACGGGGGTCTGCTAAAGCCAATCCCAGCCAACACAGGGCGCAAAGCAGGAAACAAACCCTGGGCAGGACGCCAGCCTCCCATATTATATTATATTATATTATATTATATTATATTATATTATAAGCGCTGCTGTCTCGCAGTTAGCAGACCCGGGTTCGCTTCCCGGGTCCTCCCTGCGTGGAGTTTGCATGTTCTCCCCGTGTCTGCGTGGGTTTCTTCTGGGTACTCCAGTTTCCTCCCACAGTCCAAAGACATGCAGGTTAGGTGCATTGGCGATCCTAAATTGTCCCTAGTGTGTGTGTGTGTGCGCACTCTGTGGTGGGCTGGCCCCCTGCCCGAGGTTTGTTTCCTGCCTTGTGCCCTGTGTTTGCTGGGATTGGCTCCAGCAGACCCCCGTGACCCTGTGTTCGGATTCAGCGGGTTGGATAATGGATGGATGGATTATTATATTATATTATATTATATTATATTATATTATATGCAGTTGATTCAGTAAGCATTCAGACCCTTTCACCTTCTGCACACTTTATTGTGTTCTATGTTTAATTTTAAATTAAAACATTTGCCACTATTTCCTTTAAATTTACATTCAGTAATCCGTGATGACAAAATGAAAACACGTTTTCAGAAAGGTTCACAAATTTATCAAAAACAGAAATCTCTATTTATATAAGTATTCTGACCCATAATTCAGTACTTTGTAGAAGCCCCTCTGACAATAATAACAGAAAGTGCAGGGGTGTGAATACTGTCTGAATCCACTGTGTGTAATATAATATGATAGAAGTACATTGAAAACATTTTACTATGAAGACCACAGATGCTAATAAGACAAGAAGAATGTTCTTCATTGAGAAGTTTCATATACTCTACCAACTAATTCCACTAAGCCTTTGGCATGTTCTGGGTAATTTCAAAGTGTGTTGATTTTCAATATAATTGTAATCTGTGTGCATTTACCTTTTGTACTTACTGATTTTATTCTGTTTGAAGGTCTTTCAGTGATCTGAGTTATATAATATTTTGTTAAATACAGAATACAAAAGCAATTCAAATGTTTACAGCCCATTTTATTTTAAATGGCCCAAAATAAAAACGCAATTATTTGGTTTTCTCAAGAAATATTCTAAAAGGTATTACTGAAAATCTAGTGTTGGATAAATGTAACACTTTGTTGGTTTTTTTTTGTTACAATTCTCACAAAGCATACATGTACACTTATTGTTTCAAGGAGCCCCCATAGAGCTAATCAGCATTTACCGGATCTCCTGAGAAGCTGACAAGAATGTGTTTGGAATTGGAGTTTTGTTTGTTAATCAATTCCAGGTCCCCTCACTCTAGACTGGATTAAGACAGTTCATTAATGGATGGATAATATTTTCCATACAAACATTTGCTTGTTTACAAATTCTTCTACCCATCTGTTAAAAATTTGTACTAATGATCAATCCTTGAAATAGTGCTTCTTTCAATAGATCAGCTGGGGTTAGGGTATGTGGTCAAGATGTTTCTTTGGAGGTTATGTAGCAAACCACTTCTGCATGTGTCCATTGTCACATAGGATGGACCAGGAGGGATCAAATTTGCAATATATATCAAATGATGCAAGACAGGAATCATCACCATGAAGCACAATGGTCCAACTTATTGATTGTCAAAACTTTAGTAAATTCTTAGAAACAAAGACAGTACTGAAAGTCTCAAGAAAACCCAAATGGCAGGAGAAAGGTCCATGCATTTATCAACAGCTTCCTGACACTTCATGTAATAGATAGGTAAACTGAGATTGCCCTGGCATCTGATGTGAGGGTTGGGACATCTGGGGCTGCTAGGCAGAGCTCTAGCCAGTTGGTCTCAGGAGTTTCCTGGGGTTCTCATGACCCTGAATGTGGTCCAGTAGTTTTCCAAAGGACTTCCCAGAGAGAGTCTAGAGGCCCCAACATTGGGAAATTGAAGACAGGAGGATCCATGGAGACCAGAAGAGAGACAAAAGGATTAAGGAAGAGACTAGTTAGCATAGGAAAGTGTGCCAGTCATGCTACCAAGGAGATAAGGGACATATTGATTGGTCAAACAAGAGAAATTTAGGATTATTATGTTACTTTGAGCTTTTGTCTGAGTTTGCTGAATTACTCCTTTATTTTTTTCTTTTATTAAAATAGACTCCTCTTTTATGCACAATTTCTGGTCTCCTTGGCATATTTTGAGTTTAAAGCAAGTTCAAGAGCACCACCTTAAGTTACATTATGTATGGTGCTGTTTGAAAATCTGTGAAGCCCACTTTAAGTTATTTAAATGTTACAGTTTAGCTACAAAATTCTCATTTAAAAACTTATCAAAAACTTATCCTCTTCTTACAGGAATACTCTACCCAAAAATGCTATTTTTTATACGTATGTTAGTGGTGATGGATGAAAAAGTTAATCTCGTGCTTTAATGCATTACATAAAAAAAAGAAATGTTTATGATATAATTGAAGCCAGTGGTGGCCAATGTTGTGAAACAGTAAAGTATATGGAAAACACCCATAGATAAAAATCCAGTGTTATTCTACCACATAATCCACATGTCAGTTATCCAGTCGTATGCTTAAAAAATGTAAAACACATTTTCTGATAAAATATTTTTAAAAACATCAGCATTTTCAGATTTCATGCTCTCTCCAACCTCACTGAGGTTTACTGCTGGTACCCACACATGCATGTCAATTTAGTTTGTTATTCTAACCTGAACGCATAGGTCTTGGTTCATCTTGTAATGAAGCATTCCAACAAGTTCATAAAATGGATGAATATTATATTGTTCTTTAATCAACCAGAAGGATACCCATTAATATTTATCTGCCAAGGCAATGCTAAAAAGTCTTTGTCTTCCTTTTTTGCTTCTGCACTGGCCCATGGCTGGTTCGCTCTCACATAAGATCACCTTTTATTCTTAGGGATTCACAATTAGGAGCAGAGTAGTAGCTTCACCATGGGGACAATTACTAAAGTTTAAGTCCAGCTGATAATGAATTCAACAATTACTTTCATATTGAATCAACGTGGGCTGTTCATGTCTAAGGGAATCCCTTTATGTGGTTCTAAATCTTGCTAGATCTGTAAACTTTAAAACAACATGCACGCTTATACATTGACTATACAGTATCACATCTCATCTGGTTGTTTTTATGAAGACAGAGTATGTTTCAAATAAAGAGTGACCATAGACTGGGAAAATAAGGTGTTCTTCACTTTACTATCATGCTTCTTATAAGGTGCTCTTGGATCAGGTATTGGGTGTGACTGGTACTTTCCAACTGGCGCCCTGTCCTGAGGATAGCCTGTGAAACTCATCTCAAGACACTACATAAACCGTACGCGACCCTTACCCATTGATTACAATTGTGAATCACAACTCTACACAGCCTACAATCAGACAACACACGACTCTGGGACGTAAACCATAGTTTAGTCCATTCAACCTGTTGGCTTTTCAAGCAGATAACTGATCCAAATATATCCACCAGACTTTTACTTAAGGAAGGACTGAATTTCATTCAGGTCAGAATAATTCTGTATCCTGTTTTTCGTGAGTGGAATATAATAATAATAAAAAAAAAAAAACTCCTCCATTTTCAAAGGCCACTCGCTCCTTTAAAATGCCTAGGGTTGTTGCATTTTCAGGCATCAGGCAAGGACCAATCCTGGAAGGAGTGCCAGTCTATCACATATCCGGCTGCTACTGTTATGGTGTATCCAGGGTTTCATCCCTTGCTTAACTGTCTTTTCTTTGTCTTTTAAATGTTAGTTTGTAAGTTCTGGTTTCCCAGATGCTGCAGCTCTGGGTCTGGCCCAAGTGCTTTGCTTCAACATTGATTTTTCTGAATTTTATGTTTGCACGTTGTGGATTGTTCTTGTTTCGCTTTGCTATGCCTTTCTAAGCCAGCCTTCCTGAAGTTAATTTATACTCTGTTCTTGTTTTGAGCTTTGCTTTTTGTAAATAAAGCATCTTAAGTATAAATTAACTTCATTTTTGTTATTGTGGGCCACAGGTTTTCACAGTTCCTTTGTCTTATTTCTGTTTTCTACCCCTTATGGTTCTGTGGAGTCTGAAAAGACTGCTTTTTGAGTTTGAGGTAAGGCTTATGTTTGATTTCTAGATCACATTGGAAGCCTGAGACTAGATTTCTGAGGCAAAGCCTCATTTTGGGTTTGATTAGCCGTCAGAACATAACAAATGTTTTGACAGAGAATAAAGGACAAGAAGATGAAGTACATGTAGAGCTGAAATCAGAAGTACAAATAACCAGGTTAAATATTAAATATTTAATCATATTAAATCAGGTAGCTGAAACATAAATGTTATCTGTTACTGTGTCACATCCACATTTTAAGAGCCATTCATGTGAAAATTTGCATTGTATATGTAATTATTTTTATTTTGAAATTAATTGTATATAATGCATGTTTTAAAAGAAGTAAGCTCACCAGACAAAAAATTAGTCTCCCCTGGCTAAATCTTATTTAATAGCGTGTAACTCCTCTGTGAGCCTGAAGAGCAGCTGCAATTACTGTATATCTGCCATGGACACAACCAGCTTGCAGATGTATGTGACATCAATTTTCATCACTCTTCCAGCACCGTTTCTCACAGTTCAGCCAAAAAGTTCAGATAGCTCTGCCAGGGTTTCACTCATTGCTTGAAATACTCCTATAGATTTTCTATGGGATTTAAATCTAGGAATATTGCAGGCCAGTCAAGATGTAAGATAAGTTTAGAATGTTGTCCATGCCAATCACACACAGTTTCAGCCTTGTGCACACACCAGTTGTTGTCTTGTAAGACTAGGGTAACCTTTTTTTGTCCATTCAGGAGTTAAAGCACAGAAAGTAACACAGTTTGTTCCACCACTTCTTTTACACAAGCAGAGGGTTTGTAAGTAATCAACAAAAGTTGGGACACTAGTAGGAATTGTGTTTTATTACAATCTGTGACACAAGATCCCTATCTGTGAGCACCGTCTTTCGACTGCAGTTGTGTGTGATGGAAGACCCATTGCACAGTGTGCTTTGAGACACCCGTAAAGTCAATAACTTCCTGTACGGTATGTCCTTTGGCACTGCCAAATGCAATAATCGCTTTTGGAAAATCATTCATGTTTGTCATGTAACTAATTCTGTAATAGAACCAAACGCACGTGGCACACCACCACTCCTTAACACTCTATGACCTCTATAGCACACGACACAGCTATCGTAGGATGATATTCATAATGGTGTACTCTCTGCTGCTGTCTGAAGAATTTATCATTTATCAAGCTTCTGTATAATTTGTTAATAACCTGCTTTGTAAAATGAGGCTGACTACTTGTGTACTGGACCCCATCCCCAGCACACTACTTAAATCCTGGCTTCATGCCTGTCAGGGATGCCAGGGGCAACAACCCGGCCAGGACGCCGTGAGGGACCGGATGCGGGTCTGCGGCCACCCTGGATCACGTGGGGGCCGCCACCCTGGTTGCTTTGGGGGTCACGGGTTGAGGGCATGGAAGCCCCACCCTGCAGGGGCCCGTGGTCACCGCCAGGAGGCGCCCCAATGCCTTGGGGACCTGTCACCTCAGCACTTCCGCCACACCCGATAGTGCTGGGGGGAAGATTAAAAAGGACACCCGGTGAGCTGCCGGGAGAACAGCCGGCACTTCCGCCACGCTAGGGCGTGGCCAACGGGAGAGTGTCGGGAACACCTGGAGCTCATCTGGGACATGAATAAAAGGGGCCGTCTCCCTTCATTCGAGGCTGGAGTCGGGTGGAAGAAGGACAAGGCACGAGAGGAGAGTGGAGGCGGCCCAGAGAAGAAGGCATTGAGTGGCCAGGACTGTGTGTAGGGTTTGTCTTTGTGCATGGACTGTGTCTTAGTGACATTTAATATTGTAAATATTGTAAATAATAAACGTGTGGTGGTGATGAACAACATGTCCGCCTGTCTGTGTCCTGGCCGGGTCCACATGCCATAATCCTGACTGTTACAATAATAATAAACTCATCCCTCGACACTGGGTTTCTACCACTCACTTTTAAAATTGCTTCTGTAACCCCAATGTTAAAAAAGTCTGGTCTTGATGTTGACAATCTTAACAATTTCCGGCTTATTTCCCACTTACCTTTCCTGTCAAAAGTCCTTGAGCGTGTTGTAGCCTCCCAGCTCACCAATTACTTAACCTCTAATAACTTGATGGAACCCTTTTAGTCTGGTTTCAGGGCGCGGCACAGCTGTGAAACTGCTCTGCTATGGGTAACCAATGATTTGCTTATGTCAGCAGACTCTGGATAGACCAGCATAATTATATTAGACCTCAGTGCAGCATTTGACACTGTCAGACGTGACATTCTTCTGTCCAGAATGGAGAACATGCTGGGTATCTCTGGCACTGCCCTCCAGTGGTTCAAGTTCTATCTGACTGATAGGCAAGAGTTTGTTAGTCTTGGCAACAGCAGATCCAGCTCGGCGCCAGTCACACAAGGAGTTCCTCAGGGCTCTGTCCTCAGCCCTCTTCTCTTTTGTATTTATATGCTTCCCCTTGGCCATATTATTTGTAGCTATGGATGGGCTATCATTTTTATGCAGATGACACTCAACTCTACTTCAATGTTAAAAGTGTAACTTCATCAGAGCTTTCTCAGCTCACAACCTGCCTTAGTGAAATTGAAACCTGGATGGAGCAGAACTCTTTAAAATTAAATTACAACAAAACTGAACTCCTGCAAATTGGGACTAAAATGTAACTTAATAAAATGAGCTCCTTCCCAGTCCATCTTGGTAGTGATCTCATCAGACCTGCCTCTACTGTAAAGAATCTTGGTGTCATTTTTGATTCCTCCCTCTCTTATTCTGCCAACATAAATCACATTAAGACTTTCTTACTTTCACCTCCATAACATATCCCGTGTTCGCTCCTTCCTCTCCTTCTCTAATGCTGAGAAACTTGTCCATGCTTTTATCACATCCTGCATTGATTATTGTAACTCGCTGTTGGCAGGTGTCCCTTCTAATCTTATATCACAGCTCCAGCTTATTCAAAACTCAGCTGCAAGAGTCCTTACTCGAACCAGCAACAGCGAGCACATCACACCCATCCTGCTCCATCTTCACTGGCTCTCAGTGTCTTACAGAATCAAATATAAAATCCTACTAATTACTTACAAAGCCTTAAATAACCTCGCGCCAAACTACATCAGTGACCTTCTCCATCACTATGTACCTGCCCGCCCACTAAGGTCTTCTGATTCTGGTAATTGATTGAAAACACCGGACTCGATTTTTCACCTTCAAACTAACTGCTAATCCTAGAGGTTCACAAACTTTGCCACTCACAAATATGTAATATTCGATCATTTTCCTCAGTAAATAAATGACTAAGTATAATATTTTTGTCTCATTTATTTAACTGGTTTCTCTTTATCTACTTTTAGGAATGAAAATCTGATGATGTTTTAGGTCATATTTATGCAGAAATATAGAAAATTCTAAAGGGTACACAAACTTTCAAGCACCACTGTATGTTAGTTATATTTGTTATTTTGTTTAAGTCGTGTAATAAAGTCCTTTGCATTGTAAGACACAAGCTGTAAGTGGTTTAATGCATCGCAATCTTTAATTCTCATTCAAGTGGTACTTAACAGCTGCTGCAAGCAGACAATGAGCTTTTGGACCTTGCATGGTTACTAGGGACCCCTGTCAGTGAAAGTCTTTTGCAATTTAATTCTGAATGTAATCACTGTTAACCCCCCATTGTTGATAAAACCTTTTTTTTTACTCTGAAAACTTTATTTTTTGTTTATGTCTCAGTCTTCGAGAACAAGAAAACTTTTTTTTGCTTGTGAAGTTAATGTATGTCTACCTGTCAGCTTCATAAAATACCGTGCCAGTGGAAAACTTCAGGTGGTCGCTTTGGGAAAGAGGGCAAGTAGGCAGTTTAGAAAAAAAAGATGGGCAGTTGGCATTTGCGCTGCACGTTTTTGAACTGTTTCTGTATTTTGTGAGTAGCATAAGACAGTCTAAAGATATACTGTATTAACTGTTAACTTAATTAACTTAAGGTGCCAAAAACGTTTTATAATATACGCTAAACAATATATTTAAAAGTATAAACATTTTATCAATTTATTCTTCTAAAATCACTTAACATGTTCTGAATTTTCAAAAAACACCCGTAATATGATTTAATTAAAGTGTTACTCTTGAGTTTGCCAAAAATGAACAAGCAAACATGTCAAATTTTTGAGGTCCCAGCTGAGAAAATCCTGAGGCAACAGATGAAAAACCAATTAAAAGAAAACAAGTAGTATAGAAGTGTTAGCTCTCAGCTCTGCTGTGTCCTCTGTTCTGGCTGAACAAATGACAGCCAACTCCAGTCTCCAGAGCTCTTTAATTTTATAGTGCCAGAAGGGGCAGACTAAGATAGAGAGCAAAAGGGATGTTGTTGATCCCCTTCTGATGCCTTCTCTTGTGTTTTAAGAAAGAAAGTGGAGATTTGGTGAAAGATGTACTCGCTCACATTGGATCTGGTAAAACACTCACTATGCTCATTCACTTGACATAGACCCCCAACTCAGCTCAAGAGGAGTATGAATACTGGACTGCAAGGTCATTGACTCAGAATAGGGCATCACAATTATAGCCAAGGGTCCCTTTATAATTGACAACTTTGAACTTATGCTTTTTCATGTCAAGAAACCACCTAATGATAAGGGGATTCACTTACTTGTGAGCTGCCATCCATTGTAGTGGGACATGGTCCTTTTCTCCAGGTCCAACACCTTCTAGCTGAATTAAAGAACAGGGCATCTTGTACTTTACTGCACTGAAGCCAGTTTTGGGTGTTTTGGTTTAGAGAATTAAAGTGCATTAAAAATTATAGATTAATAAGATGCAGTAGTTAGAGCTTTTTCTCTGCCACAAAATGCTCATTCCATATCCGAATTCCACTATAGTGGGAGTCTATTTGCAAGTTAAATCAGTTTCTCTTTTGAGTCTGACTATATGTGTATATGTTATTTCACTTTCTAACCTACTTAATCCAGACCTGGAATGTATGCCAGCCAGCCTAGGGCACAAGGCAAGGACTCCAGTTCGTCGCAGTGCAAACGCAAACTAGGAACAATTTAGTGTTGCCAGTTCACCTAACCTGCATGTCTTTGGACAGTAGGAGGAAACCAAAGCATGCAGAGAAAACCCACATGGAGACAGGGGCGTCACAAATACTCCATGCAGTGAGAGGCCAGGATGCATGGCCCGGTCTTCTTACTGCAATGCAACAGCACTACCAGTGAGCCACTGTGCCGCCATATATATATGGCTCCAGCTCTCCAAACGCCCGACACAAAGGCTTGGACACAAGTATACACACAGAGGATTTAGCAAACTCTTCTCAAGTAAGTGTTTCTCACCACAGCCACAGTACAAAATATAGTACACAGCACTCAGCATTACTTTGTCTTCTGTTCTCTCTGTCTCTGTCTGTGTCTCTCTCTCTCTCTCACTGCCTCCTCCACTCAGCCATGCAAGCTTTGTCCTCCTTCCTTCCAACTCTGGCTCCCAGAACAGTGGCAGGCAGCTCCTTTTATGTCCCATCCAGAATCACTTCCCACTCCCCGCAGCATTCCATGGCAGCACCCATGAAACCCAACATAGCTGAGCCAATAAACTCCAAGGCCCATGATGCTCTGTGGGAAACTATGGCATTTGCTGAAAAATGAGGCTGTCATCTAGTAGTCCGGAGGAGACAGTGACTCATGCATGCTGTCTCCCCCGTCCTTCCATCTTGAGGGTATCCCAGCCAGGTAAGGACAACAATTGTCCCTCACAATATATATAGAGGTAAAAATAGATTTACAGTTGGGAGTACGCAAGGTCCTTCAATTTGAGCACTTACGACATTGTACCTGCACTGTGCACTGTGCCATTGTGGCATTCTTTTGAGTTAATAAAGCTGTTATAATAATCATAACCTTTTTTTCCACTTTGTCCACCCCTGTGTGTATATATATATAT
>JANRMT010027041.1:41536996-41593491 GCA_026402145.1 Polypterus bichir lapradei | reverse complement strand
CATGGAAGCCCAACCCTGTAGGGACCCGTGGTCACCGCCAGGGGGCGCCCCAATGCCTTGGGGACCCTGGACCTCAGCACTTCCGCCACACCAGGAAGTGCTGGGGGGAAGAGGAGCAGGGACACCCGGAGAGCTTCCGGGAGAACAGCCGGCACTTCTGCCACACTGGGGCGTGTCCAGGGAGGAATGCCGGGAAACACCTGGAGCTCATCCGGGATGAAATAAAAGGGGCCGTCTCCCTTCATTCGAGGCTGAAGTCGGGTGGAAGCAGGACAAAGCAGGAGAGACAGTGGAGGCGGCCCGAAGAGGAAGGCATTGTGTGGCCAGGACTGTGTTTGGGGTTTGTGTGCACTGACTTTATTCTGTGTGAATAGTATTGTAAATAAACGTGTGGTGGTGATGAACAACATGTCCGCCTGTCTGTGTCCGGGCCGCGTCCACAATATATACATATGTGTGTGTGTGTGTATTTTAATCTACCCTAAAGTTTACTGCTTAGTGTAATTTGACTTAAAAACCAATTGAACTAAAGAGAATTACAACTAATGCTGGATCTTTGTTACTTAAACACAATGTATTATATGACAGAAAAACATTTATAATAACAAATGGTTTGTACTAAGACCCACAAAGAAGTTAATCCTTATGACCAGCTGGAAATCCTTTTATCTATACTTCTCACTTACAGTTTCTATCAGTACTGATAAAAATCACATTATATTTGCTTCATCAGTATTTGGCATGCAAAGAAACAGAGACGCAGATGGGTAGCAGCCTTTAGTATTTGCTTAGAGATACTGTACTGTATACTGTGCTCAAGTGTATTTGTCTTGATAAACCTTTATCTATCATTAGTAACATAAAGTGAAAAAACAAACAATACCAGGCACTCAGTCCTCAAAATACAACCATATAACTGCTTTTCATAACGTATAATTTTAATGGTTTATACCTAGTACAATGATCAATACTATAGTATGTGTAATATGCAGAATCTGATCATATACATGAATATTACACTTACTACCTTGTTTTATTTATTTCTACAAAATTTATGTTTGATTGCTGTGTTCTTCTTGTGTATGTTTAATGTTACATTGTGATCTCCCTGTAAAACCCACTGACAAACCAAATTTCTTTCTTGGGACAGTAAAATTGAATTGAATTTAATAATATTGACTACTAAAATACATTCTATGTATTTCTGTAAAAAAAATGAATAAATGGCTCTTTTTTGCTTAGGAGACAACATTCCTTTAATGCATTCCATCCTTCACATGTTCTTTAACTCTGTGATGGCCAGAGTGATTTCCACACTGTGGTGTGCTGGGCTGGTAGCATCACTTCAGGAGAAGTCCATCAAATCAACAAGCTAATGAAAAGGGCAGGCTCAGTTATGGGGCACACTGTGGACCCCCTGGAGGGAGACAAGGAGGACAGAATGAAAGCAGAACTGAGTGCCTCTAAGAACAAAGCTGCACATTCTCTCTGTTGCACACCATCACTGAGGACTTTCAGCCAGCAAATTATTCAGCAGGCGTGTGTCAAGAAATGATACGGGGTCTCCTTTATCTCAACAGCAATACACCTGCACCATCACTGTGACTGCCAAGTCAGGTGTTTTCTGTCTTTTTAATTCTCTTAGTTTTTAGTCTTTTTGGCATGTGTTCAAAACATTATCTATCTATCTATCTATCTATCTATTGTGACAAAACAAGACTCCAGATGTAAAGGTTTGTGGCAGCCACCTGTATAATGTGTTCCTGGCTGCAAAAGTAAAGAATTGTAAGACCAGAGTTGTTTACAAGACTGAGTCCAAAACAGAACTGAAAACCGGAGGAGGGGGAAGAGGCATTTATATGGGGGAAGTGATGTCGTCCTCGGGGCAGGAAGTGACACGCTCTGAATTGAGGCACCGGCTACTGGTGGGATTTCCTGGGAAGGGTCTGCAGGAGACTTAGAAAAAGAGTCAGTGCACCCCGCCACCCCCATGGCGGACATGTTAACAGAATTCTTGAAGCCCTTCAGCTGCTGCCTATTCGAACATGTGTGACTCTATCTATCTATCTATCTAAAAATGTATTCATGTCAAACACTACTTTTATTCTGAATTTTGTTTTGCTTCCATGTTGTTCATTACATGCACAATGAGAGGTACAAAGAGAGAAAACATTTTCAGTTTGACTGTTACTGTGTCTTTTATGGCTTTTCTGTTATATACAAAGCATATATTCATTCCATCATTTTCAAATCCAATTTCCAGTATCTTGGCCAGCACTGGACAAGACACCAGTTCACTGTTGATGACACTGCATTTATTCATTCACTCACCCACTAACTGACACTGAGCCAATTTAGAGTCAACACACATCATCTCTTTGGGAAATGAAAAATAAACTCACCTATACATACGTAAAACATGCAGATTCCACAGAGGAATGTCCCAGCTGGAATTTGAACCCAGGACCCAAGAGCACAGTGTCAGTGGCACCAGCCACTGCACCACCAAATCACAGTTCAGACATCTTTTGAGTTGGGTATATTTATAATGCTCTGAATCTTGCTATTTGATTCTACCTATATAAAAATGACTGTACAATAACTGAGTGGGTTGCATTGTTCTTTATTAATGACACGTCAATGCAACTTTGGAACATTTTTAGTCCTTTAGCTTGAATAACAGTCTACACAGTGACATGAGTTAAACACAGGTGACGCTATGGCAAAGTACAGCATTTCAGTGTTGATTTGAGAGACTTGCAAGGTCACAAAGCATTCTGTGCTATATTGACATGTTTGATTGTCTTTCATTTATAGTTTGTGTTTGCCAGGAGTCAAAAGTAATAATCACAGTTTAAAAAAATCTATATTTTCTTGCATTGCCTTTAGACAGAAGTTTGCTTTTGTGCTCCAGAAAACAGAACACCTGCAGTCACTAAGAAAAAGCAACTTTAGGCAGAAGTGACAGCGGTACACAATTCAGCATATCACAGTACATATACATAAAGGCACATTTGACTTTGGCTGAGTTCAGCTCTGAGCTCAAAGCAGATTCTTATCAGATATTCTGGAGGTGAAAGAATGTGTAATGTAGTGCATGATTTTGCTTTTTCTTGTTTTTTTTGACACAATCAATTATACTGTATTTTGCTTTATGTCTTTAAATGTGAACCAGTGACATGTGAGGTAATCAGAATTACTGATTAATCTGAATCCAACAAAGTATAAATGTGCCTACTGTTTCCTATGGCTTGGGATGCTTAGTAGTGGGTGAAAGGTATTATACAGTGAAAGAACAAATTATTAAAGTCCAGTTTCTGTAAATGGCGACTGTAAGCCACTAGGGGGTGTACCGCCACCCTAACCCAGACACAGACAGGCAGGAGACAAGTTTTGCCACACTCCACACATTTATTTACAGTTTCTTACCAGTCGACAATACCCATAAGCACAACGCAGCACCACTAACACCTTCCAGTCCCTTCTGCCACCAGTCCTTCTCCCTCCACTCCTCTTCAGGCTTTGTCCTCTCCCCCCGACTCTGGCCCCTTGTGGAGTGAGGTGGCTCCTTTTTATAAGGCACCTGGATGGACTTCAGGCGCCTAACGAGCTTCTTCCGGCCCCACTTCCGGGTGTGGCGGAAGCGTGACCAAATAAGGCCCTGGAAACGCCCATGAGCCCCCTGGCAGTGGCCACGGGTTCCAACAGGGATGAGCCACCATGCTCATAACCTGTGGCCCCACTGACGACCAAGGGGGGCTGCCCTCTATTGGCCTGGGGAAGAAACTGTCCCAACAATCCTCTTTTCCCTGGTCCTTCCACACTTTGGGCGTCCTGGCCGGGTAAGGGCCCCGGCCATCCGCCACACCACATATAAAGGAGTCATAACAAATACAACTCAATTACAACTCTGGAAAATTAACTTAAAATTCAATGAGTGAGTAGGCGCCTAGTAATTTAAGTCTTAGAGTACGTCTGATTTGCAGACTGATTTGCTGATCTTTTCACCAGGCAAGAATATTTACGTGACTGTACATCACTAGGCCTTTCAAACTTAGCAGCTGTATGACAACTTTACATCACAGTTGAATTTGCCCCTTTTCTTGACAGTTAATAAGCGTGTGCTTCATGATGGGGGGTGTGCTGTATGAAGGCTTAACAGGTACGGAGAATTCAACCTCTCAACATATCCATGTGAGATACCAGACAGACAAGCCTTTCTTGTGTTTTTGAGGTCCCAAACACCCTTATTCTTTATTCCTTTTCGCTGAATACTATGCATCGTACTTCCAAATGAATATTCATTGATTGTCAGCTCTCACATGCACACAAAGCCTGCCACTGTAACTAAAGACAAAATCAAACCTGTCTGATAGTGAATTGCAAACTAGTTGGAGTGGGTCAGTGCTGGGCAGGTCACATTACACGACCGCTACATGAGCACGCTCAGCCTCTGCCTCCGAGTCGCTAAGATTATGTAAATTGATGGAAAAGGCATATCATGTGACATAGCCTTTAGCAGGTAAACGCACAGCACACATACTCTCTTTAATGGCATTTTATAGTTCTTTAATGGGTTATGTGTTTCTTTGTGGAACTATTGTTTGACCAAGCACCATTTCATTCTGGAAAGGGTTCTTTGCATATGAAGTTGGTTCTCTGTGCTTTGAAAAACATCTTGATATGTGGAAAAAAATAACGTGAAATCTTTTGTGTATGGTAGACCACCTAGCAGGACACTAACAGATGAAGAAAACCTGTGTTACTGTATGCAGCAAGAATCCTTTTAAAATCATGATCCATTGGTATTTCACCAATCGGTTACATCTCTTCATGGTAATTTACTGTATGGAACCTGTTACAGAGGTTCTTTCTCGACAGGTCTTTTGGGCTTTGGCACCTTTATTTTTAAGAGTGTAATGCATGTCTTAGCAACAAACAACAGCTTCTCTCACCAGGCACAACCACTTGAGGTTGTAGTACTTGGACTGAAGTTAGGACTCTTGATGGTTTTTTCTATTATCCTGTCCTTGTCTTGAATTTGGGAGTATTCATACTCAAAGTCTTATCTGGGTTTTGCCAAGTATGGTCTCTGGTCTCAAATCAAAAGGAGCTGCCATCTTTGAAATTATATTTGTATTTTGTCATTAGTTTGTATTTGCCTCTGTGTGTTCGTGTTCAGGTTTCCATTAGTACAGGTCAGTCTGCAGAGGGCTTGATGTCTTTATGTTTTGTACTTTAACTGCAGTTATTTTTTTTGTTGTTGTTACTGCATCAAATCCCATCTGAGAATATTCTGGTTGATTCTTATTTAATTTTTGGAATTACTACCATTTGTCTTTTCTTTGTAGTAAATTCATATCCTTACCTTTAATGAGTGCTCTTCTTAGCCAGACCTGACTGCATTAGCATGCACATAACATCATGCCTGATCTTTGTGAGAACAAAGGAAAGACTCAGGGCTGTTCCAGACATGAGCATTTGTGCATATTTTAGTGACAATTATGTTGGGACTTGGCAACTGTTTGTACCTTTTATTTTTGATTATTCTCTTCATCTGATTTATTAAACTGTTGAAAATTCAACTGTAGTGATGTCTGTTCATTAGAATACTGCTGTCTTGATCTCTCCTCCGGTAAGACAAGAAATACAGCTTCATTGTTTCACGCGACCATAGCCACTGCAACTGCAGCTTCATTTGCTTGAAAACACATTTTGTTCTTAGGATTTGCAAATCTTAAGTGCTTACAAACAAATAGTACTAGATTGACTTATAAAATCTTTTTGGCTAACTTATATAATAAGTATATTGTGTATTGCTGCGCAGATTGTTTGGTCATGAACTTTGTTGTTCTTCAAAAGAAATGAATGATTTGTGACTTCTGTGTCCCAGACAGACTCTGAACACTAAAGGTAGTGGATGGTTTCAAAGACTGCAGTTTGGCGCTTGAGCATATTTTGATGGAACAGTAGAAAAATCTGTATTTTATGATTCATTACTGTTTTCAAATTTGGCTTATTAAAAGAAAAAAAAATTAAGCTGTTTGTCCATAATCTATTTTCCAACCCAGATTTAAGAAAAAGACAAATGTTTGAAAATTAAACTCAAAAGACCAAATGGTACACAGAACTCTCAAGTATTAATGTTCTTCTATTTCTCAAGTGCAATCATTAACTTTGCCCTGTAAAGAACACAGAGGAGTATTGTCATTTTTACACATTACTGACAAGGGAAATGTTCATAAAACATGTCAGACAGTAATAACTGAATAGCGCGGAAAAGTTGTCTACAGCAGGCACCATACTCTCTGAAAAGCTAAATTCTTTCATAAAGCTGCCAGGAGAGCATTTCAAGTGACTAATGCATAGTTTAATATGCTAACGTGGGCAGAGTGTTTTGCTCAGTTTTCCTTATGTAGCGTATTATTTACCAACATCAAGAATGTTCCTGCTTTACAATACTAGAAAAATGACATCAATTAATGAGGTACCTGAAGGTGAATAGTCTATGAAACCGTGAAGTTTCGCTTCAGCTTAAAAGAATGCGCCACCCAGAAATGATATTTCCTTGATATGTTATATGCCCAATATGATTTGTAGTGATGGCCAAGAACAGTCCTTAATTCCATGTTTTCATGGAGAACAGAGATAACAACATTTCTGATAGAATAGGAACCTACAGCAAACAATACCAAAAAGTCAATGTGAAAAATTTCACGTTACTCGAGTCTCATAATCTACATCAAGTCATCCAGTCGTACATTCACAAATGCATTTTTTGCTAAAATATTGTTAAATAAATACCTCTGGCAAATAAAGTCCACAAATAGCAAGACGTTCACATGGAACTGGGCTTTTGAACTGAAGTCAGGACTCTTAACTAATGAATGAGGGGGAGAGGCTGGTCTTCAATTCAAAAACTTGATCCAGTGTGAACCAGTTTCCTGTAAGTGGACTACTTTCATTTTCATGTGTGACCTTTACTTCAAAGCATATTTTTATCACTGTGTTCAAAAAATATGTATTAGTTAAAAATACACTTTTCTATTTTTTCAACGTGAAGAGGGACAATGTCACACACACACGTGTACTGTAGCAGCAAACACAATGAAACAAAGGCTTCACCAGGAGACCTTTTAGTCTTTCTTCAATGTGCTTCTTCAAAGACAAATTCAATTAATCCACTCTGAATTTTTAGGCCCATCTCAGCAGTACAGTGTATAAATCATGACTTTGAGCATAGGGAGACTTTTCAGTTGCTCTATATTGTTGTAAATTAAAGTAACATATTCTTAAACTTTCTTAGATGCCTTGATCCCTACACTTGGGAGCATTTTAAAACATTTATGCAGTATTTGCTTTTAGGATAATGAAAGGTCACTGTGTTCTCTCTGTTTATGATGCAGGCCACTATATTTTCTGCAATAAGATCTTCACGGATAGTAGTTAAGGAAGAATAATATTTCTTTATAGTTTTGAGTTCATCATGGCCAAACCTTCTTTATGACATCACTTAGTCAATAAAGAGAAAGCTCTCCTGGGTTCTCTGTAATCATAATTATTTGCCTATATTGTAACAAACAATTGGGTTCCAACATTAACAGAACACAATGGTAATGGTACCAAAGTGCCCTATTCCTCTTGAGCTCCTACTGTACTATCACCAAACTTCAGTTGGGCCATCAGGTATTTTTGCATTTGCATAGTTTTCACTGAATAGGCTTTACTTTTCTTAAACATATAACTCATTCTCCTACCTGTAAATAGCTGCACAAAGGTAAAGTGTTTGCCACATTTACCTTCTTGACTGCAGTGGGTAGGTCATAGAGCTAATACAAAATATATTTTTATGTGTGAAAGTTGTCTCTTCAGCAGAATCTTCGAAAAGATGTAGGAAAATACAATAGGTTGAATTTATGGGTTATTTACCATAAACGTTTCTCTGTGTTGGTTTCCTCTTGTACACATTTTAAAGTGAAAAAACAAACAGCTCACAGTAGAAAAATAGCTTCTTGAACTTCTAGTTTGAAATGTGAGCAGCTAACCTGCCTCACAAATATCCAGAGCTTTACTTCATCCAGCTTGTTTTTTCTCTCCATACCACTTTTGCTTCTTTGTCTCACGGAAAGTTCTTTTTTGGGTATGCCATTTGAACCTACCTTAAGGCTTTGATTCTAGCAGTTGCTTCAGTGCATTTACATATTTGCTTCATCTAAATTATGTAATGTATTGTTTTGTTGTTTTTCTTACTGTATGTTTGCCTCACAATATAATCACTAGCCAAAGAAACACCTCAAAAATAAAGTGCAACTTCTAAAACAAAAATTGGGTATTTTAGTCCTATTGTCTCTTTCTCTCATGGTCTATGAGCCCCTTTCATCCATCATTATAATAAAGACTTGCCTTCTGGGCAAAGAGCCTGCCATGAATGTGGGTTAGGCTCCTACTATAAACCTAAGTTAATGATAAACTGCCTTGGTCTCGGTGTTTCCAGGATCAGATCTAACAGTTCTTTGGATGTGCCACATTACTTGTCCGAATTATGCATAATGAAACATTACCTCTGCACAATATGAAATATCTGTTTAATTTCAGCACTGAAATATTTGTGATGGCAGTCTTTTGATTTCTGTTCAAGTTTGCCCAAAGTAGTGCAATTTCCCCAAATCACTATCAACATAAAGTCTTTACGTATTTTACTGTATATCAAGTTGAAAAAAAATAATCATCATACTTTTTCTATGTGTTTTACAATGGAACACTCCAGCCTTCCTTTTGTCAAAGTATAAAACAGTATCCTTACTATGTTTACAACCAGGGCTGCCAGATGGTGCCAAGCAGTGGTGCCCCCCTCAAAATATTTTAAAAATTAATTAGGTTATGTGAAATAATCATGAGGGGCGGCACGGTGACGCAGTGGATAGCGCTGCTGCCTCGCAGTTAGGAGACCCGGGTTTGCTTCCTGGGTCCTCCCTGCATGGAGTTTGCGTGTTCTCCCCGTGTCTGCGTGGGTTTCCTCCTGGTGCTCCGGTTTCCTCCCACAGTCCAAAGACATGCAGATTAGGTGCATTGACGATTCTAAATTGTGCTTGGTGTGTGTGTGTGTGTGTGTGTGTGCCCTGCGGTGGGCTGGCGCCCTGCCCAGTGTTTGTTTCCTGCCTTGCACCCTGTGTTGGCTCCAGCAGACCCCCGTGACCCTGTAGTTAGGATATAGTGGGTTGGAAAATGGATGGATGGATGAAATAATCATGAAATAAATTTGTTTATTTACACAATGTGCAAAAATTGGTTCTGACTTGTATTTGTTTCATTTCTGTGTGAATACCTATAGTTTCTGAGTGAAGGATGCCTGACAAATGAGAGTCCATGTAAGCTCTTGATCTTTTGGCAAGCAGCTGGCCTGAGGCTGCCATTTAATTGGTTGCTTGCAGATTTTTCTAGGGACGCAGATACTCCCTCATTTACTGGCAGCAAATTAATATTGTTTTAGGCTTTTTTCATCTAATATGACTGGATAATCATTAACACACTATTTCATGTTCATGTCAATGGTCCACACATCACACTAACCATTAACATACAGTAACTACAGATGAGCGAGCACAACTTTAGGGAGATGGCAACTTCAAGTGGAACTTCAGAAATCAAAGCTTATGGTTTATTTCTTAAATGAAACACCCCTTCATAAATCATTCACTTGAAATAAGAAAGAAGATAAAGGAGCTTGGACCGGACTGACCTGACTTAAGAAGCAGGCTAGTGATTGAGGATGAGCTTACACACATACTTTTTCCTGCTCTTGTTATGAGGCTAACTGGATGTGGAAGTAATGCTTTTTGTCATCTAGACAATAGCATAAGGCTAATTTTTTTGGCAGGCTTAGTATTGCTGAACAGCTAGATGAAGGCTAAATTCACTGAAATAAAACTGTCTTTGACGGATCTGTCTCTGGTGCTCTATGGCCATTCACATTCAGCTCCGACTTTTCAACACTTACTGTTTCGTGACTGACACAGTTCTGTAGGCTTTCACAGAGACGTTCAAATTGGTGTGTTAATTCAAGACAGGCATTATGAATGATGAGGGAAATCCATGCACGGTGACACAGTGCTTAGGGCTTTCATTCTATGGATGCAGTGAGTCCAACACCGCTCTTTGCCTGGGTGGAGGTTGTATGTTCTCCCCTCAATGACGTTTTCTCCCACATCCCCAAACACATGCTGCCTGGTTATGTTGACTGGTGATTTCCAAACTGGCCGTTGGAGTATACTGGTGAGCAGAATTGGCATTAGAAGGCACAATGACACGATGTCAATGAGAAAAGAGGCTGGTGACTGAAATGACTCAATTTAATCAGAAAGTAATTGAGAAAGGATGACAAAATGTATGCCCAAGTAGTGCTAATGGGCAGTGTGTAGGCAACGTTACAGTTTGTATGTGTGTGTGTGTGTTTTCTTTTCTTTTCTCCTGAGCTATGAAGTGCTAGCTCAGTTTGTCCCCCCAAAACCTACACCCCCGCCACAATTTTCTTCACCAACCACCACTCATACCAAGTATTTTCAAATCTGTTAGTTTCTCTATTTTCTGACTTCTTTGGTCTGCAATCAACAAGCTTGTGCTTTCTTTATAAAGACTATAACTCTTCTACTTATTTTCCAAAACAACCACAAAGTTTCCTTATACAGTAGACATTTGCCTTACTTTTGGAGATAAAGTTCTCAAGACACTGGAGAAGGTCTGCAGATTTATGTTTTATTATTTGTTCTCCATTTTTGTTTTACATCATGTTGTATTTTTTTCAGATTTCTCTCTCAGCCTTGTGTGTGTCAAAAGTCATCTACCCTAAACACCTTTTTTGCTTCATAATGTCACTCTTGGGAACTTGAGCAAATCACAATTGCTGCAGAGAAGATCATCTTCCCATTGTGTTCAGTTACATCATATTGAACAATTCAATAAAAGAGACTGTTGTCAGTGCAATGTGATCGTTAATCACCATTTGTTGGCTAATTCAACTATAGACACTGGACAATTTGATCATCATGACTAGGAACTCCTTTTCTGGCCAATCTTTATTTACTGCCTTCATAAAAGCAAAGTACACCTGGTGTCCCTCCACATCCAGATTAATGCCGGGGGAAGACATACAAATGATGGATGACTCAAGGCAGGTCAAACGCTGATTACAAAAAAGTAGCATTTAAGCAAAATAAGACTTCCCTCTGGGTCTTCCCAAAAATGTTTTTGCCCTGTCTGTGCAGTAGGATGGTTTGTCCAATTTCACATCTTTTAAAAGTAGCCGCATTCTCACCTTCCATTTCTCTCACATGTCTCTGTGTTTCACACACACACACGCTCTCACACTCTCACGCTCTTCCCTGACATGACTTATCTTCATCTATTCCACATATTTTCATAAAACTCTAGAATGATTAACACTAGAATTACCAAAGCCTACGAAAAAACTTGTAATCCCGGCCCACCTTAAATCCATTCACACTTCTCATTAGCGTCTTTTGTCTTGTAAATGTGTGAATAAGTCCAAGCAGCAAGCAGCCTGCTATCACATCCCCCCACCGCCGCAGAAAGGGCAAAAAGTTCTCCCAGCTTCAGCCTTGATTATCTGGGAGTAAGACACCTCAAGCTGTATAGGGTAAATAATATATCATTATTTGGAACACATGCATTTCTTGCGTGTTCCATGTTTACAACAATCTATGTAAACACATCATTAAAACAGAAACATTCTTCATGTTTTAGTAATAATTGACAAAATGTAGACATGAAGTGTATAATGTGTGAAGCCTGAAGTCCAAATTTAAAATAAACACTTTAACAAAAGGTACAAGTTTAACAAAACAAGTGTACTTTTATTCAAAAATATAACTGTAGAAAAAAAATCTACATTAGGGTGCGACATTGACACGCTCTTAATACGATCGCTTTGGTGGCGTAGCAGTAAGAACTACTAACTGGTAATCAAAAGGTCACGGGTTCAACCATAAATGCCTCCATTTTGAGAAGTGAGCTGCTCTTATTCTTACTATTATAGAATAAAAACATACATTTGATTTGAGTCTGTAACAGCCGGTGTAAATTTATGGTGCTTGTGAAGGTTAGTTTTTTTTTTGTTTTATTTATTCAGTTTATTCTTCCAGTTGCTTTCATGCTCCCCCTGATCTGACACTGTTAGTTTTCAAATAAAGACGTGCTATAACAGAGGTGAACTCAGATGATGATGAGGATGCTACATTAAAAGAAAGAATGTACGGCACACTTTGCCGTCACTGTACTTTGTATATAAAAGCCAGATCGAATGTTATTTACCTATTTTCCCTTACCTTGATTTATTTACTTATTTCCAACAGCGTAAAGTCACAAGTAGACTGCAGAGCACAGGAAAACCTTACAATATTCTAGGTTGGGGTGGGCAAACTGAGGCATGGATGTCAGGAGGCATCGCATAGAAATACAGTATATGATATTCCACCCTTGTTAGTTAGGTGTTCTTAAGATGATGCTACAGATGGCTGGTTTATGTGTAGTAAGGAAAAATGCAGTGCCATCGAAAAAATAATTAAATAAACCAGACGTTTAACATAGGGATAGGGACAGTCTGTGACACTGCCACATAGATTGGTAAGTGTGAATGTCTTTAGCTGCTTGATTGCCTGTGCCTTGTACGTGCGTTTTTAAAGAACAGTAGTTTATTCATGGCAGATGTTATAATTAATTCATTTGGTTGAGAGCAGCAACCCTGAATAGACGAATCAATGTAAACAGTGTCATTGATAAATGTGAAAGAAACAAATTAGAAGGAGAATGGTTTTCAAAAATCTAAGTATCAAAATCTAAGTCAACAGGAGAGGCAAAATTGCTTATCAAAGTACAAGGAAAACTTATCAAAGTACACTGCAAGAATCAAGGGTTGTTATCCGCAGTTTTGTGACCTAAAAGATGACATTTTATCCAGTCACCTCAATTATGTCACAGGTTGCATCTTTATCAAGGAAACACATTAATAAATTGCCCCAAGTACCAGTAAACAAAATAGCGACAAAATGAAAAAAATAACAATACCCAAGTCTTGTAATAAAAGAATCCATCCATCCATCCATTTTTCAACCCGCTGAATCCGAACACAGAGTCACGGGGGTCTGCTGGAGCCAAACCCAGCCAACACAGGGCACAAGGCAGGAACCAATCCCGGGCAGGGTGCCAACCCACCGCAGATAAAAGAATCCTTATATTAAAATATCAACTTAGTGAAAAACAAATCCAGGAAAAACTGCATGAAAAGACTAGAATAAATTAAATATGAAGCATGAATATATCAGCTAGACTAGAAATGTTGCTGCATGGCTTCATCTCTTGGTTGTCCAAGCAGCAATCAGCAATAAAAAAAACAGCAGAGATGGCTCAAATTGCCACAGCATAAAGAATATTATATAGGGACCAAATCTGTTTGTTTTCTGTCAAAACTTGAAATGAGGGAACGTACTAATGGTGATATTTTTTAAATCTTGGTATTTAATTTACGTTTGGTTTTGTTGTACTGCTATTCTTGTAAGATCCAGGAATTCAACTGCTGTAGCATGAAAAAGCGTTTGAACTCAATGGAATTGTTTTGTTAATGTAGCTTTTTTATTACTGTCATTGTGCCTACATTTGCCACGGACTTTATTGGCTTCCTGTGTGTATAGACTCTTTTTTTCGTCCTCATTGTCTCAAAATAACTGGTAATTATGTTGCTTTACTTGTTGTTAGCCAGCCTGTAAAAAAGACAGACGGTGCGATTCTGTGATAATCTCATTCTGCTATGATCTTTTACTCTGTTAGCATTTTCTTGAACTTGTACATAAAAGCTGACATGATCAAACCTGTCTGCATAAGCAAAGCAAGTCTAAAAGAGGAAACTCCTGTTTATTGGTGGCATAATAAATCTTTCTGAAACATTTTTTCCATAGCTTTGTTTCAGAAGATAATCACAATTTTGTTTTTGTCCCTTTTCTTCTACTCTTTCAATGTCAGATAGTACTTTATTATCTGGGGACTGTTTTTCAAATTGTAAATCAGTGAACTTTATTTTACATTATTCTTTATGATCTTGGTGGTTAGCAGAGCTGCTTCACAGTTCCAGGAAGACTGGGTTTGATTCTCATTGCATGGGGAATTTGTCTGGCCTCAGTAAAATGATTTTCCTCCTTCAACCCAAAGATGTGCTCATTTTGCAATTACCCCTGTGGGTAAACGTGGCCCCGAATGGACTTGTACTCTGAGACAAGTTGGAGTTTTCAATATATAGAAAGGTGAATCCTTCCAAATTGGGCTAACATCAGGGCTTGATAAGTATCCCAAAGTACCAATGACTAATACAAAGAAGCTTTACATATTGTAAAGAAAGCATATTGTTATTAAAATCTGATAAAAAAAATAACATCTAAAAAGCAGAAAATTTTAGTCCACGAGGTTGTATATGTTATGACCAATAGGGACAGAAATCTAGAATTAATCACCTAAAATTTTAGTAGTGGCAGAGACTCAAATGTGAAACAGAGTCTAAGTTGTAAAAAAGCCTTAGAAGACCAATCAGTAGCTTATAAAATGATGTAATTGTGGGGGCCTTGTGAAGAGTTTCCTTTGTTTCATATTTGTGCCTGAAATTAACTATTTCCTAAAGAGCAAAGAACCCCCACAACAGAGTTGAAAAAGGAAGGCAGAATAGACTGATGCAAACACACAGGGACACAAAAAAGCAATTCACATTCAGAAACAAGAAAGGAAATTCAGGCAGTGAGAGAAACTTAAACATCGTGCTACAGTCTGGCACTTCCAAAAACAAATCTTCTCAACAGTTCCGCCAAATTACTTTAATAGTGTAAAAAATTACATACGCAGACAGATGTGAACAATCTCACTGAATTATTTATCAATTTTTCTGACATTATATATATATACTCAGCAAAAAAAGAAACGCCCCTTTTTCAGGACTGTGTATTTCAACAATAATGTTTTAAAAATCCAAATAACTTTACAGATCTTCATTATAAATTGTTTAAACAATGTTTTCCATGCATGTTCAATTAACCATAATCAATTAATTAACATGCACCTGTGGAATGGTCGTTAAGACCTTAACAGCTTACAGAAAGTAAGCATTTAAGGTCACAGTTCTAAAAACGCAGGACACTAAAGAGACTTGTCTACCGACTGTGAAAAACACCCAAAGAAAGATGCCCAGGGTCCCTGCTCATCTGCGTGAACGTGCATTAGGCATGCTGCAGGGAGGCATGAGGACTGCTGATGTGGCTAGGGCAATAAATTGCCATGTCCACACTGTGAGACGCCTAAGACAGCGCTACAGGGAGACAGGAAGGACAGCTGATCATCCTCGCAGTGGAAGACCACGTGTAACAACACCTGCACAGGATCGGTACATTCGAATATCACACCTGCGTGACAGGTACAGGATGGCCACAACAACTGCCCGAGTCACACCAGGAACACACAATCCCTCCATCAGTGCTCAGACTGTCCTCAATAGGCTGAGAGAGGCTGGACTGAGGGCTTGCAGGCCTGTTGTAAGGCAGGTCCTTACCAGACATCACCAGCAACAACGCCGCCTATAGGCACAAACCCACCTTCGCTGGACCAGACAGGAGTGGCAAAAAGTGCGTGAGTTTCTGCATGACAGCAATGTCAGTGTTCTGCCATGGCCAGCGAAGAGCCCAGACCTCAATCCCATTGAGCACGTCTGGGACCTGTTGGATCGCAGGGTGAGGGCTAGGGCCATTCCCCCCATAAATATCCAGGAACTTGCAGGTGCCTTGGTGGAAGAGTGGGGTAACATCTCACAGCAAGAACTGACAAATCTGGTCCAGTCCATGAGGAGGAGATGCACTGCAGTACTTCAAGCAGCTGGTGGCCACACCAGATACTGACTGGTACTTTTGATTTTGAGCCTCCCTTCATTCAGGGACACATTGTGAAACATTTTTAGTTTATGTCTTATGGTGTTGACTCTTTTAGTGTTCATACAAATATTTACACATTAAGTCTACTGAAAGTAAAAACAGTTGAAAGTCAGAGGACGTTTCTTTTTTTGCTGAGTATATATTGGATGTGGAGAATTACTTGTCATTACCAACCAAACAATACAACACGAAAAACAAAGGAAATAAATGATAAAAACACATAAAACACAAACAAAACATAATCTGAAATACCGGGCTATTCAAAATGAAAGAGCAGATTTCGAAAATGTATTTCAAGCAAACTGTATAAGACACACACACATTTCGCACATCACTGGATTGAGAGAAGTTCAAAGTTTAAAAGCCCACCTAAATGTACCAGTGAATGTCACTTAGTGCTGTTTATCGTTTATAGTAAAATGGCAACAACACCACAAAAGAAATCCTTTTGTGTGCTGCAATTTGTGAAGTGTAAGTCCTGTTCAAGTGCAACATGAATTCTGCCAACAGTTCAACAAACAGCCGCCTCGTCATAAGCAAATTTATGAGTGGCATAAAAAATTCGTAGAGGAAGGATGCATATGCAAACATAAAAGCACTGGTCGTCCATGCACGTCAGATGAAAATGTTGAGCGTATCCGAGGTGTGTTTAATGGTTTGTTGCACTACACATGGTGCTCATGTTGAGTGCATGCGACCTCAAGGACCATAGGACCAAACTTTGAACTATCCTCTATCCAGTGATGTGTGGAATGTGTTTCTGTCTTATACAGTTTGTTTGAAATACATTTTTGAAATCTGCTCTTTCATTTTGAATATCCCTGTATATATACTCAACAAAGACTATGTTAGAACATGGTAAGAACGTGCTATGCTCTGAGTAGCATTTTAAATTCTTTTGTAGCCATTCCATGGTTTTCAAAAATAACCAAGGCATTGTTTTGTGGGTCTGGGAGGCCAGGGTAACATGTATTTTTATTTGGACAAATTTATATTAACACTAAAAAATATACCAGGTAACTTTTGCTTTGGTACAGTTTTGTTTGTTACAGACATTTTGTTTCACCTTGTTGCCATGCACTTGCTAGGTATGGTCAACCAGAAGTGTGAGGTGCATGACATGGATGTAGTTATTTACTGTTATTTACTGTACCTGACACTTCGAATAGTATCACATGGCCAGTTATACTAGTGATATCATGGGATGTGACGATATTAATATAGTAGCAATCGCTTCACTTAATATCCCTCTGTGGATTTGCTAATCAAACCTCTCAAGAAGTTTGTGTTACTGTATATACTCCTGTATAAGTCAGGTCTTGAAACCCGAAAAATCAATCATAAAATCACACCCCGACTTATACGCCCATTCAAAAATGCGACAATTTTTTTTTACATTTTCTTGCCTCCTCCAATCTCACATCAGCTTCTCGGACGCATTCAATTTTGTTGCGGCAGCGCACTTACCAATTTCTTTCGCTACTTCAGTGACTTTTAATTTAAAACCAGCTTCATATTTACTTCTGATAGAACGCTCCATCGTAGATAAGGGATGCTCTTATGATAAAGGTGTATGAGGGTTTCAAATCAGTACAAATGTTGCTTCGGAATAGTTTGGGTATTACCGTGTGGTCACATAGACACAACAGAGAGAGAGAGAGGTTAGGAGCACACGCTGATACAGCACATTGCCGCACCCACATAGAAGAAAAAGGCAGTGTGCTCCGTGGTTACTCTCTCAAGTGGGTGTTAGCATATCATAATCCCTTGTACGAATAGCATGAGTTTTACGCATTCGACTTATACGACAAACATTATAAAATACCAGAAATTATACTGTAAAATCAAGTCCCGACTTATCTGCGGGAGAGCTTATCTGCGAGTATATACGTTAGTTAGATCTCTTTCCAAGAAGGCTCTAGTGTCACAATTTGAAGTCTTTTTTTACAGTATAGGCGAATTTTCTCTTTGCTCTCTGGTCTTAGTATCTTGATCTCTCAGTCTTTATGGTTATGACCTCTGCGTACATTTTTGACCACATTGTGCGCGGTGCATTGGCATCTCCTGTTCTATTTTACACTTCAAAATAATACTGAGACTGAGTTCTCACAACAATCACCTGGTCAAAGTATAAAGGTCAGTGTTATGCACTTCCCAGTTGTCCAAGCTTGTGGATACTCATTAAAATACTTACCATTAGTTTTTTACTGTCCTTCTGTATTTTCTGATAGCTTCATGAGCAGTCATTCTGCCAGTGTAGTGTAACTTTCAGAGGTTGCTTTATTTATTTTAGGTTATACCTGTTGTGCTTTGCTGGCTTTATGGAATCTAATGTTTGCCCAGATGACTGTGCAATCTGCAACCTTAAAAACTGATAATCTCCGACAATATTTCATTATTATTTAACAATTTTTATAACAACCTTTCAGAATCCCTGTCATAAAGTGCATGGGACCATGAGAAAAAATAATAAAATGATAAAAATAATAAAATAAAAAGGGACACAAGACATAATGTTGTGTGTGACTTCAAAAAGGCAAAACCAGACCATGCACCTTAAAAGCGAAAGAGGAACAATATGGCATGTAATTCTATATTGAAACAATAATATACAGTATATTTCTTTATTTGACCTCAGTCTCTTGTGGTTTGTATAAGTTCAGTTTTGTGTTCAGTGTTTGAGTCCAAAATAACACTGATAGTATGGAGGTGAGATAGCGACTTTAAAGGCCGGTAAAGGAAATGATTTAATCGGGGCCTGAACCAGAAGTGATATCATCATTGACGTCAGAACCGGAAGTGACATCATCAGGATCAGAAGTGCCCTCATAATTGGCACCAGAACCGGAAGTGGCGTCATCAGGACTGGAAGTGACGTCGTCAGTGGCGCTGGAACCTTGCAGGATTTCCCATGAATGGTCTGCAAGAGATTGAGAGAGACAGTCAGCACACCCCGACAGCCCCTGGTCTGGTGTGGAAGTACTATCATTTAGGCCCTTCAGCTGTCTCCCAATCGCACATGTGTAACAAGGTCTATACAGATACCATCTTTCTCACACTAAGTGGAGTCAACTTACATCTCTAGGAGTATAAGAAAACAGGCTTCTTTTCATCCCCTGGCTTTCTAATTAACCTTAAACAGATTCTTAATATAAAAAAAAAATTATCCAGGTTGTCACTTAAATCAACGTGACATGACTTGTTCTTCAGCTGGTTTTACAATACTTAACGGATCGATTCTACCAGAACACTGGTTTTGTTTACTAGTTAAAGATGCGATCCTAAAACCCAGCTGACTCTTCTTTGTACTGTCATGAGATCTTGAGACACCTGGGGTCCCCCAGAATAGCCATTAAATTCCAGTGTCACCTGACTTCCTTGAATATCACTGGTTAACTATATTTGGTTGTTCAGAGACAACTAGCTTGACTTACAAGGGCAGCACCAAGTCCAAGTAAATAGCCTTTTGTACAGCAGTATGAGACTCTAAGAGATGTCAAAATCATTTTAGCCATCGTTGCCAGGTGACAGCCAGAATTCCACAGTTGGTTGTAGGTCAAACTCTTCTAAAGAAGCAGTATTGAACAGCCTAGCATAACGCTCAACCTCTGAGCGTTCAGTTTTAGAAAATGCTTTTTCAATTGAACCAACTTTATTCTTACTTTTAGACTCTATGTCTCTATCTGACATACTAAACCCCCAGTTCCTATCCTTTTTCTTTCTGCACATAACCAATCACCAAACGATAAACGTCTTTGTGAAATTAAAACTAGTTATAAGCTTAGACCTCTGAATGGATGGCATAATTAAACATGTATAACGAAGATTTTTTTTAAGTTCTGAAAACTCTGAGGTCTAAGTTTATAACTAGTTTTATTTCACAAAGACGTTTATCGTGTGGTGATTGGCTATATGGAGAAAGACAAAGGAAGGATAGGAACTGGGGGTCTAGTATGTAAGATAGACACAGCAAACATGCAATAAAGAAAGCCTGCTCAGAAAAACATCCATTGAATTCTGCGTTTGTGTCTCCGACCACCAGATCACGAACCCAACATTTACACAATATTTCAGTTAAACCTGTGCAATACCCATTCAAATATCCAGTTTTTTGGAGCCTCGTCACACCTGCCATAAAGCTCTCTACACTGAACGTAGCCCTGAGGACCCCCTTAATGCAAGGTTGCAGCACTACAGCTACGCCACCGTGCCCCCCGCCACCCATGTGTAATACATGACATGCTTTAATGCATTTCATCATGAAAAAGATATCAAGTATTTATCTTAGTATTCTGAATGCTCATTAAGCAAGAATATCATGAAATCAATGTGCGGCGATCGCTGCCGGCGCTTCCTCAGTGCAAGAGGAAGTCAGTTTAAGAAGCGCGCGGAGATTAACAACTGGGTCGGGGAACACTTAATATAAAGCATTTAATGTGCTACATTAATTTATGACGAGGTTTGAGAAAATCTAGTAAATTAAACATTCATTTTAAGATGAAGTTTAGTTTCCGACATTCTACTGACAAAATAAACTACGAGAATAAAGTGGAAATGTCGAGAATAAAGTCAACATGTCGACTTTAATCTCGACATTTACATTTTTTTTTCTTCACTGTGTCCGTATTTTTTTCACCGTGGCCTTAATATGCTTCCGTAGGTTTTTCAGGGCCTGTTGTGCCAGTTTTAATCAAGAAATGATCCATTTCTCATCCGCGATGCTACTTGTTTCAGTTTCAGCAACACGCATATAGCGAGAACAATGTGCTTACCGCAGTGCATTATGGGTTACGCAGGTAATTCCTAATGACGTATTCGAAATTCCGCAAGATGGTACATTTCCAAAGAAGTAAATATTACCGATGTTGTCAGGAAAAAATAATCGCGTCTAAGTGAAGATTTTTATAGATATTTCATAACATTTGGAAACCGTTAGAATGTTTTCTTCTTTATTTTTAATAAACTGACAGCGCGAAACCAACTTGTTTTATATGAAAAATTCTCTAATCAAAAAGATGTATAGACAGCTCATCAAAATTGATGTCACGCAATAAATTTCTTAACTCCTCAATATATCACAACCTACCCGAAATCGCAAATTTCAGGAAAGATTAACTGCCTAACAAGCTTTGTTATGTGGTGAAAACATTTGCATTGTAAGTGAAATGAACACATTTTAATGTAGAAACAATGAATTTTATCAATAGTATATAAAAGTTATTGATTATAGTGAAAAATCATTACATCGTAATGTCAGCATGAAAAAAATGACCGCATCTCCAAGCGTGTAAATAGTAGGGTAAAATACTTATGTAAGACCATAAGAGTGCTTCCCCTTTGAAAAATCAGCCGTCATTTTGTAAACAATATTGAAGACCAATTTGAGACATGAAGAACATGCCTAAGTAGACTGTTTCCAAACGAAGTAAATGTTTAAAATTTGAAAGTAGTGGTAAAAATGTGCCCTGCACAGCACATGTAATTCTTTTTTCTCCAGAAAACTGCACTTTTCCGCGGACAACTGAAACCAGAAAAACACGCTTGTCTGACGGTCAATTTACCTGTGTCGGACGAGTCGGGCGTTGGATTTCCGCACCCCTGGCTGGAAAGATGGGAATCCACTTTCATAGACATTTTGATATAAGACGTTTATGACTTATAGATTGTAGATAAAAAGACTTCCACAATGGAAAAAGAGTTGGGAACCATCCCTGTATAATGTCCAATGGACAAAGTAAAGAAATGAATGAAAAAATAGCGATCAATGTACTGAAACAGCAATTGACACAGGAAAATACAGACATGGTGTTTTTATAATGGAATAAAATGGCTGGCAGAAATGATGTGGCAGGAGATGACATCACAACTGCAAGACGGAAGTGACATCATCAGCGGGAGACAGGAAGTGATGTCGTTATTGGGAGCCAAATGAGGAAGTGACGTTTGGTAGCCAACTTGCGAACCCGGAGGTGTGTGAGGTAAGTGTATTGGGTTACTTTTCTTCTTTTAGTCTGATGAAAAAGAGAGAGAAGCGTTAGTGTCGTAAATCAACCCTTCATCTTGCAATTTTTCACTCACCTCAGGGCTTATTGACTGCCTCCTAAGCACACACGTGTGACAAAATAGATGTTTTTCTCTTCTTATTGGTTGGTTAGGTTTTTGGTTGTTAATTGATTTATTTTGTAAATAATATTTCACCACCATGTCATTTATCATAGGCAGTTGCAGTTCCATGTTCTTGATTGGCTGATAAGTGATATAACAGTACTGTATGGATAAAACATGGTGAAAATCAACAAGGTTAACTGCATGGCTTCTTAAACTTATTGAGGGAAAATGAACCTGTTTTAGTTTTAGGATGTTTAGCAAGTGTTTTCTTGACTTCACTTGTATTTAACTTAGATCATCCATCTTTAGTTATCTACCCCATTTTTCTGTTTGGAGTGGCATTTAGTTTCCATGGAATCTTAATAAATATAGTTTGATACTTGTTTACATCATTGAATGATTTTGGGTTATCTGATGGTGTACATTATTAACAGAATTGATATTTTTGGGATAATGGTGTGCTTATTGATATAATGATGTGGAAACTATACATGACAGGTTACATGGTTTTGGTACTTAACTGATTTCTTTTGTACCCATATTTATATTTGCTATTTATATGTATTTTAATTATGAAGAATTGTTCAAGAGTATTATCAAGATTAATTAGAGGCTACTGGTTTAGTTTTTCATGTGTAACAAGTGGTTGCCTATTACTTCATTCTGTGGGTGGATGGAATGATAGATGGACGTTTTACACCAAGAAAGCAGAGACCAACATTAGGACTTCTTACAGAAATTAAGGTCTGTGTTGATATGTAATGAAATTCAAAGAGTCTGTTCACAAAGTGAAGGAACAGATTGGCAATTTAGAAGACCACAATCATACTGCAGGTGCATCTCCTAAACATCTGTGTTTCCAGTGTCCCTCTTATTTCTTATGCAGTCCAGTGAGAATTACCACTTGAACCAAACATGTTATTTATTCCATGTTAAGCATATACTTCTTGTAATATGAATAATTTTTGCCTAGCTGCCAGACTGATACATTTGCAATAGAAGCAAGTCAAATAATGAAATGCACAAGTCTTTCACTTTAGCTCTGGCAACTCATAAAAGATCAGCTGGTCCAAAGTAAAACTTGAATTTAACCAAATAAAATACCATGTTTCATTGGGTAAACAGTTGCTTCTTGTACCCTGGCAATTAAACACATGCATAACTCAAGGAGATGTAGAACACAACTCAAGTTTCAAATGTATAAAAACAAGAGACTCCTATAAGGCTACTGAAAAGAGAAAAATTCAGATCCCACTTTAGAAGAAAGTATATTGAAACGCCAAAATGTAGCAGTACATGGAGGGCAGTTTGCAGGTTAAAACCAAACCAAAGGTCATCTGAGACCCATGGGATAAACACAGTGACTTGAAGCGGAGGCTGGTTCACCTCATTCCTTATTGCTCCCTAGCTCTTCAAACAGGTGCTGCATTAGAGTGCTGAGGCACAAGTCAGTAAGAAGGACTACAGGCTTAATCCCCTGAGACCTAATTGAAGTTACTGGGAGAACATAATGCTGACAGCAACTGCAGCAGCTCATTAGCTTTCCTGGCTTGTTAAGAGTTCTGTGAAGGGGAGTGACATGTTGGTCACTGATAACAAAGCCTTTTTCCTATAGCCTGGCATTGAATATCTAATTCAGAACTTCAAACTTCCAAGCAATTTTAACTGGGGATCATGCATTTTAGGATGGTATGACTATTATAGAATATATCTAGATTTAGAAGTGCATTGGCACCCTTAGCAAAGACGAAGAAAGAAAAAGGTAGTATAAAATAAAAATACCCATATTCAGCTGTAACATAACATTATTAAACCTCTTCAATCTAAGTAAAGTTTGGGAAAGGCACAGTTAGGAAAAAGAACAATCGCTGAACGCGGCACCAGTCCATTGCACTGTTAGTTTGTAGTTGGCATTTAATGCAGGAAAAGCAGAGAGTACAGAGAAAGACCCAGGCAGACAAGGGATTCAAACTGAGGTCTTGTTGCATAAGCGTAAATGAATAATAGATGCATTTTTGAGTACCTAAAACTAAAGTGTTACCAAGGACTGCACTGAATTGATTTTAATACTTAAAAAAGAAAAAGAAAAACTCAGCTTTGTTTAGCACATAACTCTCTTTACATAAAGTTGTGTTTTTACCCTTGAATTATTGTAGGCTAATGTGTGCAAAAACTGCAAAATCATTATTTCTGTAGAATAACATTTTACGCAGAATCAATAGATTTCTATCACTGTGCCAAATTTCATTCAGATTGTGGGATTAGTTTTTGAATCACACACACACATAGACATTATTCCATATGCATAAAATGTTTTCAGTAAAGTTTATAATGTCTACTGCTATGCACGTGGACTTAGAGCATTGTCTTTCAACTACTGGTCCGCGAACCGGTACCAGTCCATAGAATATTTTTACTTGTCCATAAAAATCAGTGAATTACCAGGCCTTGTTTTTCAGTCAGTGTGAACACCTTTGAAATAACATTTCAAACAAAATGTTCAAAATGTCTTGTTGTGTCTAGATGCTTGAAACTCTAAGGGGAAGCCCCCATCTCGAACTACTCTCTGGCCAAAAGTTACTAAATCTGGACACTTGAAACTCAAAGGAGGACCAGCATCCTAATGTTAGTCCATTGGGGGACTCTGGGACCTCTGAGCTAATGTTACTCAATCTGGACACTCTAAACACCAATGGGGACCCTTGCCCATAACCCCCAGCTCTCCAAACTAATGATAGTAACTTTGGAAGGTAAAATATCTGCTCTGTTATGAAATCAGACTTAAAAAAACAAGTACCAGCACTTATGCATTTCCACTTCAGGCACTGGTTATACAAATTATAATACAGAGTATTAAGTTTATTATATTTTTCACCTCCCGGTCCACAAGATTTTCTCAGATATTCTCAGTGCTAACTTTGAGGACACCTTTAGTTATTTCCACCCTGGGATGATAGGGTGTGCTGACACTAAATTCTTCTTCTATTCCACCCACAGTTCTGGGGGACAATATCCAGAAAGTGCCTGGCCTCAATTTCAGCATAGCCTAGAAGTCCTTCCCCTTCCAGGAGAACTTCTATATATTTAGGCCACTCACTGGAAGTGATCATTCATTCCAGGACCTACAACTAACAGAGACACAGCTCCTGTAACACAGCTGACTAAGACATCTTTAAATCTCAGCTCTCTGTTTATTTCACAGCTGCTGTTTATCCATGACATGATTGAAGTGTTTAAAATTATGAATGGAATTAGTACAGTGGATCGAGACTTGTATTTTAAAATGAGTTCATCGAGAACACAGGGACACAGTTGGAAACTTGTTAAGGGTAAATTTCGCACAAACATTAGGAAGTTTTTCTTTACACAAAGAACGATAGACACTTGGAATAAGCTACCAAGTAGTGTGGTAGACAGTAAGACGTTAGGGACTTTCAAAACTCGACTTGATGTTTTCTTGGAGGAAACAAGTGGATACGACTGGCGAGCTTTGTTGGGCTGAATGGCCTGTTCTCGTCTAGAGTGTTCTAATGTTCTAATGAATTGGGGTCCAAACACCCATTGATGCCGTAACTCTTCAACTTTTGTCAACCTTGTTTATTACACTACACAAGCTAAAAGTTGGAAGCTGACTCCATCAAAACATTTTCTGTGAATATTTACTGAATATGTAAAGAAAGTAATACTTGAAAAAAAATTACATTAAAATAATAAAATATTAAAAATAATACTACAGAAAAAGTTTTTCACTGACAATCTGTATCAAGTTTTATTGTACAAAAATTCCATCGTTAAAACTGAGATCCCTGTCTTGGGTTAAACTCATTAATTTCATGACAATATTGTGCTGGGGGGTGATATGGCAGCAGCTCACCTACCCAAGTAGGCCAAGATATACACAAAGAGAAGATTTATTCAGTTAGTAAACACTGGGGAAGAATAAGCCCAGACAGAGCACAAAGCAGCAAATAAGCAAAACAGGAAGCAATCCTGTAGACCGCCTGAGACCACCAACAGGTGTTGATCTCGTTCTACCTGGTTTGTGTGACTCATCCATTTTCCACAGAAGAATTTCCAAATCTCAGCTCCCATCTCCAACTTCTTCTCACTCTTTGTCTTTCTCACTTTATCTCACTTTCTTTAACTTTATACTCAATTTTAATTGAATAAATGAGCTCCACACAGTTTTATACCTGATCCTCATTCTCTTCCAGTCCTCTCAGCCAAGCTCCAGAGTAACTTTTTGGGTTGAGACAGTCCTACTTTTTCAACAGGGACACCAAGCCAGTCAGGTATCAGGGATTCCAGGGTAGGCCTCTCACCACCTCACCAATTAAAACAACAACAATGTTTATATCTACTGCACATTTTCAGGCCAACAAAGAGAGTAGCTCAAATTACTTTACATATAGGATGTCAAAGACAAAAGTTTCAAGTAAAGAAAAGCACATTTTAAAAAGGTAAAAATATGAAGGAATAAATGGAATACCAAAATTAGCAGATAAAAACGAATCAATACAAACTTGAATAGCATACTGTACAAATGTAAGTCATAGATAAAGTACAGTTGTTATATACAGAGTTGTTTTTATGTCTTGTCACACACGTGCGAGTAGGAGACAGCTAAAGGGGCTTACATAATTGTAATAAAACATCTGAACAGGGGGCGGCGGGGTACACTGACTGTCTTTCTCAGTTCCCTGCAGACCTTTCCCGGGAAATCCTACAAGGTTCCAGCGCCTCCAAAGATGTCACTTCCTGTTCCTGGGGGGGGCCTTTGATGACATCACTTCCGGTCCAGACGATGTCACTTCCACTCCTGAGCCCTTTGATGACATCACTTCCTATAAGGGCCTTTAAAGCCGCCATCTTTGCCACATGTAATCAGTTCTTTTTTGGACTCTGTCTGGTGGACATCTCTGTTACTAAAAAGCCTTTTGCAGCCAGGGATATTATATGGGTGGCAGCCCCAAACCTTTCTATGATGTCTGGACTCATTTATTATCACAGTCTCTAATGATAAGTCTGATTATATGGTCAGATGACCATGAAGGACAGAAAAAAAATTTCCAGAGTTGAAATGCTGAAGAAAAAAAAATCTTCAGGGGTTCACAACCAAAAGACTGCCTAGCAAACACTGGGCATTCTACAGAATATAAATGTTCTTAAGTTGTTCTTTATTGTTTTTTTAATCTTCTTCCTAGAAGAATCGATGCAGTGGGTCTGGACAACAGCTGGATTATCAACTTTTATTTAAATATCTCAGCCTGCTGCACAGAATTTTGATCAGATGGTTGTGGCACAAAACACTACCACAGAAAACCGGACAGTAAAGCAGAGAAAAGTGGAGATTAATAATGATTGCAAATTAATGAAGGAGAAGTCTGAATTCGTGAAAGATGCCCTAATTTGGGGTGTTCGTAAGACATGTAATGATTAGGTATGATGATTTAGAAAAACATAATAATTAAGAATAGTTGCATCTGATATTTCAAATATTAAAATATGTTCTTCAGTTTAAAGTTGAAATATTCTCAATTGTAACAGAAATTTCTCATTTTTCACCTTTTGATAGATCTCCATAGAATGTTAGATCCCTAGTCATCTTCTGCTTCTTTCAGCTGCTCCTAAGGATAAAAAAAATAACATCATATGCATTATCAATGACCTTAGAATAGTCTAAAATGATACTACACATGCTTATATTTGAAATTAGTCATTTTAAACATTCTTGGGGTGGCTCTTAGACAGCTAGGGATACCAGTAAAGAGTCAAATGTCAAAAATATTACCATATTCATGATCAGTAACCTTGAAATACCGTAAAACAACACTCCACGTGCCTGTATTATCGATCCCCCATTATCAATCCCCATTTTTTTTTAGTTTTGTAAAAAGGAGCAACTTTGGCCCTGATCCCATTATGGGGTGAACCGTTGGGGTAGGTTCTTATCATTTTTGCTGAAGAAACATATTGGTTTATTCTTTATCATAAGGGTGTAATTCCCTCTACAAAGTATGATTTATAAATGGCCTAGAATTTTTTTTTTCATTTGGAGGCCCAAAAAGAAGGGGAACCCCAAAAATTTCAATGTCTCGCATAACTAGACATCAATTTGTGAATTTCTCTTTGGGATTAATAAAGTATCTATCTATCTATCTATCTATCTATCTATTTATCTCAAGATGAGTTGAACGTTATAACATATGTCAAGGTTTTCTTGAACAGTTGAGTCAAGACGGGCAAAAAACTGAAGCAATTTCAAAGCATTTATAAATAATTGTTATGAACACAATTTGATATTTCTAGGCATATAAAATCTAATAGAAGTAAAATTAATATGCACAATATTACATATTGTAATTCACAAAAATCTGTCAGCCTCATGCATGTGGTTCCTGGGAGGTCTCAATCCTGATATGGTTTGGCCCAAAGAGGTGAGGAGCAAGAGGAAGCTGTTATCTTGGAACCCATGTGAAGAGTGGGAGTCCTCAAATTGGCATCAGTGACGGACATGGAAGAGAAGAGTGAGATGGAGATCGAGATGGAGTGGCAGGAGTGGAGTCTCGTAGTAGGACTAGAGTGAGATGGAGGAGCAGAGTTCAGGCATGGCCGAGGATGGAGACTCAGGTTTCCCTGCTGTTTAACCAACCATATTTTCAAGAACCTTTCAGTTACTTGTCATTTTTCCCAAATTTTATTTTATTTATTTATTTATTTTGCATTCCATTGCATACTACTCTGAATCTGCTCACATATCACCTGTGAATGGACTAAACAATGCAAAAGCATCAGGATTCAGCATTCAGTGCATGTTTGTTAATAATGGACCACAACATTACAAGTAAGTAGTTCATTCATTAGATATTCAGTATCTCACCATGTTATGGGAAAGAGTTTCTAGGAATTGTTGTGTAAGTTACAGTTAATGAATTTACTCAATATGTCATTGTCACCAATAATTTTTAGCAATAAGAAATGAAAAGGTGTATGAATGCAGGAGAACAAGTCAGCTGCACAGCTTGAAGAGCTACAAGGAGTACTGATAGCGTGCTGATATAGATAGAGAATTACAAATATAGTCAAAAATTGGATGAAATATGCCTAAATCTGTCTTCAGGCCACTCAAAGTGTTATTTGGTTGTCACAATAACAGATTTTCTGTGAGTTTTTTAAGGCAGGTGACTGCCGGGCTGCCAAATACTAAATAATAAAAAAAATGATTTTTCCTTCTTCTTGGAATATTTGCTTCAATGCTTTTAAATTTCTAGTAGGACATTGTCATCTGCCTTCAAAATCCTGACTCCAGAGCTTTTTTGCTGGACACACATAACAAAAATAAAGAGAAGTGTAAAGATTAAAATAAGTTTTTGTTTTTTTTTACAGTCTCTTCTCAAGCTGACAAGCACAATTTATATAAAGATTAACATAAAAGCTGTTTGTTCCCAATTCCAGCTTTTGTGAGACAGAAGTCTGTAATCCCCCGTGTTCTTTTTAATATTCCCAATAGACCAAGAGCAGTAACAGAGAAATAATTTAGAGTTTGTTCCTTTTCAATCCTGTCAGATCCTCTGTCTTTCTATGACTTCTTATGCTAGTAGGATGTCTCTTTTATATATTTTAGCCCAATTTGTTTAGTACATATGAATGCTCTTGGTGTGACGCATTTGATCCCATGGAATGAATAAGTGCATGTGAAGCACAGAGTTTTTTCCATTATAGGCACTTTCCCAGTGCAAGAATTTTGTTTTAAGGAACCAATGTGTTGCTGTATGATATACGTAGGACTTAGGCCACTTGTAGTCCCTGGCCAATTTTGTGTGTTGTGTTCCGTATACACAACAGGAACTGTAATGTTGCAAAATATTACATAAAACACACCTTGTTGTCCTGTTTTCAGAGTATCTTCTATGACTGATCGGACATTGTTATTGTTTAACCTGTGTACTAGTCCTGAACCTGCAGTTTAACTAGTAGACTGTGTTACACTCACCAATGTTCCATTCAAACATATAGGCACTTTCCTACTGCAGGAAGTTTTTTCAGGAATCAGGGACAATTTAGGAACTCATGGACTTTTTTTAGGCATTCCCACTGCAAGAACTTGGGCGATTTGTAGTTTCTGGTGCTTTTTTAGCTCCTATTTCAGGGTATGTACTTTTCATTCAACTAGGAAATATCATGGATCAGGCTGAAACGAATAATTGTACTGATTGGTTGACCACAAGCAATGGTGCCATCTTACAAATCTGTTAGTAGTTTGGACTTTGTAGAGTTATCAGTGAAGATGGAACACCGCACTTCACACTGCATCATATAGCCGGCTTCCTGGTGAGCTGAGTCATGCACCACATCAAAGAAATAATCTCCCACCCTGAAGTCACAATCACTTCAAAACAATAAGGTGGTCCAAGTTCCTACAGTGGGAATACTACAAAAGTTCCTAAATTTCTAAAAAGTCCCTGGTTCCTGAAAGAAAGTTCCTGTGATGGGAAAGCACCTTACTTTTCATGGCATGCTGTGCAAACAGTTGCTCTTGTTATGTCACACACAGTACATGGGGATGCCTCTGGCCCACTACATTAAATGCAAAAGAATCCTCCTTGCCTGCTAAAGTAAATGCAGAGAAACTCTTTCACAAAGTTTCTCTTACATTTCTTGCTTTTCTCTAGACAGTTATGTGTAAGCAATCAATCAAAGTCTTTTCAGTAGGACTAAGTGTTGCTTTTGGCTTTGTGCCTGTGATGTCAGAGAGATAAGTTCTTTGTAAAAACTGTAGTCCAACTAAACACTTCTTTTAGTTTTTTTCTTCTGGAGCTTTTACAGTCCATAACTGTTGTAAGATGCTAGGGGTTGCTCTTGCCCCATTAAACCCAACAGACAGATACGGAGACACAGGGTAAAAGCACGAATATTTTCTTCTTTAAATAGTGCTCCTTCAGCACCATGGCCACCAATAAACACAAGTAAATCAACAATAAATCACTATCATTCTCTCTTCCACACCTGCCAGCAAGTTCTGTCCTGCTTCTCCCAACTCCGGCTCGCTTGCTGGGTTTTCAGTTGTCCTTTATATAGTCCTTGTCCCAGAAGTACTTCTGTCCTTCCGTCCACGTGACTTGCTAGCACTTCGAGGCACAGATGGAGAACTGGTTTTTCTTCTGTCCGGAAGTACTTCAGGTACTTCGAGTACTTTTGCAGACAATAAAAACTCCCAGGTCCCCCTGCAGCGTCTCTTTGTGGCACCCAAGCCAAACTCCAAAACCCCTGGGTGCCCTGCGGGAATCCGGTGCACCACTGTGCTGCAGGGAAGGTTGCCATCTAACTTCTTGGAGGAGGCAGTGTCCCAAAGTAGCTGCCTTTTCCCATCCTTCCAGTCTTTGGGCATCCCGGCCGGGTTGAGCTGCCGGCCGTCCATCACACTGTTCACCTGCCACCAGAAGCTAGTGTCTAAACTGGCCAAAGGAATTGGCAATGTTAGCTGCTCTGTCTTAGCTGCTCTTTAATAGGTCAGCAACTCAAAGTGCTACTCACTCTCCATTCCTACAATAGAGGATCAAATTTAAGCTGTAGATTTGTATTTAGCTTCCGTCATTGTCATTATGTCATTTCACATTATTTTTTGACAAATAATAAGTAAGTGTCCTCTACAATAGACAAGGAACAGGTGTGGCTCCTTCCCTACACCTTTTGCAGCAATGAAATGGAAAATAAAATAAAATAGATAGATAGATAATTTTGCAATTATGAAACATTTTATTGCTAAATCAAGTCAAGTTTAATACAACAACAACAACATTTATTTATATAGCACTTTTTCATACAAATAATGTAGCTCAAAGTGCTTTACATGATGTAGAAAAGAGAAATAAATGACAAAGTAAGAATTAGAATAAGACAACACTAATTAACATAGAATAAGAGTAAGGTCCAATGGCCAGGGAGGACAGAAAAAACAAAGACGACTGGAGAGAAAAAATAAAATCTGCAGGGGTTCCAGACCACGGGACCGCCCAGTCCCCTCTGGGCATTCTACCTAACATAAATGAAACAGTCCTCTTTGTATTTAGGGTTCTCTTGGAAGGACTTGATGATGATGGTCATGTATTGTCATAGTACAATGAAATACATACTTACATATCATTATGTGAATTTCCCCTTGGGATTAATAAAGTATCTGTCTATCTATCTATCTCCACACAACATTTGAAAAAAATACTATACAAAAAGTAAATAAATATAAAGTATACAAGAGCTAGTGTGCAATACATAATTACTAATATATACAATACTGTATATGCAATATTATTTTTAAGCGGTATACACAGTGTCTTTAGTGCCTTTGCTGAGCTGTAATCCTTAAATAGAACAGTTTGTATCATCCAGATGATGCAGGATGGTATGAAATGCAAGGGATATGGCATCCTCTGTGAACTGGTTGTGACAATATGTAAACTATGAACATAGCTGTCTGTAATATTCAGTTAACGTGTCCCAGCATCTGTTGAATTTTGGTGCATTCTAAGTTTGTATTCCATTTTTTAAGTTTTTAAGTTTAAAAATGTTTTTGCCGCCTTCATAGTGCCTTTATGGTCTTCACTACTTTCTGATCATAACCCTCCTCAAGTAGCAATTCTCTTTTTAAGATATCTAGTGTTTAAACAGTGCAATAAACTAGAGTAGAGTACATTTTACAGCATGATAATAAAAGAAGATGATAACTCTTCTAAGAGTGTTAGTGGCTCCAGACTCAAGCAAATAAAGTGGGTCAGCGACCTCAATCGTGCATAAAACATATTCCAGAGGTCATAAACTCACCATTGGAAAAAAAAACCCTTTGAGTTGACCTTTGGTAGGCAATGCTAGTTAGCTTCCTTATGTCTTTTGTGTAATTTTGGGTGTGACATTGTGCTTTGGTGAGTGCCAGTTGTCTGTAGTTTCTCTCTTCTCTGACAATGATCCAGGGTACTGATATCACTTTCCATTAGTTTATGAAGAGATAATAATAGCAGTCTTGCTCAAACTTTGATCTGGGATTTCCCCATGGCTGCTGGTTTTCACTTGAATGACAAAAAAAGTTTCTATTAGGAAGTCTGTCATTTAAGACCATGTCCCAGTTTTCTTTTTCTCAATTACAGAACATTAGAACATTAGAACACGCTAGACGAGAACAGGCCATTCAGCCCCACAAAGCTCGCCAGTCCTATCCACTTATTTCTTCCAAAAAAACATCAAGTCAAGTTTTGAAAGTCCCTAAAGTCTTACTGTCCGCCACCCTACTTGGTCACTTATTCCAAGTGTCTATCATTCTTTGTGTAAAGAAAAACTTTCTACTGTTTGTGCAGGTCTTGGAAACACTTGAATATGAATCAGTCAAATTATTTCTTGATGGTTTTTGATTACAATACAATTTATTTTTTCTATAGCCCAAAATCACACAAGGAGTGCCACAATGGGCTTTAACAGGCCCTGCCTCTAGACAGTCCCCCAGCCTTGACTCTCTAAGAAGACAAGGAACAACTCCCAAAAAAATCCCAGTAGGGAAAAAATGGAAGAAACCTCGGGAAAGGCAGTTCAAACAGAGACCCCTTTCCAAGTAGGTTGGGCGTGCAGTGGGTGTCAAAAAGAAGGGGGTCAATACAATACAATACACAGAACAGAACAAATCCTCAATGCAGTATAAAAATACAAATTTTAGAAGTACGTAGCATTGATTACAATTTGACTCGAATTGTAAATATTCTTGATCTCCCCAAACCAAACACAATGCTGGACACATACTCAGTCACAAGTTCAGCCACATGCTTTTTTTTTATTTTTCTTCTGGGAAACACTTGTGCAGCACAGGGCCCAGTCCAAAGCACAATAAAACTCCAAGCACTTTGCCTTGTCTCTCAGCTTTCTCACTCTCTGTCGTCTCCACTCCTCTTCTGACAGGCGTCATCCTCTCCCTCCCAACTCTGGCTCCCAGAGTTAGGGCAGCTTGGTCCTTTTAAGTCGCACCCGGGAACACTCCAGGTGACCCATTAGTATGTTCCGGAAGTACTCCCAGGTGTGGCAGAAGCCTGACATAATAGAGCTCAGCAGCCTCCACAGCTCCCCCTGGCGGCACCCATGGAACCCAACAGGGCTGCAGCAAACTCCAGCTCCCAGTGTGCCCTGCAAGAATCTGTGGTGCCCCAGCAATCCAGGGGAGGTATTATCCTGAAAATACTCTCTCTATGATGCAACTTCAGCGCAGCCCTTGATGGGATTCTCAGTCCGTGCTGAGCCTCCTTGTGTTCACCTAATTGACTGTAATTCCCTAACACACTCCAAATAGGTCAGCTGGCAGATCTAAAGTACCATAGTATGAGTCAACATACGGGTGTATGGAGGAGCATGCTCACTGTGGAATGGCTCTTCATGTTGAGTGGATTATATTATTGCCTCTATCCAATGATAATGATCTTGGCAGCAACAAGAATAAACCAGGAGTCAACAGGGCCTACTCACGCACTACCCTTGCCAGCTGAAATTTGTGTATAGTGTAGTTCCTCACAGCAAGTCACTCTAATTCCTAAAACACAGAATACCATCACCATTGAGTGTCATCTAACATTGCAGAAGAACAGCTTTGAAAGGCCAAAATGGACTACAATTGGGCAGTGAGAACAAACAAAATTAGGGGTTAAATCTGATGATAAAAGCTGTTTGGAATGAACAGCTGAATTGAATTTAATGAAACCTGCACCATCTGCCAATTTACTGAACCCTCTTACTCTATTACATGGTGGCAGTGAAGCAGAGTCTACTCTGGGGCCATTAGAGCAAGGTAGTAACGAACGCTGGACAATATGTGTCTTTTATTGGGACTCTCTTACACCTTCAATAAATACTGCAAGCAGCCATTACTTATGTAGTGTCTCTCCATAATAAACTCCATCTCAAAACACTTTACAAGCATAGAGATATAACCTATATGGGTAACACTTTAGTTTAGGTGCTGCAAAAAACTCATCTGTTACTCATATGCTGTTATGTAACAAGACCTTAACAAAGGCTTCTATTTGTCTTAATGACACCTACATAGCATCAGTGAAGTGCTTTTTATCTCTATGCAGTGTGGCATGTTAAGAGCTGGTGAAATTACTTAAGAATGTGAAGGACTATACTGAGGTATGCAATATCAAGAGAAATCTGCCACATCTGACCATTCCAAAGTGAAGATATTTTAGCAAGCCACATTACAGAAATACAGTAAATAACCACTTTACCGATGCTTTGTAAGTGCTGTTAAGTCTTTTGTTAAGGTTTTATTATGTAACAGTATATGAATGATAAATGTGTTTTTTAAGTACCTAAGCTAAACTGTTACCCCTTATTATTAATGCATACATTTGTTGCATGTGCAGCACAGACATGTGATGGGACATGCAGAAGGTCACAGTAGTAGTCAGTGCTGGAGGTGAACTGGCAGCCTGGGCCACTAATATAAAAAGTTACAGTCCACACAAGAAACAGTCATACTGGGCCAATGGAGAATAGAATAGAATGAACAAGCCAACTTTGGGATATGGGAAGAAACCAAAGACAACACTGGCAAACAACAGTAATGCAGAGAGAGTGAGAGCATAAAAACTCCATGGAGATGGTAACCAGGCTGCAAGTTGAACTCGGAGTCTGAAAGCTAAGATTTTCGTATAGTATAAGTAAACTTATGAAATTCACAGATGATACTAAAGCTGGAGGAATGGCAAACACCAAGGAGGTAGAAAAAATAATTCAAAAACACTCAGACAAGCTTTAGAAGTGGACAGACACTTGGAAAATACAGCTTAATGTACAAAAGTGCAAAGTGCTCCATGTTGGCAAAAAGAACGTCAGAAATACAAGATGGGAGACACTGTTCAATAGGATAAAACCTGTGAAAAAGGATTTAGGGTTTATATTGACACAAAGCATGGTGGCGCAGTGGTAGCGCTGCTGCCTTGCAGTTAGGAGACCCGGGTTCGCTTCCCAGGTCCTCCCTGCGTGGAGCTTGCATGTTCTTCCCGTGTCTGCATGGGTTTCTTCTGTGTGCTCCAGTTCCTCCCACAGTCCAAAGACATGCAGGTTAGGTGTATTGGTGATCCTAAATTGTCCCTAGTGTGTGTGCCCTGCAGTGGGCTGGCGCCCTGCCTGGGATTTTTCCTGCATTGCGCCCTGTGCTGGCTGGGATTGGCTCCAGCAGACCCCCGTGACCCTGTGTTAGGATATTGCAGGTTGGGGAATGACTGACTATTGACACAATGTTTCATCATCTAAGCACATTCTACACAGACAGCAATTAAAAATGCAAATGAAATGTTAGGTAATATTGTAAAAACTGTTGAATGTAAATCAAGGGACATTATGCTCAGACTATATAACACACTAGTGAGACAGCATCTGGAGTACTGTGTGCATTTCTTGTCGCACCATTACAAAAAAGACATAGCAGCACTTGAAGCTGTGAAGAGGAGAACAGCCAAGTGCTTCCCAGGACTTAAGGACACACCATACACTGACAGACTCAGGGAATAAAACTTGTTTAGCCTCAAGAAGAGGAGACTGCATGGGGACCTCATCCACATATTCAAAATTCTCCAAGTATATCCAGCAGAATTCTTTTAACTCAACTGCGAACGGCGTACTTGAGGACAACAATGGAAATTAATGGTAATTGCATTTGGGACTGAAGCCAGGAAGCATTTCTTTACACAAAGAGTTATGGGACTCTGGAATAAACTTGCAAGACATGTAGTTGAAGCAGAAACCTTTACAACCTTTAAGAAGTATCTGGATGACATACTGAGACAACTTAGCTATTAGCTAAACAAATGAAACTGGTAAGACCGAATGGTCTCCTCTCATTTGTCAGATTTATTAAGTTCTTAAGCAAGGCCACTAACTATTACAAATCTTTAAATCTATTCTTGTTTATACGTTTTCATTCACCCATCCATATTACGAGGCTTACTTATTCTATTATGGTGTTTTGTTGAGCCAGAACTTAAAATAGAAGCATCATCTGCAAGGAAGACTCAGTCCCAAATGGGGTGTCCAACTCAACTGAGGGGATATTAATTCATACACACAACCACATGAAACAGGTGTCTTTTAATCCTTGGAATGTGGGAGGAAATTGGATTAATAAAACAACACTCCTGTAGAAAAAAATGAGGACATGCAAATTCCAAATGGACAAGCCAGGAATCAAACCCAAGAGCCTTGAGGTGTGAGGCTGCAGCACTGCATTGTATAACACCATAATAGCATATGTATCATATGCTATTAAATTACATAAGATTTTAAAATGATACTTGCTTTTGGTATAAATTAACTTGCACCGAACATTTTCAGAGTGCAGTATTTTCAGTTTTATAAAGACATTTTTTTAAGATCTTTTTCTCCAATTCTTGAAAGATTGTTTCATATGCTGAACTAGCTGTATAACCCGTGCTGTAAAAAGCCTGGGGTCCCAGAAATTACTGAAATCATCAGAAAAAAATTGAAATGTAGAGATGTCAGGTAATTGAAAGGAACTACTCTGGGCATCTCTCTCCTAGGTGGTTTCGTTTTGCCGATGTGCTCACCTGGCTTGTGTTATTAGCGGTTAAGCGAGATTCTGATTCCTTACCCCGACTCCCCCTCTCACTTCCGGGCCGGACAGACACACACACTTCCACACGTAGACGTTTATATATAAGATTGTATACCTACTTTATATAATATAATGCAATGTAACCATCTCAACCCTGCTTAATCTAATTCAGGGTCACTTACAAATATGTATGTATGTATACAGCACACTAGCATTCAAAAGTTTGGAACTCTAACTAAAATAGTAAATAGTCATCTACAACAGAGAAAAGAAAGGATTAAAATGCTGGAAAAGAATGCAGACATGTCTGGCTGATTCCAAACCTTTGCTCATATCTAAACTGTTTTTTTTTATTTGGTAGTTTCAGATATGGCTTTTCGTTGAAACTCAGCCAGCATTCCTGGAATGGTCTTTTCACTGTTGTGGATGACCCTGGGGTTAGTAGACATGTACTTTTTAAGGAGGCAGCCCTTTAAAGCCCACAAGGTGTCTGGTTCTCAAACTACAGACTCTGATGTCTACATCTGGGCCTTTCACTTCTTTCCTGCCCTGGTTAGATCCCCGTTGCCCTCGTTTCCTTAGACATTATCAGGCACCATTACATGAAATCTGTAGTTTCCTAGAAATTTCTCACATGGGGTCCCCTTAATTTAAAACAAAAAAACAATGAGTACTGTAATGTGTTTCTTCAGGAAGCAGTTTTGTTTTGTCCATTTTTGAACCCAGAACTGAACATTTGGAATGTTAATACCTTGCATCCTAAGAAAAGACAATTCACTTGCTTGAATAAAAGGTTTTGGCTGTGCTAACATGATTACAAGGGTTTTTCTAATAACCAATTAGCCTTTAAACATGACTAATTTTGGATGAGCTAAGAGAGTGTACCATTAGAACATTGGAGTAATGGCTGTTGAAAATGGGATTTTCTAGTCAAAGGTGAATAATAAATTATAATAATAATTCTTTACATTTATATAGTGCTTTTCTCATTACTCAAAGCACTTCAGTGAGTGGGGAGCTATTCCAACCACCATTAATGTCTAGCATCCACCTGGATGATGCAATGGCAGCCATTTTTGTGCCATTATGCTCACCACACATTAGCTGTTAGGTGGTTAAGTGGTGCGAGATAGTTAGCCAATTAGAGGTAAGGGCTAATTAGGAGGCCAGAATGACTAGGCTATGGTGGGCAATTTAGCCTGGACATCAGGATACATCCTACGCTTTACAAAGGATGCCCAGGGATCTTTTGTGACCACAGAGAGTCAGGATCTTGGTATTCTTTAGAAGGATGGCGCCTGTCACTGCACTTGGGTTCCATATTCAGACCACAGTGTAGGTGCTCACTGTTGGCATCACCAACACCTCTTCCAGCAGCAATCCAGGCTTTTCCTTGATGGCCACCATCCAAGTCCTGAATGGAGCTGAATATGCTTAGCTTTAGATAGATTCGCTGTTCTGAAGTGCAGGTGATAGCCATTAGTAAAACAGTAATGTCTTGGCTGTATTTTGATATCAGTACAATGGTACCTTGATAAAAAGTATCAATTTCTATCAAAAACATGAACATTTCTGGTTGTGTGCAGAACACTAATATATATGCATACACAGGTATGTACTGTATATTCTTTATGAACCTTAAAGGTTTTGTATGTGAATTTAAAGAGATTCCACAAATTGTACAGACCTTGTTTTGACTGCCAAGTTTTCCACACAGAGAAGAAGAGGATTTATCTCAGTTCCTGATTACAGCGGCTCCTTATACCGGTCTTGTTTAGGATTTATTTTGATGTATGAATAAATCCTCATGCATTTGTATGGGATTTACTTTGATCCTTATACCAAACCCTCATGATAATGTCACAGCGCCACCTCCTGGTGCTGCTCAGGATTAGCCCACAAACAACAAAAATGCAGGGATCTTATTAACAAAGGAGGAATATAACACAAAAACAAAAAAATCTTGGCCACCCCATTAGGTTTTCACAGAAGAGAATGCGATACTAACTAGATGTCAGCCAACCTGCCTTCCTCATAACATGCCATGGTGTCTCTTCTAATCTTATATCCACAAGAAAATAATACAATGAGAGAATCTGTGCCCTGACAATCAATGGCTATTTATAACTTATCTTGGGTCATTTTTGGGTCAGGAGTTTTTAAACTAATGTGGACATATTGTATCACTGCCTCCTGGTGGCTCTAAAGACACTGCTCTCTGATCCCCAAATATAGTTAAAAGAGATGTGGCCCTCTATAAAATACCAACCATGCATAATTGGCCAGTGGCTCCTCATTTAAGATGTATTTTGTTGATGTATGGTGCTATGCCCTGTAGCACCATTTCTCTTCCCAAACCAGATTGCCAAGTAGTGGCACATTTTACTGATGTGATTCTTTATTCCGGCTGGGTGATGTGTGTGTTTTAACATAATATTCTCAAATCTGCTTCTTTCAATTCTGGGTTGCTGGCTCTCAGAGCCAATCGCAGTATCACTAAGTACAAAGCAGAAAAAAATCCATAGGCTGGGTTCCAGTCCATTGCAGGACCCACTCATGCACACATCCACTCTCACACAGTGCCACTCTGGAATCATCAAATCACTTCACAAGCACATGTCTGGGGATAGAGGAGGAAAACATGACTTTCTGAGAGAAAACCCATAGGATAGACATGCGAAGAACATGCAAACTCCTTATTGAGCGCGTCTAGGCGTACAATTCAAACATTACCCAGTAGGGCTACTCACTGTGCCACCATGTCACCACATTTGTACCTACATTGCTCTCTGTCTTCTTCTTCTGGCTGCTCCCGTTAGGGGTCGCCGCAGCGGATCTTCTTCTTCCATAACCTACTTTGCTCTCTGTAACTTTCTCCAATCTGGACAAATAACCCATGAACATCCATCCATCCATTTTCCAACCCGCTGAATCCGAACACAGGGTCACGGGGGTCTGCTGGAGCCAGTCCCAGCCAACACAGGGCACAAGGCAGGAACCAATCCCGGGCAGGGTGCCAACCCACCGCAGGGCACACATAAACACACCAAGCGCACACTAGGGCCAATTTAGAATCACCAATCCACCTAGCCTGCATTATTTATTCATGATTTAATATATGTTATTTCAAGCATTTAAGGATCCTGTTCCAGCAAAACAAAATACTGTCTGAAATGTTTACAACAAAAACATAATACTGAAATAACACAGAATCGCATGAAGGAATTCAGGGATGGCATGGTAGCATACTGCTTGGCACTGCTTCCTCATGGATTTAGCATCGTACTTTCTAATCTCATGCCAAGTCACACATTCTCCTCTTTTCTCTACCCACATCCTTCAAAATACAGGTCTTTGGTTAACTGGTAATTCTAAAATGGCACCATTATGAGTGTCCTGTATTGGATTGAATAAACACATGTGAGAAGGTGAGTGGACAACAGTACATGAACGCACAAATGTACCTCATAGCATCCTGCGGATCAGGCCTGCCCCACTGAGCAGTATTAGCTGTGAAATCACTGAGAAGGACAATGCTGTGGACTGCAGCACAGTAGGCAGGATAGAAAGGTGGAACAACTGTTGATTAATTTTGACTTTAGCCAGTCACACCTACTTGGAATAACTGAGACTGAGATTGTGCGTCACCAGTGTTCATTCTGCATGCAGACATACTGTGGTGACGTGTATTTGGAATGACTTCATAGATGGATGTGTGTTAGCACCAGTGGTGCGCATTTAAACATTTTTCCAGATTCTTATTATATGTAAACTTTTGTAAACGCATTTTTTCCTGAAATACTGAAAGCCTGTAATTTATATTAATTGACTGCAAAAAGGCAACAAGGATATTTGTGTAGCCCATTTGCTTTCTGTTTTTATATTGCTGCAGTAAATGTGTCTAGAATTATACTGTATATCGGAGTAAAAGTAGCCATTTGTGTTTGAATATGTAGTGAAGAATAAACTGAAAGTAGACAGAGAACTTTATAGTCAAGGAAAGTAGAAATATTTTCAAAACATTTTCAAGTATCAGTAAGAAAGTATTTCTACTTTGTTACTATACAGCACTGTGCCCATGTGGCATAGCAGCACAGCTTTGTGGCTGCAAAGTTAAAGTGATGAGGGTTCAATTTCCAGTCTGACAAATATTTATGCAAACTTAACACTTTTCATTCTCTGCATAGGTTTTCTTCAGAAACTCTCATTCTCTTCAGCATTTCACATTATTTCAGATGCTGTTCTGAACAAGTCCAGTGCTTGTTATTTTGCAGGATAGATTTTGCAGCTCTATCTAGAAATTCCTAAGGTCTAGAAAATGGCAAATATTATACTGTTGTATAAAAATGGTGACTGGGTAGATCCAAACAACTATAGGCCAGTAAGTAAGTAAACTTGTGTCACTGATAAATTAGTGGAAGGAATTATTAAAGATAAAATTGAGCAGCACATGGCAAGAACAGGACTTTTACTGAAAAGCCAGAATGGGTTTAGAAGAGGCAGGTCATGTTTTACCAACATGCTGGAATTCAAGAAGGAAGCAACAAAAGGATATGATCAAAGTGGAGCATATGATATTATTTATCTTGATTTTTAAGAAAGTATTTGATTAGGTGCCACATTGGAGGTTGGGCATCAAACTAAAAGAAGTGGCAGTTCAGAGTGGGGTTTGTATATGGGTTCAGAATTGGCTCAGTCACAAGGAAGCAGATGGTGATGGTGTGAGGCAGGGGTCAGTGCTAGGGCCACAGCTATTTTTAAAATACTGTATATAAATTACTTGGATAGGAATATAAGTAATAAGCTGGTTAACTTTTCAGATAATACCAAAATATGTGGATTAGCAGATAATCTAGAGTCCGTTGAATAATTACAGTGGGATGTGGACAGCATACAGACCTGGGCAGATTTGTGGCAGATGAAATTTAATGTCAGTAAATGTAAAGTATTACACATAGGAAGTAAAAATGTTAGGTTTGAGTATGCAATGGGAGGTCTGAAAATTGAGAGAATATCTTATGAGAAGAATTTAGGAGTCGTAGTGCAGCGGTTCTCAAACTTTCGTATTTCACGCCCTCCCCCTTTTCTACCTGGAATAATGTTGTGCCCCCTGCATAATATAAGATAGATGAGAATAACCCATGATACAACTAACGAAGGTATGATACTCATGCGGTTTCGCAGTATCCTATCATTTTTACTTCCAAAAGATTTGCATGTGTTCGGCTAACTTCGATGAAATATTTGCAATTTATTTTTTTTAAAGTGCTTTAATAACTGTTAAAATGCCTTGTGTGGTTTTTGGTAGTAATTCTAATCCTAAAAACAAAGAATAAATTATTTATTCTTATTTAATTATTTTTATGTAAAGAAACGACTAAATATGTTTTAACTTTTAAAAATCTCGAAAATGAGGACACAGATGAAGTCAATCTGCGCGAGACAAACGTATTTTCATCCGACAAATATTATACCACTGTTAGTTGTACCATGAAAATAACCCAATACGCAATCAATTATTTAACTCAATTTGGCAATATTGGCTATGCTGCCAATATGGTGCAATCGCGTCTCATTATCACCTGATCTTCTGTTACCCGAATGTTTGTGACAGATACCGATACATCTCGAACTTTCTGGATTGAAAATACGCAACTATAAAAGCAGCAGCAGTGGCATCGCTTGTCAGTTAGTCATTAGATCTATGCCTTAGAAATGTTTTATTTTAATTTTAGTTACAATGAACTCATTGTGATTGTATGCTGGCAAATTTAAATTTGAAATAAAAATGTAAAAAATTAATTTTGATGTCTTGTTCATTTATTCAATGCCCCCCTTGCACAGCTTCAGTGACGCCACACACCCCCCCCCCCCCCCCCGGGGGGGGCACCCCACAGTTTGAGAACCGCTGTCGTAGTGGACTCTGTGCTATCAACTGACAGATAATGTTCAGAAGCCTTTATGAAGACTAATGGAATGGCAGGTTATATAGCACCCTGGCCCTCCAGTCACGTATGCTCAAGCTTTATAATGGACTGGTGAGGCCTCATCTGCAGTACTGTGTGAAGTTTTGGTCTCAAGGCTACAAAAAGGACATAGCAGCATGAAAAAAGTCCAGAGAAGAGCGACTAGGCTTATTCCAGTGCTACATGGGATGATTAAGAGGAAAGATTAAAAGAACTGAGCCTATACAGTTTAAGAAAAAGGAGAGGAGACATTATTGAAGTGTTTAAAATTATGAAGGGAAATAGTCCTGTGGATCAAGACTGTTGCTTTAAAACGAGTTCATCAAGAACCAGAGACACAGTTGGGAAATTGTTTAGGGTAAATTTCGCACAAACATTAGGAAGTCTTCTTAACACAGAGAGCCATAGACACTTGAAATAAGTTAGCAAGTTGTGTGGTAGACAGTAGGACTTCAGGGAGCTTCAAAACTCAACTTAATGTTATTTTAGAAGAATTGCCATATTTTTTGCTCCATAAACCACACTTTTTTCCCCAAAAGTGGGTGGAAATGTCTGTGCATCTTATGGAGCAAATATTGCATCACAGACCGTGATGTGTATTACCTGACCTGTCAGCAGTAGCAACAGCTGTTAGAAGAGGAAGTGGTAGGCCCACGAGAAACCCCTGGGGACACTTAACACTATAATTACCAAAGCCTATGAAAAAACTCGTAAATGTGTCCCACCTTAAGTCCCTTGGCACCTCTCCGTCAGCATCTTTTGTCATGTAAATGTGTCAATAAGGTCGATAAGCAGCAAGCAGCCTGCAATCACATCCCCCCACCGCCACCGCCACACAGTTTTCTCAGCTCAAGTCTGTTTATCTGCATGTCAGTTGCTTCGAGTTGTATAGAGTGAGAAGTCAAGCAAAATGACACCTTTTATAAATACTATATCTTTACTTGGAACACATGCATTTCATGTGTGTTCCATGTCTACAACTTGTAAAGGTTAGCTTTGGTTTTTTTTATTCAGTTTTATTCTCTCAGTCGCATTCACGCTTCCTGCCATCTAACACTGTCGTTTTCACATAAAGACATCCTATAACAGAGGTGAACTCAGATGATGACAAGGGTTATACATCGGAGAAAGAATGCACGTTGCCGTTGCTGTACATTGTATATGTACACAGGAAGCTCTGCAGTCTACTTGTGACTTTATGTTGTAGGAAAATAAGTAAATAAATCAAGGTAAATAGGTAAATAACGTTCGATCTGGCTCTTATATACACAGTGCAGTGACGGCAGCTTCCACCTGCAGCTATAGACTCTTCAGTATGCCAGCGACCCTCCACGCTAGTGTTTAGATCTGGACAGTGTATGTGTCCAAAAAAGAAGTCTAACTGCATTCTCATACCATTGCTTACCAACTGAAGTGTCAGCATGCACTTTCGTGGCATTACACATTTTTTGAGCATGCCTGTGTCACTAAAACACAGGAAGCTCTGCAGTCTACTTGTGACTTTATGCTGTAGGAAGTAAGTAAATTAATCAAGGTAAATAGGTAAATAACATTCGATCTGGATTTTATGTAAGTAACATATAAATGTTAATGTTTTGGGCACATGCACCGTCCAGATCTAAACACTAACGTGAAGAGTCGCTCGCATACTGAAGAGTCTATAGCTGCAGGTGGAAGCTGCCATTAGCAATGCCTTAGATGGAACTGAAGATAGTATATGTTAGATATATGTTAGCAATGCCTTAGATAGTAATTGAAGATAACGAAGAAAGTGATATCAGTGATTGTGAGCTACTGAGCTTCATAAATTCTGACACTAGCAATGAGGAGTTATTGGGGTTTCCAGAAAACTAGAAGAGTGCTTGAACCTTAAAGTCTCTCCTCATTTGTTAATGACAGTGATGATGGTTCTTAATACCGCTGTTGACTTTACATGGTTGAAATATTATTCTGCTATGTTATTAAATATATCAGTACACCATTTGGTTCAGAATATTTTTTTTCTTGTTTTCCTCCTCTAAACCTAGGTGCGTCTTATGGTCAGGTGTGTCTTATAGTGCAAAAAATACGGTAAGTGGATAGGACTGGAGGGCTTTATTGGGCTGAATGGCCTGTTCTTGTCTAGATTGTTCTAATGTTCTAACATTCTAAAGGGGGTGTCATTGAGCCCCAGATCCCAGACACATTTGGGCCATACACAGTTTGAAGTACAAATAAAAATTATTTTACGAATCACAATATCTTCTTTTGATGTACAAAGTCCAAATGCTCAATCACAAGTAATACACAGTCCTTCCCTTCTTCCACTGCTCCAAGTGAGTGCTGCCCTCTGCCAATCGAATCTGACTCACTGATGAAGATGAGGTGGCTTCTTTATACTGGACCCAGGAGTACTTCTAGTGCCACAACACTGCATTTTGGAAGCACTTCTGGGTCAAGCAGCAGCACCCCAACAGGGCTGAATATTCAGACTACACCTCCCACCATGCCCTGCGGGTGTACAAATGGGAGCTCCGTCAGTGGAATGCTGTCACCCAGTGTATCAGGGAAATATATAATCTCAGGAATCAGGCATCCAGTTTCTTTCTGCTGGCCTCCCGGCCAGGAAAGTTACCAACAGCCAAACCAGCTGGAATTCCCATCTGTCAATTTTCCTTCATTGTGGCATCCCATCTAAGCAGTCTATCTTCTATGGTACTCACAGACGCATAGGGCACAAGATGGCAACAATCCTTAGACAGGACGGCAGTCCATTGGAGGGCAAACACACAAATGCACACATGCTAATATAACATCACCAGTACAGCTAACCCACATGTCCTTGGGCCATGAGTGGAAACCAGAGCACCTGAAGGAAATTTATGCGGACATGAAGAAAATGTGCAAACTCCACACAGGGAGGACTTGGGACATGGCCTCCTTATTGTGAGGTGCAGTGCTACCACTACTCCTCTGGGCCACCCTATTATTTGGATCAATTATTAAGATCAATCATACCTTTTTAAGTTCATTTGCATTATTTCAGTTAATAAATCTTTTCATCTTTTCAAAAATACTACTGCATTTTAGGCCAATCAATGACTCTCATAGGACGATGTGTGAGAGATTGTGTAAACGCCCCCTGTTACATGTGGCACATTACCCCGAGGGTGATCCGGCTTGTAAGATCCTCATTGTTGGGGACCCGAGTGGCTGGACCAGGCCAAGGGGTCATCCACATAACACCTGGCTGCAGCAGATAGAGGGTCATTTCCGGAGGGTGGGACTGGACCACTTGCCTGCCTGGGGAGTTGCAAACCGGGATCCCGAGTTGTTTCGTCGTGTATTGGGTGCGACAACGCACTGTACCTGTGCATGCTCCCCAAATTGACTTGACTTGTCCCTACCACCAAGCTAGGCATTGGGATGGGATAAAAAAATGATTAGTTTTTCTGCATATTTGGGCAAAGTGGTGGCTCTGAGGCTGGGGATCTGTGCCAGCAATCAGAAGGTTGCCAGTTCGAATCCCATAAATGCCAAAAGTGACTCCAATCCTGTTGGGCCCCTGAGCAATACCCTTAACCTGCAATTGCTTTGTCCTGAGTATGATGTTAATCTGCATCCAGCCCTGTAAGCAGGTCCTCCAACTTGCAGGGAAAACGTGGGGGTTGGTGGCAGGATTGGCCCTCCAGTCACTGTAAAAAACCTCACACTGTTCAGTGTGGTGCTGAGATGTCACTTGCTGCACTCAGATCTCAATCCGGGTGGCTTAACCGTGTGGTAATCAGAGCATGCTCCCAACCTCCTCTTCCTCCTCTGTATATTTCTAATAATTTATTATCACTTATTTTTTAAGTTCCAGTTCGTATTATTGTTGCTGCAGTGGTTAGTGCTGCTGCTTTATTAACAAGTCATCCTGCGTTTGAAGTCTGCCTCTGTTTATATACAGTTTGCTTGCTCTCCTTGTGCCTCTGTGGGTTTTTCTCTGGGCACTTCAATCTTCTTCTCAAACTACCAATGTCACACATATTAGGTTGACTGGCAATTTGAATCTGACTGCATGTATGTGCATGAGTGAGCCCTGTCTAAGGTTGATTCCTGTTTTAAACATGAAACTGCTGAGATAAATTTCACTCTGAGTTAGATTAAGTGGATCTGACAATACCGATGAGTATTGGTTTATTTTCTCACAGAACATTCTTAACAGGAGTCTGCGTTTTTGTCTTCTCTGTGGGTAGCTGTCCAGCCCTTCAGTTAGCATGATTTCTATTTCATGTATTACACATTTGTTTAATAGTTTCACTGGGAGCAGTCAAGACATACTTTATGAATGTCTCTTTATTACTGTGTGCAAATAAAAATACCAGCTAAAGGGAATGCTGCATGGTATTCTGCTTTTCTTTTACAGTTTTGTATTTGTAAATGTATGAATTTATTTAGTGATAGATGCTATATATGAATAAATTCCAACCTAAGTCCTTAAAATGATGGAGGAAAATGCAGTTGCTGATGTTTGGCATGAATCTATTTTGTCATATTACCCTTTGATGCAAATAATATTCAGTGAGACAAACAATAACTGCATTTCACACCATGAAAACAACCACCCACCCAACATCTAACCTATCTACCCTGATCAAGGTTACACAGTACAGGAGATTGTTGTCCACGCTGTAAAGTGTGATTAACGTTTTTATAGCCTTTTCCCATTTGACTCGTCATAATTATATTAAATTATGCTGCATTGTCCTTGAAAATAAATCTTGCAGAAAATCCCCTTGAAGGAGGGCCTGCCTTTACTTCACTTTGAAAGACCACAGTAAGCGTGACACAGAAATTCAAAAATATGTTTGTATAGATATAAAAACACTGATCTGAGGAAAAAAAAAAGAAAAATCATGGCTGACATTCTTTAGAGAGATAATTTATTAAGAAAATAACAGTAGTGCGGTGTGACGGCCTCACCATTCCACATTCCTGAGTTCAAATCTTGGCCTGGGCACAGTCTGAGCGGGTTTTCTCCAGGAACCCATTTTACTATTATGTCACAAAGACATGGGGCAAGGTTCATGGGCATCACTACATTGGCTATGAGTGTGTCTGAGGGTCCTGCAGTGAACTGGAATCCTGCACAGGCCTGATTAATGCCTTCTGCCTGATTATGCTGGGATGGTTTCCCAAAAATCCTGATGGATGTACTTAATTAGTGAAAGATTAATTTACTTTCCAAGAAAAAAAAATGTTGGATATTTTACAGCTGCTCATTCCTGAGTAAAAGATAAAAGTACATTTATTAATGAGAATACTTCACAGAACTAGATATCTGGGTTCAATTCCTTACCTGTTCCTCATCTCCCTTCTGCTTTCTACAAACATGGACGTTATCTTAATAATAATCCAACAATGACCAGGTGAGAGCAAGTGCTTCAAGCAGGTTTACTTTCAGCCTGGCACAGCATAAAAGAATTTAATAATGCTATGAGTAATGGTTCCCAATGACGAAATATTACAATAAGTAACATAACATAACATACTTAAATCTGTTTAATCTAATTCAGGGTTATAGGTAGCTAATGGCCCAGCCAGACAGAATCTTTCACAAGGCAGGAGCCATTCTGTCACAGGGCCTTTACAGGATGTCACACGCAGGACCAATCTAGAACCTAACAACATTAGAACAATTTAGCAATGTTGTTATTTGCCTTGTACATCTTACTGTTTATCCAGCAGCAGCTGCTTATTTTTCAGTTTGTGGCCAGGTGCATTAATGACAACTCAGGACTGCAGCAAGAAATTCTGGGATGCCAACCTAAGTCGTCCATTTTATTTCGTCCAAACACAAAAAAAAAAAAACAATTGAAAAACAACTGAAATGACGTTTGTTGGTGTGCAACCCTTCAGTGGGAATTCAAATCAAAGAGTGACTGGAGTTTTGTCGTACTCTAACAGAACTCCGTTTTCGCAGGTTGCTCTGACCAAAAGTGACGCCTCCTTCTGGGGGATTTTTGCCTTTAGGACCGGAGGTTTGAGTGATGGTTCAGAGGCTAGGGATCTGCGTTGGTAATCAGAATCCCATAAATGCCAGAAGTGATTGTACTCTGTTGGGCCCTTGAGCAAAACCTTCAACCTCACAATTGCTCCATCCTGGGTATGATGTTAACCGGCAAGCAGGCTTTCCAACTTGAAAAGGAAAATTTAGGGGTTGATGGCAGGATTAGCACTCCAGTAACTGTAAAAAAACTCACACTGTTCCACTCCATTTAAACTAGTGTAGTGCTGAGGTGTCACCTGTCGCACGGCTGCGCTCGGGTCCTAATTTGGGATTGTGTGGTGGATGCAACAACGTGCTGTGTCAGTGCACGCTCCCAACAGGACTGGAAAGGGTGAGGGTTAATGCTTTCACTGGGCAGCTTCTTGGCAATGTGGGGAAAGAAGGAGATAACACTGTGAGCATCAGCCTCATCTCTGTGGGTTACTGCATACTTCGACTGAGGCTGCGAGGAGGTCCTTGAGCTCACATGCGTTATTAACTGCTTACTTACCTACAGTTTTCTTTAAATTCTTACTGCCTCTGTATTTAGGAATGAACTTGTCCTGCTTTGTACCTAAAACACTTTTAAACTAATAATTCCACTCTTCACTTTTTTTTTTTTTTTTTTTAAGATTTTGTTCAAAATTTGCCCTATCAAAGTTAAATAGGCACTCTGCCAAAACACAGTGTAATGTATTATTTTATTGTCACTAGATCCTAAAGGTTCATTCACTTCCAATCTTGCTTTCTATCATGATTATTACAAAATACTAAACCTAGACAGCTTTCTCCTCTCATTGGTTCTTTAAAGGACCTGTCAGATTACACGACTTTTCCAGTATCAGCAACTTCAGTCTTCAAGTGTGACATCACCTCTGACTAGAACTCAAGTAGTGTGGCTTAACATAATGTGTTCAAAAACTGAATGCATCTATGAAATCCTGTTCTTGTGTTCTGCTATTTTAACATTTAGAAAGTTGCCCATGACTATACTATCATCTTCTACACTTGCTTTGTACAATTATTAAAAAGATGCATATTGAGATTACTATATTGTCTGCATAAGGGGATTCTGTAACACACTCCCAATATCATTCATCTATGCCTGTGTACTGAGCAGTAAGGGTTTTTTGAAGGACAACTGTGAGAAGAGGTGTAGTCAAAGTCAGAAAAGGATCAAAACTGTAAAATCTAACACATGGTGTCCAACCCAAAATTAGAAGCAAAAGGAATAAAAGTTAAGAAGTCATAGGCAAGAGGCAAATCAAAAAAGAAACTAAGCAAAGCTAATAACTATCACAATACTGAATGTCAAAGATTTTGTGGAAACCATAACTCAGATGGGCGGCACGGTGGCACAGTGGTAGCACTGCTCCCTCACAGTAAGGAGACCCGGGCTCACTTCCCGGGTCCTCCCTGTGTGCAGTTTGCATGTCCTTCCTGTGTCTGTGTGGGTTTCTTCAGGGTGCTCTGTTTTCCTCCCACAGTCCAAAAACATGCAGGTTAGGTGCATTGGTGATCTTAAATTGTCCCTAGTGTGTGCTTGGTGTGTGGGTGTGTGTGTGTGTGCCCTGCGGTGGGCTGGCACCCTGCCTGGGGATTTGTTCCTGCCTTGCACTCTGTGCTGGCTGGGATGGGTTCCAGCAGACCCCCGTGACCCGGGTTGGAGAATGGCTGGCTGGGATAACTCGGATAGGCAAATGATCTCAAGGGTGACTTTAAACCCATTGCATCCTTAACACAGTTCACAACCCCTGAGAGACACGTAGCAACATTACAAGCAGACAAAAACAGCAGAGATTATAAATAACCAAGATGATGACAAAAATGGTACCAAATAATTGAAAATAACTAATAAAATAAGTACATTTTGAATTGAAAAACAAATGGGGATTTCACAATCTAGGGCCAAAGAAGCTCCCAAAGAAAGTGTTCAGCCTCATACATTAATGCAAAAATATGCACATAAGATTGAATAGTGAAGTCCTTCGTAACAAACTGGTTTGTTTCCTGGTCTAATCCAGACATCCTGACTATGATGTAGCTCATCGTCCAATTAAAATACATTCAAATACTGTTTTACATTTTTCCTTCTTTAATAGATCACGTAGACCTGTTTTTGAGATACTCATCCACATCCTTTTGATATAACCTGTTTCTGTTATTGCTATGATATTGTAATTTTGTGATGCTGCATATAACTCCAACTCACTTGTCTCACATGTTATGAGGGTCCAAGTTCCATCTCTTCCTGAAGGCACCCCATCCCATAAACCTAATCCACATCAAGATTTGAAACATGCATTAGAGCAATTGTGATGAGAACAGGCTTAATAAGGCTGTCCATTCTATTCACCTAGATTGTCCAAAATAACATTGAATCTCCTCATTCTTACCCAGGGAAAACCTCTGAGAAGAATCAATTTTGTCAGTTCTCCTCCTCAACTTATCAGCTAATTGTTTAAATCTGAATTTCAGGACTGGTAGTCTACGTACTCTTAATAACTTCAGAGAAAAGAGGAAGAAAAATGGCAATTCCCAGAGGAAATCGTATACAGACATGGACAGAATGTGTAAAGTACACATGGATAACAACAAGGTGGAGGATTCAAAGCAAGAACACTTAATTCAGGAGGCAACAGTGCTAAACCCTATGCCACTGTGACATCTTTCTTCAAGTAAGTGGTTCCTGAAAATAAAAATAAATTAATCTCTGCACTTTAATTGCATAAATTCAAAAATAGTCATTTATTTTCAAAAACAGCTTATTCTCTCATGCAGGCCCATGGGAGGAGGACTCTTTATCAATTAACCTGTAGCACACTGTCAAGGTCACACCTCAAATGCTAACACCGTGTTGTTCCACATTCTACAAAACATTGACTCTTTAGGACACATCATAAATTCATCTCCATAAACCTATCAGGCACTGTAATTATTTGTTTGTGGAGCAAAGTAGACCAGTGCAATTCACAAAAGAATTCCAAACTAATTTCAAAAAGATAAGATAGCAAGGCATAATGTAAAATAAACAGATTTATTTCTTCATACACTGTTTTGCAAAGAAACTGTAACATGCGTTAAAGTTAAATCTTGAATTACTTAAGAACTGAGTAAGAGCAACACAGTGATTAGTGTTATCACCTCACAGCGTCAGTAACCTGAGTTCATTTTTTAACCTGCTCACTGTCTCTGTGGGATTTGCATATTCTTCTTAGGTTTTGAAGGAATTGCGTGTCCCATTATGTTGTGCAGGGCGGCATGGTGGCGCAGTGGTAGCGCTGCTGCCTCGCAGTAAGGAGACCTGGGTTCATTTCCCAGGTCCTCCCTGCATGGAGTTTGCATGTTCTTCCTGTGTCTGCGTGGGTTTCCTCCCACAGTCCAAAAACTTGCAGGTTAGCTGCATTGGTGATCTGAAATTGTCCCTAGTGTGTGCTTGGTGTGTGTGTATGTGTGTGCCCTATGCTGGGCTGCAACGCTCCCTGGGGTTTGTTCCTGCCTTGCGCCCTGTGCTGTCTGGGATTGTTTCCAGCAGACCCCCGTGACCCTGTGTTAGGATATAGCAGGTTGGACAATGACTGACTGACTATGTTGTGCCCACTAACTAACTGGAAGGTGTTGGTTCTTTTCTTTAAACATGTTGCCCCAGGAGTAAGGGTAGTTTTCTTGTGTTAATAAAATGGATGGACTTTAGTTTTGTGTGTATATATGTGTGTAATTTGTCTATTCATTACACATATGAACCTGATGATTAACCCTTTGTGTTTGCTGCAGTTGAATGGCTACTCTGGTATTCCTGTTGAAGGGTTAGGTTAGGCACATCCCACACCTGATTATTGATGTGTGTGGAGTCTTCACATTCTTTCTGTGTCTCTGTTGGTTTTCACCTACTCACAAAAGTGACGCGGTGTGAGTGTATGTGAATGGTCCCTGTGATCTGCTGGCAGCTTTTCCCAGGTTAGCTGCTGACTTGCGCCTAATATTCCTCTTTTTCTTTTGGCTACTCGAGTCTCTACTCACATACTGAGATGTACATATTAGGATTATTGATGCTTCCACAGTGGAGTCAGAAAGTATTCAGACCCCTTCATTTTCTGCATATTTTATTTTATTGTAGATTTAATTATGGAGGGATAAATTTCCCACTTTTGACCATCAATCTAAATAAATAATAATATAATAATCTACTCTATCTATACTAATAAAAGGCAACGCCCTCACTGACTGACTGGCTGACTCACTCACTCACTCACTGACTCATCACTAATTCTCCAACTTCCCGAGTAGGTGGAAGGCTGAAATTTGGCAGGCTCATTCCTTACAGCTTACTTACAAAAGTTAGGCAAGTTTAATTTCGAAATTCTATGCGTAACAGTCATGACTGGAGCCTACTTTCGTCCATATATACGGCCATAGCCATAGCCTGCAGCTCGGTCGCCGTTTGAGGCGGAGTTGTGTCCTGCATCATCACGCCTCCCACGTAATTGAGTGCCTGCCCATATAAGGTAAATATTCACGGGTGAAGGACTGTGCTTAGCATATTCATAAGTGCAGCTACTGCGGAAACCCTCTGACGCTGAACAAGCCTTTGTACACATATCAATAAGAAAGCAAGGTGTAAAGCTTAAGTTTAAATTACGTTCATAGACACGCTGCCACTAAATATTCGCAGGCAAATCCACAACTTAATACTGGGAATGCCTGTTAAATATCTTAGATTCACGAGTACCGATTTGGGTAGTGATCACTTCGATGAATGAAACCTGTTCAAAAATCACATTACACAATTGAGATGGCAGCAAAAGAATATGAAGCGAGTGACGCATACAAGCATATTTATGAGTGCAGCTACTTCGGAAACAAAGCATGGTGTAAACCTAAAGTTTAAATTAAGTTCATAGACAGGCTGCCGCTGGTGTTTGTCATGCCCACGACGAATATGATATTCGCAAGATACAAGTTTAATGAGAAGACGCAGGGTTTAAACGAGACTTTTGATCACTTTGTAACAGGGTTAAAATTGCTGTAACAGAGTTTAAATTGTTGGTATGCCAGGTCTGAGCTAACATTAAATAAAGCCGTGGACATCGCGAGATTGCACGAGATAGCACAAGCACAGCTGAGAAGCTTCGATGCATGTACTCCGAGTGGCTCACGTGAACTAACTTTACAGGACTGGGAAAGGTTAAATTAAGTTCGCACGAGATGCAGATTACGCTGCACGGCAGCAGCAGCAAGCCAGCAGCTGATCGAGCAAAGAGGAGGTAAAAAAAAAAACTGTATTTGTTTCCCATTGTGTCACCGTTTAAGAGGGGGTTTAGGAGGAGTGACCACGTCTCCTTGGGGTGCATTCAGCCCCCCTCTTCACAACGCGAGCGGCAGAGATGTGAAGTGGCTGGTGCGTAGTGCACGTTGGGGTGGGCGTTGGTATTGGTGAGCGAAGTGAGCAGGGGGTGAACCCCCTAGTAAAATAATAAAAATATAAAATAATAATATAAAATAATAAAATTAATAATCCATAATGAGGTCAAGCAAAATGACACCTTTTATTGGCTAACTAAAAAGATTACAATATTCAAGCTTTCGAGGTAACACAGGCCGCTTCCTCTTGAAAGCTTGCATGTTGTAATCTTTTAAGTTAGCCAATAAAAGGTGCCATTTTGCTGGACTTCTTATTACATCCATAATGGCTAACATGGTACAACACCCTAGTACCAACCCATAATGACATGTTTTCAGAAAGGTTTACAAGTTTATTAAATATCAAAAATTGAAACCTCTCCAATACAGCTGTCTTGGCTTGAAAAAATTGCGTATTTGGTATGTTTTTAATTTTTTTCTCTGTGCCCCCTGAACCTCCAATGTGAAGCACCAGTGTGGGAACTGGAGTTTGGAACACAATTCTGTGTGACAAAAGCATATATACCATGATTGTGAAGAACTAACTTTGACTTGAAAAATACCAAACTTACCCTTTAATGCAGAGACGCCACCAACAGACACATACCCAGTAAAAATCGAGAGCAACACTTGAAATGACAAAAGGCAACCTTCCCATATTTCCTGTGTATATCTTGAGTCAGCAGCACTTTACAAAGCTGGAGTCTATAAAGTATAAGGCACACCCCATCTGAGTATATTTACACAGGCATGTACTTATGCATCTTCCATCTGTTGAACCAGCAGAGGTGGGTAGTAACGAGTTACATTTACTCCATTACATTTACTTGAGTAACTTTTAAAAAAATTGTACTTCTAAGAGTAGTATTACTGCACCATACTTTTTACTTTTACTTGAGTACATTTGTGAAGAAGAAACGCTACTCTTACTCCGCTACATTGGGCAACACTCGACTCGTTATTTTTTTTCAATTTACACATTACACTATATTTTTGCCAGAGAGAGGCCGCCAGTGGATCTACTGCATGATTGTTTCACCAATCAGATGTAGCAACAATAATCACAAGACTCCGTTTCACCAATCAGATGTAGCAACAATAATCACAAGACTCTGTTTCACCAACAGATGTAGCAACAATAATCACAAGACTCAGTTTCACCAATCAGACGTAGCAACAATAATCATATGGCTCTGTTTCACAAATCAGATGTCACATGCAGTCACATGACCACACACAAACTGTGGCGGCATCACAGACAGCGGACAGGGAAAGAAAGAATACAAGTGGAATCTCGGTTTGCGAGCATAATTCGTTCCGGAAACATGCTCGCAATCCAAAGCAAATTTCCCCATAAGAAATAATGTAAACTCAGATGATAGATAGATAGATAGATAGATAGATAGATAGATAGATAGATAGATAGATAGATA
>JANRMT010027041.1:41494659-41517211 GCA_026402145.1 Polypterus bichir lapradei | reverse complement strand
TCCAGGTGTTCTAATTGTTTAATGAATCCATTATTTACTAATTAGTGGGTCTGATGCTAAAGTAGCTGCAGCCTTTGATTATTCAGTGTTGTTTGCCAGCATGTCTGCTCTGCTAGTTTTTAAATGTTATTAATAAGATACAACAAAGGAGGAAAAACTACACAGAGAAAGAGCAAAATATAATGAAATCAACAAAAGAGAGTTAAGCATTTAAATCTATAGCAAAAGCAGAAATATTTTAAAATGTCTTATAAATGTAAAAATCATGCTGCTGTGCTTTTCTGAATGTGGAATAAAAGAAAAAATACCAGCTAATTAAATGAGATCAGTGCTATCAGGTGTTGTCATTGATTATGAATCTGGTTGGAACAAAAACCTGCAGCCACAATGGGTCCCCAGGACCGAGTTTGGGTAGCACTATAGTATATGAATACTGATATGGTTTTAATGTTCCAACAATGCTCATGTCACAAATGTTTAAGTGTTCAATCTTAGAAAATAGCTATTAATTTTTGGAAATCATAGGAGTATACTGCCATTAAAATCACATATTGCCTAATACAATCACAGAACGTGCACTTCTAACAGAGAGGAATATCATGATCAATAAGATGCTCATTGTTAACAGACATGTACTCTCAAATTATAATGCAGATCAGAACATAACAAATCTGACAAATAAGAAGGGACTGCTCAGTCCATCAAACTAATTTGTTTAGCTAATAGCTAAGTTGTCTCAATATCTCATCCATACACTTCTTAAGATTATCAAGGTTTTTGCTTCAACTAAATGTCTTAGTAGTGTTTTCCCGATCCCCACAAATCTTTGCTTAAAGAAGTGCTTCCTGGCTTCAGCCTTAAATACACTTCCCCTTAGTTTCTATTGGTGTCCTCAAGTACGTGATTCATTCTTAAGATGAAAACTTCTGCTGGATCTGCTTTATCAGTGCCTTCGAGAATTCTGAATTGCTGGATTAGGTCGCCACGAAGACTCCTCTGCTTGAGACTAAACAGGTTTAATTCTCTGTCAGAACAGGACATGTCTTCAAATCCTGAGATGCACTTGGTTGCTCTCCTTTGCACAGTTTCTAGTGCTGCTGTGTCTTCCTTGTATTGTGGTGACCAGAACAGCCCTTAGTACTGCAGATGCAGTTTCACTAGTGCATTATACAGTCCGAGCATAACATCTCTGGATTTATATTCAATAGTTTTACAATTTAATCTAAAATTTTACTTGCCTTTTTATTAGCTTTTGCACATTGTTTAGATGATGAAAATGTTGTCTTAACATAACCCCTAAATCCTTTTCAGAGTTTGTTCCCCAGGGCCGTCTTAACATATGGGCACAATAGGCAATGTCCAGGGGCCCATGATGTTTCTGATTCCTATGTATATTTCTGTTTTGCTATCAAAACAGGGAAACCAGCACACTACTTTGCCCCGAGGGCCTATGATGCTGGTAAGACAGCCCTGAGTTAATCCCTTTAGAACAGTCTTTTTCCATCTTATATTTAAAATTGAAATTCATTTTGCCTACATGTAGCTCTTTGCACTTTTTTACATTAAACTACATTTTCCAAATGTTTGCCCAGTTCTGAAGCTTATCCAGGATTTTTTTTTAATTTTTACTCCCTCCTCAGTGTCTGCCATTCCTCCAATTTTAGTGTCATCTGCAAATTTCACAAGTTTGCCAAAGATAACTAAATCAATGCTGTTAATATAAATCAGAAAAAATACTGAACCAAGGACAGACACATTGGGGATTCCACTGATGACCTCACTCCATGTGGTCCATTCTCTTCTTCTTTGTAATCTTTGTCTCCTGCCAGTTAACCAACTTGAGACCTAGTTTTGCAGGTTACCTCTGATGTCTACAGCTTCTAGTTTCCAAATTATGTACAGTACACATAGTTGTATACACGGATGTAGATGTAAAGATTTAAACATAGGTCACTGTCTGTTCTCAACTAAAGCTGCTTCACTCTGTAAAGGGCATATGCACCTGGGGATAAAAAAGGTCAAAGCGATTGACAGAGAAAGTAATTTGTGGGGTCAAAAGGAGGTCTGTAAACAAAATTTAAGAATACAGTTCTAATGCAATGTTCAGTTCATTACTGATAAAATATTTTTGTATACATTTGAAAAACGGCGCTATCCTTTAAAAAGCATCAGTTTACTTAAACATGCTCTTCCCAGATACCGATTGTATTTATATTGCAGTAGAAGATTGGCTATTTTATGCACACATGTACAAAAATACTTCACGAATAAATATTATTATACAAAAAAATCATAGGTCTGTATATAAAGCATGTCTAACAAAAAAGGTATATGGACTACCAGGTTTGCGAAGCTAGTAGTCCAAATGATTTACAATTTGTCCCTCTTAGTAATCTAATCTAATCAAGTTATTCGTAAAAAATACGTAAGAGAATACGTAAGAGTTTTTCAGAACGGAGGGATATTTTCAAAATGGGGGGAGGAGCTGGTCAGTCTGGAGGATTTTACCAGTACCTGGCAATTTTGAAAAGAAGAAACTCTGGCGCATGGGTTCATTCCTTTCACTGTTTTATAAACTTTGTCTAATTTCTAAAGCTGTTTCGTGGAAAACCAGAGTTGTATCAAAACCCCAATCCATTGTAGTACATACTGTGTTCTCTCACAGGGTCGAGAAAAAACAAGGTTGGCAAAGTATTGACACACAATTCTGCAGAACAAAGATATCGCTCCATTCATCCATCCATTATCCAACACGCTATATCCTAACTACAGGATCGCTCAATTCAACTTTTTTACATTCAGTTGTCAATAGTTTGACGATAGGAATTCGCCAGGCTAATACAGTGGAGCACTTTAAAATACTGCTGAAAACACATTACTTTAACATGGCCTTTTCATAACTTCACTTTATCTTAATCCTGATACTCTGTATGTTCAATTCATTATAATAACTATTCATGGTGGCACTAAAATCCGTACTGACCCCTACTCTCTCTTCTGTTTCTTTTTCCGGTTTTTCTGTGGTGGCGGCCTGCGCCACCACCAACTTACTCAAAGCACCATGATGTCCCAGCATTGATGGACTAAAAGCCAGAAGTCCACGTGATCATCATCATCATCATCAAGTCCTTCCGTGAAAACCATAAATACAAAGAGGACTGTTTCATTTATGTTAGGTAGATTGCCCAGAGGGGACTGGGCGGTCTCATGGCCTGGAATCCCTGCAGATTTTATTTTTTTTTCTCCGGCCGTCTGGAGTTTTTTTTTTTTGTTTTTTCTGTCCCCCCTGGCCATTGGACCTTACACTTATTCTATGTTAATTAATGTTGACTTCTTTTATTTTCTTACTGTGTCTCTTATTTTTTTATTCTTCATTATGTAAAGCACTTTGAGCTACATTTTTTTGTATGAAAATGTGCTATATAAATAAATGTTGTTGTTGTTGTTGTTGACGAATTTGACCTCCGTACAGCAGGTGGCAGTAAAGTGACATTAAGATTATTACTCGCCAACAATATCATATCTCAAATCCTGAAAACAACCAGCTCCTTTCTTAATACTTTAGCCGCTTTGACTTGTGGACTTTTGTGAAGAGAGCGATCCTGAAAGGTCAGCTTTTAGAAAAAAGCTTTTGAATTCTGCCATTTGATGCTACTTATCTTACACTATCAACGGCTTTTTCCTTTCTGTTGATGCAGCTTTAATTAAAGGGTGAGCTTGTTGTGTGCGCGTCACGTGTTCGTGTCTGCCGGTGACGCGCATGTGTATGTGAAGCGCGTGCCTGTCAAACATTCATTGTGTCCGTGGCAGACGGGCTGTGACGCTAGGTAAGCACGTTTTGTTTACTCCTCTTTACTTTTTTCCAACTGATGTTTGAATTGTTGGAGTGCGTTTAACCCTATTCTGATGGTTTATTCGTCGGGGCCTGTAATCAGAAGAAGGCATCTGGCTTCTCAGCAGTTCATTTCCATTGTGAAAAGATGTTGTTGCTTCGTTTTATTTCAGATGCCTCCTTGCATACCAGATTGGGCTGTTTGATTCAAACGGCGATTTAGGCTATATATAATGTTTATCGCACAGGCGACATCACTGTAACTGCTAAAGGACATCAAAATGCCGACAGTGCTTTATGTTAGACCAGCACCTATTTATCTGGCATTTCGGAGTAAACCACCGGCATTTCACCAGGGAATGTAGTAACGTAGGCCAACGAAATGTTTAATTTTATACCTTTTAAATAGCATTGTTTAACAGTTGTCTACGGCAAGCAGCGTCATCCCGTATCTTTAACTTGAACTGTATTCCATTTGTTAGCGATCACGTAATGGTTTATTTATTCCATTGTGGGGGAGGGGTTCCTGTTACACGATAACGATAAATGCAGAAATTTTAATTCACAAAACAGTGAAGAAGACCTCTTGAACGGTGGAATTGTCTCATGATGGATTGTATGTACAAAAATAAAATATTGCCTCACGGAACATGGCTGTAATTTGACTAAAAACCAGGTGTTTAGTGTGGGTTAGAAAGAGGACAGCAATGGCAACCACAAGGTCACCGTTTTACCTGGACATTTTTTGTGGTGGTTCTTAATATGAGAGCAGTCATTAGTGTGGTGTATATAATCACTTGCAGTCCTAAGTAAACACCCCATGCAAGTTGATTTTTGTTCAACATAGTTGAACAGGCAAACGGTGCCTACTGATAAAGGTGATATACTTGAATGAAACTTGAAAAATTAGCATTTTCAACCGTATATTCAACAGAAATATTAATAGATGTTATGACCTACCAGGAAAATGTGAGTGCATTGGCCTCAAAAATTGATATTGCCCCCATTCAGCAGAATGTATAACTGCCCACCAGTCTCTGACATCAATTCAAGTTAAAGTTTTGACAATTCCTCCATCAAAATTCCTTCATTTGCAAGATGTTTCTGGGGTTTCTTACATTTTGTGCCTGTTTCAAACCCACAATTCAATAATCACCCACCACCGCTTTCAATAGGATTCAAATCAGGGCTTTGACTAAGCCAGTCCATAACCCTCCATTTCTTCTTTTGGAGCAATTCTTTGGGGGATTTTCTACTTTATGTCAGACCATTATCCTGTTGAAAGGTCTATTTCTGGTTCATCTTAAACTTTCGGATAGATGGCTTCACATTCTCTTCAAGCACACTTTGATATGATGCAGAATTCATGTTTTACTCAATGACTGCAAGCAACCCCAAAACACGACATTTCCATCACCATGCTTCACAGCTAGTATGTGGTTCCTCTCCTGAATTGCTGTCTTCGGTTTGTGGCCTGTCTACTATTATTGTGGCCAAAAACATTATCTTTGATTCATTTGTTCAGAGCACACTGTGTCAGATAAAAAAAGCTTTTATCCTGGCACACCTCACATGCAGGTCAAATTTGTGCAGTGTTTTTCTGATTGGATTGTAGATGCATGCACTTTTGAAGATTTTTATAGTTTCAAATTGTCAACTCTATTACTTAATTTGTGGGGCTGGCCAGTCCTAGACAAATTTGCAGTCATTTGAAGTCTGTGCTACTTTTAGATGATTTTCCTTACAGTAGAATGATTGATTTCAAATAATTTGGCAATAGACATCCACAACTTTCTTTCTGAGGACCATAGAGAGCTCTTTTGATCTTGGCATGATTACTCCACATAGCAAAGAGAACACCCGACCTTCGATATCTGTGGTTTAAATAAGACGGGCCTACCTGCATGCTTCCTAAAGAGTTTCTAATCATTGCACCTCTTCTGGAACACCTGATTTAAATTTTATGGATTTCAAGTGGTGATAAAAGTAGGGGTGTACTTACTTTGTCCACATGACAGCTGCATTTTTTGTAATTTAGATTATGAGAATTAATACACCATGTCCATTTTGTGTGTCTGTTGTTCAGGTATACCAAATATCTGCATTTTATGCAAGAAAATCTAATGTTATCCTTTTTTTTCATATGTTGAAAAATTCTACAATTTCCATGGGGTGTACTTAGTTTTCCACAAGACTTTTTGTAAATAAACTACATATAATAGGGTTATTGGACCCTGCTGGAGCATATGGCAGGAACCAACGTGTTTATTATTGAAATGGCTTGAAATGTGAATGTCTTTAAAATCATAAAATAAGTCATTATTTTGTTTCATTTCATTTTTTTATGGGAACCAAAGTTTCAAACCAGACTACACACGTTAAAGCACCTTTTATATTAGCACCCCACTTATTTTCTTCAAAGGTACGGACCTGAATAGCTGCTTATTTTCGCATTATGTTTTATAAATGTATTTATATTAGTGTCTTTTGTGCATTCATTCGTATGCTGTAAGCACACTGTACAGACTTGAAAGTATATGAAATGTGCGCATTAGAGTTGCATGGTATGCCGGTACTGTAAAGTCCCAAAAAACCTAAATTAAAAAAAAAATAAATAATGGTACCAGTGTTTGGGGATTTTTGGTACCAGAAGTAAACATCAGCTTTTCTCTCAGTCCACTGCCACTCCATTTCCTTTGACACTCACTGTTGCAGTTGTGGAAAAATATCAGTTTTGTATACTTCACTAAACAAAACTACACACTTCAGCGTGTTAAGGACTTCACCAAGGATTAACACGCTTCCATGTGAACTCCCCCAAATATTTTCCACACGATTGTGACATTATCAAAGACTATTGCTTTGACATAACCGGGACTTTGTGGCTATCAAAAAAAGTGGTACATACTGAAACATGATAGCGCAGAAGTGCATCAGGAAGGCTGGAATAAAACCTGAGATTATTGAGGTATCTGTTACTTACTTTTGAACCATTTTTGGTACTGGTACTGAGATCCAAAAGCTGGTATTGATACTGAAGTCAATTTTTTTAATACAACTCCAATATGCATTCAGGTGATTGTCCACACATATTTGAAAATGTTTTACTGTTCTACCTTATATCTTACTAATTGACAATCGATCCACATATTAAAGTAAGTGATGGTTGTTGGTGATGTTAAAATGATTCATATTTTATAATCATATGACTTCATGTTATATACTCATGTTAATTTGCATCACACAGCAAGTTGGCTCCAAGCTGGTCTTGACCTTCTTATGATTGATTTCAGACAAGAAAGGGTTACTTAAATTTAAAATAGTGGTCAGATAAGCATTGTTGTATGGATCAGATATTTGGGCACTTAAAAAGGTGCATGAAAGGAAATTGGATGTTACAGAAAGAAAGATGTTGAGATGGAAATGTGGAGTAACAAAGCTTGATAAGATCAGTTACAGTACAGATAAATCTGTGATATCTCAAAGAAAATACAAGAAAGGAGGTTAAAGTGGTATGCCATGAGAAGTGAGGTAAATGATGTTTGGAGAAGAATAATGGATATGAAGATGTTGTGCTGGAGGAGAAGAGGACAGGCAAAAATGAAGTGAAAGGAGCTCTAAGGAAAAAGGGATATCAGGTGAGGAAGTATACAACAAATGAGTGGAGGAGTCTGGTCCAATATAGAGACTCCACATGAATGTGAAAAAAGCTTTAGAAGAAGAAAAATGGATAACTTGTACCCCTTTTGTAGTGCTGTTGTGGAAGTGCTTAAATAATATTCATGCCTTTTATGGTACTAGGAGAGTACCGTGTTTCCCAGAAAATAAGACCGGGTCTTATATTCATTTTTGCTCCAAAAAATGCACTAGGGCTTATTTTCAGGGGATATCTTATATTTATTCATGTACAATAACATACATTTATCCAAATACAGTCATGTCATCTTCTGGAATATCGTCATAACTCTCCACATTCAAACCCTCAATTCCTGCCTGAATTTCTTGCTACTCCAGCTGCTTTGTGGATCCTCCGGGATCGATGTGCCTGCTTCGATGTTTGATGAATGGTTCCATGTGGTGAAGCAAAATGCCAACATACAAATGTATTCATGTTGCTTTGATATTCAAGTGTCACATATTCCCCAAAGTAATGACACGATACATTTTAAAAGTCTTCTGTGCCGTCTTTGTTTTTTTTTTTGTTTTTTTTGCACCTTCACAATACCGTCAGAATGTACAGCAGTGTATTTTAGCCACAGAGAAAAAAAAATAAGGACATAATGAAAATGTCTATTTTGTGATTAAAGTGGAAGTTTCAGCTTTAAACTCGTAATGTCCAGTTTAACCTCGTAGTTTACTTTATCATCTAAAGTGGAACATTGTAAATGTCATCTTAAAACTGACCCAGTTGTTAAATTGCTTCTGGGGCATCCTCCTGACCTGACAGCAACGGCAAGCAACATCGCCACACAGGACACATTAAATTTATGATATTCCAGCTCTCTGCACATTCAGAATTCTTAGATTTATACTTGATATAACTTTCATGATGAAATGCATTAAAACATGTATGTTACATTTTACAGATAAATCATTAACGTTGTTTAAATAATGAATACTTTTAATAGTTACACATGTGGGGTGGCATGGTGGCAGAGCGGTAGCACTGCTGTCTCGCAGGGAGTCACGTCCCTTGTGAGTTTGCAGGTTTTCCTGGTGGGTTTCCACAGTGTGCTCAGTTTTCCATCCAAAGATAAGAATGTTTGTGGATTTGTTAAAGCTACAATGATGCCAAGTGTATGTGTGTGTGCTTGTGTTCACATTGCGATGAGCTGATGCCCTGTCCATTGATTTTGTTTCTGTCTTGTGCTGATGTTGCTGGGATGGGCGTATCCCCTAATTGATGGATATAATCATTAAACAACGTTTTCAGAGATATTGTGGAAAGGTGTCCTCGGAATTTAATGGATGTTTCGGGCCCACGCATCACATCGTGTGAAGTATAAAACTGGCCTTAGGCGCCTTACTTTTCAGCTGACAACCTTAACTAGGGCTTATTTTTGGGGTAGGGCTTATATTACAGAGTAGCCTGAAAATCATGCTAGGGCTAAGTTTCGGAGTAGGCCTTATTTTCTGGGAAACATGGTAAGTAAGACGGGGAAATGATTTACCAGCGTTGTGCATTCAAGTCCACCTCCTGGAATAGCATTCAGGTTCAATTTCCATTTTTGGTTTGATCATTGATACAAAAACTGCCAATGAGTTTGCATGCGTAAAGCCCCTTGACATGGTTTCCATCTTATATGGCTTTATATAAATTAATGGGTTAATTCTAGCTTCAGAATAAGAGAGGTTTCCCAACATAAGTTAGCAAGAAAAAGTCTGGTTGTGTACTAATAATACCAGAAAAATGGATATAAATGTAGTATTTTACCTTACATGTCTCAAAGCAGAACATTATAACAATTTTTTTGATTTGAGAGTATTTCCTTCATTTCATCATATTTCACTATTATTTGTAGTTGTACTTTTTGTTTTAATTTGTTTTCTTTTTTTACACTTTATTCAAGTGTGCATTCTCTAACCAACAATCAAAATCAGTTAACATATCTACAGAATAGCACTATTTTCATAATTCATATAGTCCAGTTTAAAGGTGTGATAAGCCTGATCCTGTCCCAAAAGGAAAGACTCAAGGCAAGAAGCAACCATTGCGAGGGCATCTATCTATAGCAGAGCACACTGCTATATGTACACAATCACAATGGGTCAATCCGGAGATTCTAGTCTACTGAACAGACACATCTTTGCCATGTCAGAGGAAAACCAGAGAACCACTACTTATAACAATATGCAGTTTTGGGGACCCAGTGCCTATCCAGAAAATACTGGACATGATAGAGCTGTTTTAGGAAAAAGTTTATTTAGGATGAAATAAGTTCCAGATCAAACTGATATGAGCATATTTGGAATGAGTGTGGAAGTTTGAAAACCCACAGAAGTCACAAAATGAGAACATTCTAACTTCACAAATACAGTGGTTTGTGCTTAAATTTAACCCTTTGCTCTGTAAAGTACAGGTCTAACTGTGGAATTATACTTTTTAAGTATTTACTCATTTCTGTTTAGTGAGTTATTTAGAGACATGATTTTCAAGATTCCCATACAAAACCTGGGATGCTGGTTGTGGTCAAGTCATTATCACAAGCAGAAGCTGATTTCTGCTGTTTCCTGACAATGTGATGTAATGAAATAGCTTGCTGCAGCTCTGTCTACAATCTTGAATAACCCAACAGTTCCTGTTCAGCTGTGAAAAGGAATATATACATGAATATTTGTCATTTTACTTTCTTTTTTATTCACCTTTATTAACCAGCCAACAAATAATATACTATTTTGAACGTCACCTGTATCCAGGTCTGGATCATGCTGGGCCCAAACTATTACTAGCAGCACTATATACATTGCAGAAAAACATCAGGTTGCAAGCACAGTAAGATAGCAGTGGAGTATATAATTTGTTTCTACATTTGCGTCTCTGTTTTAATTCGATGCTGAAGTTAATTAGTTGGAATGAAATAAGACAAAAACTGGTCATTACAGATATTGCCTCACACAATGTAGGAAGCCATCTACATAAACCAGCATAACCTTGGTTAAGAAACATTAGTAAATTTATCCGTAGAAGACATGTTACAGTTACGTTCACTGGTGATTATTCTTATATTTTAGACATTAGCATATATCTCCAGATGTGGATTGAAGGAGCAGTAATTGTTGCACTTGTCTGGTTTCCATTATTATCATATGGGGCAAAAGCAGCTGTTTAATTTTAAAGTTCCAGTTCTAAAGTATGCTTGTTGTTGACACACATACTGCACTGATAAAAAGTAATGTAATTCTCATTATAAGAATACTTTATAATGAGACAGTTTTTTTTTTTTTGTTACTGTTCCCATTGTAATGTTAACATTCATGCTAAAGCAAAAATAGGTTGGACAAATGTCTGTTTTACTGGGAGTGTTGTGATAACTGATGGTTAAAAAATACAAATACTTCACATATAATGATTAATGTTTTACACTGTCTCTTGCTTGATATGATAAATACAATGAAAACAGCTAATATAGTGGGAAAAATAATTATAGAACACGTCACCATTGTTACAGTAAAAACATAACCGAAGAGGCTATTCACATGAAATTCTCACCAGACATTAGTATTAACTCAAGAAATTCAGAAATATGAAGAATTCACAGTGGAGAAGCCTTTGTTTGCAATAACAGCTTCAAGGTGCTTCTTGTATAAAGAAACCAATTGGCCTGCAGTGCTCAGGTGTGATTTTGACCCAGTCTTCTAAAGTGATTGTCTTTAAATCTTGAAAATTCCCCGGGGTCCTCTTGTGAACCCTGATTTCCTTCCACAAATGTTCAATTGGATTTAAGTCAGGTGACTGACTAGACCATTCTAACAACTTCATTTTCTTTCTGTGAAACCAAATTGAGAATTTACTTTGTTGCATCTTTTGGATTGTTGCCATGCTGGAAGCTCCACCCACTTGTCATCTTCATGATCCTAGTGGCAGCAGATTTGTTTCAAGAATCTTTCGGTACACCACCCCATTCGTCATTCCTTCAATTATATGAAGTCTGCCAGTACCATGAGATGAGAAACCGCCCCCAAACCATGATGCTACCATCTCCAAACTTAACTGTTGATATAGTGTTTTTCAGATGATGTGCAGTGCCATTTCTCCTCCAAACATGGTGTGTAGTATGACAGCCAAAAAGTTCAACTTTGGTCTCGTCTGACCAGACTACATTGTCCCAGTATTTCATAGGCTTGTACAAATGTTGTGTAGCAAACATTAAACAAGACTCAGTCTGTCCTTTCTTCAGTAATGGGGTCTTGCACGATGAACATGCATAGAGGCCATGCCGGTCTCTGTAACAATTGTACCTGCTGCCTCCAAGTCTTTCTGGAGGCACTCCTCCTATTGATAGTTCTAATCTAATTATAATGCAGTTTCACACATAAAAAATATGTTTCATGCATGCTTTGAGAATGTAATGTCTTCATCAGTCAAGGAGCTGTTAGTGTTAATTGGATCACATGGTCATTTAGAATAAACTGTTTCATTTTGCTTTCCATATTAAAATATCACATTCATCTTAAGGAAATAGCATAAAACCTTACTAAATGTCAGAAACCTGTTCAGACATATAACCAGGTAAAGGTTAAGTGAACAACAAAGACAAAAATGTACCAGGAGCAGGTTAAGATCAGCAGATGTCATGTAAACAATAAAACTGGACAGCTGTCACATACAGAGATTTCATGGATAATATCTAAACTAAGATATACTGAAAAACAAGGATATAATGGAGGAAGACTTTATTTAGGCTTGTTGTACTCTATGCTGAACACCTCATGTTTTTAACCAATCAAGAGTATGTTATATAAGCATTAATCAACCCTGTTGTGTAAATTCAGTTATCAAGATGTTGATTTGCTACCACAAAATTATACTGAGATCAATTGCTGGCTGAAAAAGTGAATAATTAGTCAGGGTCCCCTATAATAAAGTTCTGCCTATCAGAAAGCTATCTTTGAATTAATTCTCTAAATTTGAAGTGGTCTAAAGTTGTGTCATGAACTGTGCCAATTCATAAAAACACCCTTACCTGCTTCTTCCAGTTCCAGGTCATGGTCTGGAGGCAATGCCTTCCCTGGCAACCCTAAGCACAGGGCAGTAAAAAGTCCTGAACAGGGTTTTAGAGCTAGTCTCACACATCCAGTCAACCTAAACAGCATATGTTTGACATGAAAGTCAAAAACTGGCGTACTCAAAACAGTGGAATAGTGGCATTTGATCAATTGGGGAAAGATCAAGAGTCCCCACATGACACTGCGAGTGGCTCTACATTTCCATGTGAAAGTTTGTGCGACATGATTTAGTGACATTCAGTCGAAGAGGGCAGGTGGAGACGGGGGGGGGTCTTCACATGAAACTGCAAGCAATGCAGCATAAAACAAATACAGTACACTCAATTGAATAGTGATACCCCCATAAAAGTTCCTTAACCACGATTCAGTGACATTCATTTGTGTGTCATGGGGGCTTCTCGTGTGAAACTGTGGGGGGATACGTTGTCACTACTGTATAAGCTGAAACTGGAAGAGCTGTGAAACTGTATGCCACAACATTTCAAAGTTAACACAATAACCTTTGCTTACAAATTGAGTGTAACACTGAGTCCTTCTGCAAACATGTTGTTCTTAATAGTCAAAACTGTGATCAGAATCCGACTCAAGGTATTATATTTTGTATAAAAAACATTTTGTATCTTTTCTAGGACTTCCTCAATTGTATGTTTCCTTTTTTTTCCCCTTATTCATGCAAATAAAACAGTCCTCATGTTCTCTGGTAGTAGCTAATGTATAATGGTTCGTAAAGATGAGCCTTCACACACGCAATATATTTCCTGCCATTTTCACATAGCTGTCACATGTAATATGAATGACCAATCATAGACAACTATAATTCATTGTAATGCTCTGAATGTCCGCTGTCCAGTGGTAATGAGCCTTTCCCTGTATGTGGCTCTGCATAGGTAGGATATTTGATAAAAGCAGATTAGCTCAACTTTGATGTGCTGTTCGCCTTGGCATATAGGTCTGTGTATTAAATAACAAGACTGACACAATAACACACTTTTATTTATATAACAGTTCTAATGCTTGTCCCCTTCAGTATACTCGCCATTCGCAATCACATACTGAAGCAGTCTTGGTTTCCACTGGTCGAAGATCAGATCAGTGTCTATCAGCTGTTTCAAGACATCTGATGTTTTCTTCTTTACTGCATCCATTGGCTCAAAACATGCTCCATTAAGCACCGATTTCAATTTAGGAAAAATACATGTGCATGACACATGCAGTCTTCCACGTAAGCCTCAGTAAGCATTTGTAAAGATTCCATTGGTGTTTTGTTTAGTTTTACTAAAAAAATCATATTGACACATTGCTGAACTTTTAAACTTAGCATGATTCCGGCACACAAGGGGAAACACGACTGCATTAAATGGTGACTGACAATAAACTAAACGATAGAGAGTGTTGTTGTTTGTTGTGTAGGTTTGGCCAGATTTAAACCTGCATGGCAAGTGTTCATAATCAGTTCTTACTTCTTTGTTTAAGAGATAGAAACACAGTCTCTTTATTTAATAGTCAGACCTCGTATGTGTTCAAATCCCATATTTTACCAAGGAAGGAGAGTAGAGAACATGGAAATGTGTGATACATAAGAAAGATGACATCCTTGGGTATGTAAAAATATTATTATTGCTTTTGATTGACTTACTAGTTTATTGCAATTTACAAATACAGCTTTGAAATACAGTATGGTATGACACCTTATGCATATTAAAAACATGAAAACATTCTCTGTCAATTATATAATGCCTTTTCATGTGATGCCACATGTAAATAGACAGAACTTTATTTGTGTTCGGGGGAAATTTGCCTTGTTACAGAATCTCTTTAAATTATATGTATGTAGATAAGTAGGTAAATAAATAAATATACACACACTTTGTTCTGAACACACACCAGAATGACTATAAAGCAGGACAATTAAAAAGAAAGAAAAGTTCAGACTTGGCTGGCACAGTCACCGTGAGGCATTAGTATAAAGGAGTCCCGGTCGCTTTTGGCACACGTCTGCTAAATAATTTGTTTGCTGAAACTTCTCAGTGTTAGTATGTCAGATAGAGGATGTATAGCTTTGTTCATAACGACACTCAGTTTTGTTTTAATTCTCTCCTTTGTTACTACCTCCAGAGCATCCAAAGAGTGTCCTATAACTGAGTTTGCTCTTTTAATTAGCTTGTTAAAACTGTTAATCTCTCTTAAAGTGATGTTACCAGCTACATCACTGTGTAGAAAATCAAACTGGCCATCACAGAGTTACAGAAAATGTGAAAGATGTCACTTCCCACATTAAAGGTACACAGTATCCTAAGGAAAAAGGGCCTGCTCTACCCTTTCTTATGTAGTTTCTTTGTGTTCCGATACCAGTCCAACTTGTCATTAATGTGGTCCACCTCTACACCTACTCCTTAAATAGTGACTGGATGTAGGGGCTGTTTGGGGTGATGAAAGTCAATAAGCAGTTCTTTGGTTTTGCTGATGTTAAGATGCAGACAATTCTCTTTGCACCAAAACACAAAATTCTCCACCTGAATCTTATACTCCGTCTCATCCCCTTTAAAACAAGAATTTTAGCTTGTTCTAAATAAGCTTCCATACATACTCTGTTTGCCAGATGTTTATTAGAAAATGCAATTAAATAATGTTTTCCAAATTTGTTTATAATATAATATGAAAATATGAGTAATTTTCTTCCTTTTAATTTTAATTTTTACATAATAGTGCCATGTTCTTCAGGCATAATTGAAAGTAAAAAACAAAATGATCAAGAAGATTAGAAGAGTAATTTCAGGTTAAGCGAATTTCGGAAATGAATGCAGTTTTTGTTTATGCAAAGGTTATGTAAAATGTGCTTCTGTTATAATACTTGCTTTATATGTAAATCATACATTTCATGATTTATGTGCAAGTTATAGATAATCTTATTAGGTTGCCTATGTAACAGCAGAAACCTTGAATTTTCCCCCCCCATTCTCCTGATAGAGTATTCAATGAAGACATGCTGCGTCTCCGCTGCAAAGCCAAGAATGGGACTCACCTCATGCAGGGGCTGACAACCCTATCTTGTGTACATGAACTGAAGGACAAGGTAGCAGAGCTGACGGGTATTCCTTGTGAAGTACAGAAGATCATGGTGGGCTTTCCACCATCCAGCCTAGATCTCAGCAATGGAGATGCCTACCTCCGGGATTTCCCAATTAAGTCAGGTACTGTGATTTATTGTTGGCTTGAAGGTTTTTGCTCATTTTAGTCATTTTGGAGATAATGGCATGCAACATTGGTTTGTAACTTTTTTATTTTTAACAAGCTATAAGTATGCCTATGTCTTCCTCTTGGATACATATTTTAATGCAAGAAAATCTATATTAGACTTCTTACTGTTTATATATACATATATATAAAATTGAGCTTTCACAATTTTCAAGTTGGAGTGGAAATCTGGTCCGTAAGTTAGAATCTGTCAAGTACTTGCATCAATATGAGCAAAAAATGGCATTTGCTGGTAACGGAAAAGTCAATGGAAATTTTATCCCTGAATCCAAGAGACCTCAATTACACAACAAGAGCTGCTGTGTCTTATATGGCACTATTATCTCTATGACAACTTCAGTTTGATTGTAACTGAACCCAGGAAGAGACTATGATGGTTTAAAAGAATTTTAGAAATAGCGTGATTTAAACCACATAAAACTAAAATTATTTTATTAAATTTGACTCATTTTATCACTTAATTCTTTATATTTTTAAACAAAGATTTCATATTTTTAATCCAATATGTCCGTGTTAATTTAGATGGACACCCCCATAAACAACTACTGTGTATTATTCTAGCCCTACATGAATGTGTTTGTTTGCCAAATGATCTTTTTGTTCTTACAGTCACCTTCTGGGTTGTCTGGGCTTACTCCAGAAACCAGTTTATAACAAATATATATATATATAACTTTGGTATCAGCAATTTTTTAAAGTTCAAATATATACCACTGTATAGTAGATTTATGCACAATAACTCTTAGAGGTGAGAACGGTTTATTATTTTTTCTTATAAAGCACTGTTTTAAAAGTATTAATGTGTTACTTTTAAGAAGATAATTTTTGATCGTGATTCTTGGTCTTGTATTCCATTCAATTATGCTGGTTAAAGTGAATGAAGGCCATACTTACTAAAGCAAGGAAATCACATTAATGCTCATAATGTACTTAAATTTAGACAACTGTATAGCCACATAATAAGCCTATGTCTAACGAATGCAGTTTTCCTTAACATCTGAAAATATAGCCAGGTGTTTGGTACTGCTCAGTATTTATACTCTGCGTCAGGTCTTGTAACTTTTTCTGAATAGTAAACGAATATGAGGTGGCAGAAAATGTAAGCTGAAATGAGCTTCAAATACAAAAAAAAATGTTGAACTTGAACTGTATTGTGGTGTGATGGAAATACAAAAGACAGGAAGAGTATGTACTGTTGGAAAACTTTTTTGCTGGATACTAGCTGTGCAAAACACACAGCTATGCATTTATGATTTTTGTGTTTGTGCAGGTTATTCTAGGTACAAAGTATATTTCTAACAGGAGTGCCATAGTCAAATATGAAAGTATTATTAGAAAGTAGAATATTTCTTTTACACCTGCCTTTATTAATTTTAAATTATATTGAAAGATTCAAATCTGTTCACTCAACTTTATGGAACTGCAATGAACCCACAGTGTCATTTGCTGGAGTTTTATCCTATAACATGGCTCCAGCAAACATTACACAAAGATGCCATGAGAATTGTTCATAGGTTATATATTATCTCATGGAATACACTCAGAAATTCTCCACTAAAGAAAAAGTACCACTGAGTGTGTTCTTATGCTAATGATAAAATATAGAAAAACCCTGAATATATCTATATGGATAGATTATAATTGAGATTGCATAGGTGGTGAACCAGCTGAGGATTGGGAAGGCTGTAAGGATCTGTGGTGTTCAGGTTGGACTTATACAGACTGGTGGTAAGGCTGTCCTCCTGGCATTACAAGCAATCTTTGCTTCCATTTGGGAGACTGCCGTCATCCCAACTAACTGGAAAACGGGGCTAGTCATCCCTGTCTGGAAAGGGAATGGTGATCACCTGGATTGCGGCAAACTACTTTTCTTCATTCTGAGATCAGTTTAAAATTATCTTCTGTCTCTCCTGTTATTAAGTCGAGTCTATGTAACCTTGGGGTTAGTTTTGACCAGTCCCTGACACTTGATGAATATGTAAGGTCAGTCAGCTGCTCATGTTTCTTTCATTTAAGAAATCTCTCAAAACTAAGAAATGTTTCAAAATCAGAATTGGAGATGCTTATTCATTCTGTTATTTCCTCACGGCTTGATTACTGTAATGCTCTCTTTACAGGTTTGAGCAAGTCCTCTCTCTCATGCCTTCAGTTAGTTCAAAATGCAGCTGCCAGGCTCCTAACTCGTGCTTGCCAGAAGGATCATATCACTCCCATTCTGTACACACTGCACTGGCTCCCAGTGTTTTATAGAATTCATTTTAAAGTTTTAGTACTTACTTTCAGAGCTTTGCATGGACAGGCTCCTGAGTACCTAACCAGCCTGCTCCAAAGCCATACAGCCTGCTGGACTCTAAGATCTGGGCAGCAGGGCCTTCTCGTTGTCCCATGCACTTGGCTAAAAACCCGTGGGGATCGTGCCTTTCAGTCTGTGGCACTAAGACTATGGAATAGCCTGCCTTGTGGTCTGTGTGGAGTCGAGTCTGTTGATTCTTTTAAAAAACAACTAAAAACATTTCTTTTTAAGCAAGCTTTTAATCAGTGCTGAATAGTTCCAGTTTGTTTATTTATTGTTTTTTTTTTTTGTTTTTTTTATGTTTTTGTTTTAACTGTTTGTATTTGTTCTGTATTTGCTGTTCAGCGCTCTGTGACCTTTTGTCTGTGAAGGGCGCTATAAAAATAAACTACTACTACATGGGAGTAACACTGCTCTCATGCCGGGTAAGGTCTTTGCTAGGGTCATCCTCAATAGGATCCATGATCACTTACTCACCTACCAGTGACCGGAGCAGTCTGGTTTTATGCCTAAGAAGTCTATCATCGACCGCATCCTATCACTGAGGGTTCTTATAGAGCGCAAATGTGAATATTGGCAGAGTTTCTTTGCAGCCTTTGTCAAATTTCATAAAGTGTTTGACTCAGTTGATTGAGCTGCCTTCTGGGACATCCTGTGACTTCGTGGGATCCCCTCAAGGTTGCTGGATATCTTGGCCAACCTGTACGCTGGTACTGTGAGTGCTGTGCATAGTGGTGGCAGAACCTCTGCATTTTTCTTAGTTGATTCTGAGGTTCATCATGGGTGTGTTCTTGCTCCTACTCTGGGGCATCTGTTGGTGAAGAAAGATTCACTGATCTTGACTTTGCCGACAATGCTGTGATCTTTGCAGAGTCGATGGAGGCTCTGATCGGGCTTCTCGAGAGACAGAGTGAGGCGTGAGTGTCTGGGCTTGCGAGTGTCATGGATAACAGCCAAGATCCAGGCCTTTAATGACCTCTTGGACACAGCCATCAGCAGTGTGTCTGTCTATGGAGAGAGTGTTGACCTTGTCGAGTGGTTTATTTACCTCGGCAGTGACATTCATGTCTCTGGTGACTCTAACTATGAAGTCAGTAGACAGATTGGGAGAGCATAGGGGGTCATGAGGTCGCTGGAAAGGGGTGTGTGGCGCTCCAGATATCTATGCAAAAGGATGAAAGTCCAAGTCTTTAGAGTCCTGGTGCTTCCTATCTTCCTATATGGTTGCGAGACATAGACACTATCTAGTGACCTAAGATGAAGACTGGATTCCTTTGGTACTGTTTCTCTTCGGAGAATCCTTGGATACCGCTGGTCTGACTTTGTGTCGAATGAGTTGTTGCTCATGGATTCCCTATTGAAGAACATTACCTACATTGCAAAGGAGTGTCAGTTACAGCACTATGGCCATGTGGTGCGATTCCCCGAGGGTGATCCTTCTCGGAGGATCCTCATTGTTGAGGACCCGAGTGGCTTGACCAGGCCAAGGGGACACCGATGTAACACCTGGCTGCGGCAGATAAAGGGTCATTTCCGGAGGGTGGGACTGGACCATGTGTCTGGTTTGGGTTTGCCAACCAGGATCACAAGCTATTTCGTCGTGTGGTGGGTGTGGCAACGCGCTGTACCAGTGCATGCTCCCCAACCTTACCTGATTATAATTATATTTACTCAGAGCCTGCAGTACCCCAAATTTTAAAGGGGTTGACAATTCTTTCAGTGTATGAATTTTCCTTTCATTTTTCATGTACTGTATGCATGCACTAATTTGCTGCAAACCTGAATTTCTCACACAGTGCCTCTTGATGGCACCATCTTAATTTTCAGCAAGTTGCATTTCAGGTATTTCATATCCCCAAAAACACCACAAACACAGACATTATACTTTTTTTACCACTTGTCATCTAACCATGGAATTAAACGTACTAAATCCATAATTCTTTTGCCCTACGTTAAATTTTTTTTTTTAATCTTACCTACAGTATATGTATTCAGATTTATTTTACTGATTGTTTTGAAGGTTGCTTTGAATAAAGATACCATATTTTTTGTATCTGATACCAATACCAGTGACTTTTTACAATATTTGGTGCATTTTGATACCACAGCAAAAACAGAAATGCCATTCAGTGGCTTTTTATTTAAATACACCTGTTGTTCAAGTGAGCAGTTTTGTACCTTTTTCCTGAAATACAATATAGAATATATAACTAAGTGTAAATGTATATACAAATGGTAAACTTTCTGAGATCATTAACTTGGATTGCACATGCCATTACAGTTTGTTTACACATTAGTGCTTATTTTTTGTCAAGGGTTTTGTAGAGGAAGATGATCTGCTCTTCATGTCCTGCTTTCAGAACACTTCTCTGTCCTGTAACGATGTCTCCTGAGGTGGAGAAAACTCACTCCGCGGAGACGCTTGTGACAGGAATGCAAAGGAAACACTTTGCTACTCAGGATAACTGGGGATATTAATGCTCATATTCCTTCCTTCTGCTCGCTCAGGGGGTTAGGTGAGTGATCAGCCTTGTAGTAAGGTGGGTGGTCAGCCTCCTCTAACTGGTTGATCTCCTCACCAGACTGTCTACCTCCTCTTGCTGCTTGAAAAACATCAAAGCATCAAATCAGAGTAGTATTGGGCAGAGTGGCGGCTCTGTGGCTAAAGATCTGCACCAGTATCAGGAAGCTTACTGTTTCAAATCCCATTACTGCCATTAGGGGTCCTACTCCGTTGGGCCCTTGAGCAAGGCCCTTAACATGAGAATTGTTTTGAGGCTCTGTACAATGGCTTACCTGACGCTCTGACCACCAAAGGGCATGAGAAAAGACAGTTTTCCCTCAGGGATTATTAAAGTATATCACTCCAGCTTCCACTCATCCGTTATGTGATGTACTGTTACATACGATTCAGTGGCCGTTGATGTCCAAGCATTGCATGTTAAAGCGACTCTCTCAGCTGAGCTGAAAGATTCCAGTACCATTGTTTTTGCCTCCTTGTACAATTTGGGCACAGCGATGTCAGTGATGTGTTGTCAGGAAGGTATGGTATAATTAAGCTCCATTGAGTTCACCACATTTCAGAAACCTTCATTCTCCACGACACTGAAAGGGCATTTATCTTTGCAAATGAAATTGAGTATTGACTGAGTTATTTTGTTTGCTTGAGTTGAGGTTAGTGCCAACTTTGTTGTATGAATTTGTTTTATAGCGAATTAAAAGGGATCCACTCATTTAATATTGGCCCTTTGCTGCTCCATTAGGTGTATATCAGAATGGTGTATTGCTAAGTGTGCTGTCAAGTTCATTGTGTTCCCCTAATATTTAATTTTGGCATAAGACATTTTGCAGACGGCATGGCTCTTGTCAATCTCATTAGTGCCTTCTTTATTGTGAAAGCCAAAATGAACTCACACTTCCACTGTGTACGCTGTGGGAGCTGATCTAACTCCTCTGGATTCAGCCATCGGTGGTAGCGTTACAAGTCAGCTTGGTTTGCTACTACTCGATGCACACGTGCCTGGGTATATTAAAAGCCTACATACATCAGAGGTGTGCTCTTGTGCTACTTCCTGTCACAGTTTGTTGTTACGTTAACTGAAGATAGATTTCAACACTGCTATTTTGCATTCAGGGGTTTAAACAACTCAAAATGAACCACTGTGTGCCTTGAATCTTTGAATGTAAACTAGTAATTAAAAATCAATACAGTGTTTTTGAGAATCGATACAGTATCAGAAAACATATTATTGCAATACTCAAGTGTATAGGTATTTTTTTTTTACACCCTTATTGCCCGCACTCTACAACGGAGGGCATGAGGCAGGGAGGAAAAGCTTAAAAAAATTACCAAATGCATCAATTTTTCAAGCCAAGGCAGTTGTCTAATGTGATTCCCTTTTGTGAGTTCTCAAATAAATACAGAATTAAACTGAAATAAAAGCAACCATGTTGCACGAAACGTTTGTTGTGATTTGGTCATGTGAGAAAAAACCTGTGAAAGATTGTTACACAGGAAGAGTTAAATGCTGAGTTATCATGCACAGCTGGTCTTCTTATGATATCTATCCATTTCAAAAGATTGGAATTATATTGTTTTTAGTATGAACTATTCTACAATGTGTTTGTGTAATCACATCTGTTGGCTTTAAAAATGGACACTTTTGGTAATTTTTTTTACACTTTTTCGCCATGCCCCATAGACTACAATGTAAATCACCCATGCAGGCAAGATGTATATTTTTTAATTTGTAGAAAGTGGTTACCTTTAAAACACAGTTAGGCAGATGCATATATACCATGGTTGTGAAGAAACCACTTCAACTTGAAAAATACCAAAGTTTTCCTTTAACTCCCCCCTCTTTTTTATTTATTTATCTATCTATCTATCTATCTATCTATCTATCTATCTATCTATCTATCTATCTATCTATCTATCTATCTAT